>SJYT01023597.1:96996-112549 GCA_006410635.1 Cephalophus harveyi | reverse complement strand
ATTTATAAAAAAAAAAAAAAAAGATTTAAAAATAGAATCCATAAATAAGTCCATGCATATTATAATAAGATAGTTTGCATTAAGTCTGACATTTCAAATCAGTGGGGAAAAGATAACATATTCAATTAAAAATATTTAAACAACTGGTTATTTGAACAAGAAAGTAAAAAGTCAGATACTTATTTTATACATTCTCCTATCTTTCTGCCTCTCTTACATACATACATATGTATAAATACATACACACATATTTAATCAAGGCATATCAAATGTATTTTTAAAAACTAAGATAAAATCTAAAATATTAAAGAAAAATGCATAGATTTATCAAGGTTAAAATGTCAAACTTATGGTTAACAAAAAGTAAAATGCTGTAACAATTTAAAAAAGATAAAGAAAAGAATGATAAAAATAATTTCAGCTATTCTCTATAGAGTATATAAGAATGCCTTAACATATATAAGAAAAGAATAAACAAAAGCCTAGCCAAATTGTATAAAGACAATTTACAGAGGAAATTCATATAGTTAATAACTCATGAATAGATGCAAAGTGTCACTAGTGACCCTATAAAGCACATTTTAAAACACATTATAACATTTTTTTACCCTTAAGGCTGATAATTATTTAACAAAAGAATCAAATATTGAAGTATCTTCAGGGAACATATTGATGATAGTTTAATCTATAAAGCAGTTTTGTAGGGCAATTTGGCACAATTAGCTAACATTTAATATGTACATGCTGCAGTGTATATGGAAATGGAAATATAAAGTAGTAGGCATGAAACACATAATGTTATAAGCCAGTGGCACCACAATAAGTTTAAAACTTTTTAATAAAAAATAAAATGTGCATAATACATGTCTCAGTAATTTTAATCGTGCATTAATATACACCTAAAAGAACTCTCCCATGCTAAAACTAGAAANTGCTGCAGTGTATATGGAAATGGAAATATAAAGTAGTAGGCATGAAACACATAATGTTATAAGCCAGTGGCACCACAATAAGTTTAAAACTTTTTAATAAAAAATAAAATGTGCATAATACATGTCTCAGTAATTTTAATCGTGCATTAATATACACCTAAAAGAACTCTCCCATGCTAAAACTAGAAAGCAACTAAAAAGATATATATTGTAGCATTGTCTATAATAGTACAACAATAGAAAACAATCTACTGTGTGTGTGTGTGTGTGCTGTGTGCTAATTCACTCCAGTAATGTCTGACTCTGTGACACTATGGACCATAGCCCACCAGGCTTCTCTATCCATGGGATTATCCAGGTAAGAATACTGCAGTGGGTTGCCATGCCCTCCTCCAGGGGATCGTCAATACTCAGGGTTCAGACCAGTGTCTCTTAAGGACCTACTATATATCACAGGAAACTCTACTCAATATTCTGTAATAACTTACACAGAAAAAGAGTATGAAAAAGAATTGATATATGTATATTTATAACTAAATCACTTTACATAGGAAGCTAAAGCAATTTTGTAAATCAACTATACTCCAAAATAACATAAAAATTAAAGAGAAACATAAAACAGTTATTATTCCAGATGGCACAATATTATCCAATAGGTTGAAAGAATAAAAATTACATTTTTGTTAACCCACAGATATCTAAGGTTTATATGTTATAGCAGCTAGCGTTATCATAATCAATATATAATTGGTAATGTAAGTGGGATTCTTCTATTTAAATAGCCTCATCTATGTAATTCAGTGCTTGAGTGGCAAGGAAACCAGTGTTAGAGGTTGGAAAGAGGGAGTCACATGTTACTGAGTTCTAGAAGACTTACCTTCTGTCAGCAAGTCTGAGAAAGCAAACACATCTACCAAGTTTATGAATCCAGCAGAAGAGTTTGGAAAATAGACTTTAGTTGAATATTTGGTATGAACTGGCTTCATTTAGTAAAGTATTAGAAATAATAGATAAACTTTAAAAAACTGCTTAAAAAGCAGAGATGAAAGAAAAAAAATAAAGTGAGTTGATAAATGTGGGCTCAAAATTGGTTGGAAAAGTCAACCATTTCTAGATATAAAACAGAAAAAAAAATTTTAATGCCTCTGAGAAGCAAAGTCTCTTTGATAGACCTATCCATTTGGCAAAGAATAATACTTTTTAAAATATCAACAAGGCTATTAGGTGATATAGTAGGTATATATATATAATATTTGCTATAATATTTGCTATATTAGGATACAGACACCCAAGACTGGGAAATATTATATATAAATATATATATATATGATATTATAATATAATATATAAAGATTAGTTGACCGGTAGATAGTTCTGTATCTATCTATCCAGAAAGAGAAAAAGCAATGAAGGAAGGAAGAAAGAAAGAAAAGAAAGCCTGGGAAATAATTTGGATATGACTAAAGGCACATGATTTGATTAAGAAAGTAAGTGAGTAGCTCATTATTAAGTGAAAGGAATTGTATTCCCAGACAAACCATGAGCTGGGGTCTAAGAAAAAGAAGAAGAAATCTTTACACAGACATGAAGGAGACAGCAAAAGCTATGTATGCACAATAAAGCACATTCTTCAACATCCACTTCAGATGTGCCCATGTTCGTAAACAGATGAGGAAAACTCTCATAACACAGGGCCAAGAGTAGTGGAAAATAATACACAGAAAACAAATATCCCAAAAAACATAACTGAGGCCTAAGCAAGACCTTCTCCAGTGTCAGATCAGAGAGCTCTCCCAATAATTGCACTGGATGACTTCAACATCTTCAAGGATGAGTAACAATTTTAAGCCTTCTGTTTTTCTGTTTTACAATAAATGTGGTTTGATAATGTGGGTACCCGTTACAGCTTCACTACTGTACATAGAGTTTTTCTATGGGGGAGGGAATAAATAGTCTTTTGTTTCTTGTTTACCAGACCTTAAAAAAACTACATAGTTTATTGTTGCTTGTTTTCACACTTCAATTTTAAAAAGATATTGTATTGCAGATAATTTTCTGGTATTTTCATTTTTTCACACAAAGTGATTTTATAATTCATATATATTATTGCATGTCATTGTATTTTATTCAGTTTAATTGTTGTAATATTAACATAATCTATTCCATAAAACTTTATCTATTCAATATTGCTTATATGTGGAATCTGAAAACATAGTACAGATGAGCATATTTACAAAAGTGTAATAGAGTCACTTATTGCAATAGTGTGATAGAGACTTTATTTGCAAAATCCAGGTTTAAACTGAAGAAAGCCAGGAAAACCACTAGATCATTCAGGTATGACCTAAAGCAAATAACTTGTGATTGTACAGTGGAGGTGATAAAGAGATTAAAGGGATTAGATCTGGTGGTCAGAGTGCCTGAAGAACTAGGGATGGATGTGTGTAACATTGTACAGAAGGTGGTGACCAAAACCATCCCAAAGGAAAAAAAAAAAATGTGAGAAAGCAAAATGGTTGTCTGAGGAGGCCTTACACATAGCTGAGAAAAGAAAAGATGTGAAAGGCAAGGAAGAAAGGGAAAGATAATCCAACTGAATGCAGAGTTTCAGAAAATAGCAAGAAGAATTAAGAAAACCTTCTTAAGTGAACAGTGGAAAGAAATAAAGGAAAACAATAGAATGGGAAAGACTAGAGATCTCTTCAAGAAAATTGGAGATACCAACAGAATATTTCATGAAAAGATGAGCACAATAAAGGACAGAAACAGCAAGGAAGGACTTAACAGAAGCAAAAGAGATTAAGAAGAGATGGCAAGGCCCTTCTTCAGGGGATCTTCCTGACCCAGGGATCGAATTCACTCTCTTACATCGCATGCACTGCAGGCAGATTCTTTACTGCTGAGCTACTAGGAAAGCAAGAATACACAGAGGAACTGTACAAAACAGGTCTTACTGACCTGGATAGAACAATGGAGTGTTCATTAACCTAGAGCCAGACATCCTGAGGCCTGAAGTAATGGGCCTTAAGAAGCATTATGATGAGCAAAGCTAGTGGAGGTTGATAGCTTTCAGTGAACAGTGTCAGATTCAGGATCTCTGAAGATTAATTTTGAGGCCAGGGACAAGTATATAAGGCCTTGATAAGACTAGTCAGGGGGACACTCTCCATCCCCCTTCTGATGTCTATGTCAGAAGCTTTCTCTTTCTTTTTTAAAGTTTAATAAAACTCTGCGACTCAAAAGCACTTGAGCGATCAAGGCCTTATATACTTTTACCAGACCCACTCCCACAACATACATCTTAAATTAGCAAGGTTAGAACTAACAATAGAAAGGTCTTACCAGACTCACTGCCATAATATACACTTTAGTATAACAAGATTAGTTAGAAGGTTCTTGTTAAGGAGAAACATGTCCTTGACCAAGATACATTGTTATATTGACTAAGACAAAGCCATGTAGGGGGGGAAAAAATGTCCTTTTCTCCTCTTTGAGAACTTCAGACTCCTATCTCCTCCTTGAGAGCTCCTCTCCTCCTCAGGGGCCCTGGAATTCTTATCAAGCTGCCTAGGAACTGACTCTCTCAAGGTATGCAATTCCAGCTGAAAACATTCCAAATCCTAAAAGATGATGCTGTTAAAGTGATGCATTCAATATGCCAGCAAACTTGGAAAATTTAGCAGCAGCCACAGGATTGGAAAATGTCAGTTTTCATTCCAAAGAAAGGCAATGGCAAAGAATGTTCAAATTACCATACAATTGTGCTCATTTTACATGCTAGCAATGTAATGCTTAAAATCCTTCACCCTAGGTTTCTGCAGTATCTGAACTGAAAATTTACAGATGTACAAGTTGGGTTTAGAAAAGGCAGAGGAACCGGAGATCAAGTTGACAACATCCATTGGATCATAGAAAAAGCAAGAGAATTTCAAAAAGCCATCTATTTCTGCTTCATAGACTACACGAAAGCATTTGACTGTGTGGATCACCACAGGGCTTCCCAGTTGGCACTAGTGATAAACAAACTGCCTGCCAATGCAGGAGACAAAAGAGACCTGGGTTTGATCCCTCGGTCAGGAAGATCCCTGAAGAAGAGAACGGCTATGACAAACTGTGGAAATTTTTCAAGATATGAGAATACCAGACCACCTTAACTGCTTCTTGAGAAGCCTGTATGCAGGACAAGAAGCAACATTTACAACCAGACATGGAACAATGAATTGTTTCAAAATTAGGAAAGGAGTAAGGCAAGGTTGTATATTGCCACCCTGCTTACTTAACTTCTATGCAGAGCATATCATGTGAAATGCCAGGCTGGATGAAACACAAGCTGGAATCAAGATTGCTGGACGAGATAGCAACAACATAAGATATGCAGATGATACCAATCTAATGGCAGAAGGTGTAAAGGAACTAAAGGGCCTCTTGATGAAGGTGAAAGAGGAGAGTGAAAAAACTGACTTAAAACTCAACATTCAACAAACTAAAATCATGCCATCTGGTCCCATCATTTCACGGGAAATAGATGGGGAAACTATGGAAACAGTGACAGACTTTATGTATTTGGGTTCCAAAATCACTGCCGATGGTGACTCCAGCCATGAAATTGAGACACTTGCTCCTTGGAACAAAAGCTACAACAAATCTAGATAATGTATTAAGAAACAGAGACATAATTTTGCCAAGGAAGGTCCATATAATCAAAGTTCTAGTTTGTCCAATAGTCTTATATGGATGTGAGAACTGGATCATAAAGAAGGTTGAGCACTAAAGAACCGAGGTTTTCAAATTGTGGTGCTAGAGAAAACTCTTAAGAGTTTCTTGGACAGTAAGGAGATCAAATCAGTCAAAGGAAAATCAACCCTGAATATTTACTGAAAGGGCTGATGCTGAAGCTCCAATACTTTGGTCAGCTCCAATACTTTGGTCACCTGATACAAAGGACTGACTCATTGGAAAAGACCGCGATGCTGGGAAAGATTGAAAGAAAGAGAAGGGAGCAACAAAGCATGAGATGGTTGGATGGCATTGCCAACTCAATGGACATTAGTTTAAGCAAACTCTGGGAGATAGTGAAGAACAGGGAAGCTTGGTGTGCTGCAGTTCATGGCGTCACAAAGAGTTGGACATGACTTAGAAACTGAGCAAAAACAGTAGTAAAAAGTCACAGGTTTAGAAGACCACCTTATGGTTACCAAGGTGGGCAAGTGGGGAAAGGATAAACTGGGAGGTTGAAATTGACATAAACACTACTATATTTAACATAGATAATTAATAAGAGCCCACTGTATAGAACAGGTAACTCTACCTGATACTCTGTTATAAACTAAATGGGAAAAAAAATCTAAAAAGAGTAGATAGATAGATAGATAGATGATAGACATGGATAGATAGATAGATAACTAATTCAGTTTGCTGTACACTTGAAACCAATGCAACGTTGTAAATCAACTAACTACACTACAATAAAAAAATTTTTAATTAAAAAATTAATGAAAAGTTTTATCTTATTATCTTATCATGTTCTTCTTATCATAGACAATTGGGTCATGTTCACTTTTGGTTTTATAATTATTCTTGCATATAATTCCCCGTAAAGTTTGGCAAGTCTTGGGGATATGATTAAGAATGGTACTGCTAGATCTAAGGGTGTGTAGATATTCAGCTTCATGAAGTAACATCAAAGTCCCCAGTGAGAATATACCTGATAGCAATTATTAAAGAGTCTATTATGATTTACTTTTTTTCCAACATGTGGGATTTTAAAGCTGCTTAATATTTGCCAGTTTGAAGGTTATCAAAAAAATCATATATATACTAAATAATTATATTTTCTCTTCTATGAAAGTGCTAGTTGCTCAGTCATGTACAACTGTTTGCTACACCATGGATTATAGCCCACCAAGTTCCTCTCTCCATGGGATTCTCCAGGCAAGAATACTGGACTGGGTTGCCATTCCCTTCTCCAGGGCATCTTTCCAAACCAGGGATCAAACCCAGATCCCGTATGTTAGAGGTAGATTCTTTACCTGCTGTGCTACCAGGGAAGCCCAATACAAAGTTCTTTTCTATATAATGTTCATTCTGTTCTGAGTTGTTTCATGTTATTGATTTTGTGGTTTGTTATACATTCATAATGTTATTTATTGATTATCTGGGTTTTAAATTTATTCTGGAGATCTATAGCTTATCTTTTCACTTAGTGATTGGCAATTATATTTTGGAATATCTAAATTTATGAACATTTTTATAGCTAACCCTTTTTATATTTTACTTAGGAAACTGTTCTCTAGCCAGAAGTTAGAAAGGCATTCATCTAGATTTTTACTTATGAAATCAACCTTCTTAAACCATTAGGAGTTGATGTTTGTGCAACATGTTTACTATTATTATTTTTGTACATAATGTTACATTTATTGAAATCTGCCTCAGGTTCTTTGTTGGATATATTATATAAATCTACAAACAAATGTATACTGAAACTGGCCATGTTATAGGTGGTGGGGTAGTGTACAGAATAAAAAGAGCAGACAATGTAGGAAATAGATCATTTCATTCTGCCAATGACTGGCCACAAACAATAAAAAGACTGTTGAACAGCAAGTGTAAAGGAACAGCTGTGAAATATAGAATGAAGTCCTAGAAGCTTATGTTGCTTGATATAATGCTAAAGAGCTCAATTAACCTAACTTTATGAATGCTTCCTTTACTAGGATGGTTTTCCACTGAGTTGAAATGGGCTTCAAGTTCAGATTTTCTTTTCTTCTCTTTTCCCCTTGTGTTGAAATTTAATATTCTCTACCCTGAACCTGAGGTGGGTCAGCAATAAACATTTCATAAAATCATTGAATTGTAAACAGAGAGATATAAAGTTCTCAGTTATATAAGTATAGGTGATGATAAGAAACACAGAGAAAAATTTTAAAGTATAGAATTCAGGACTCTAATATTGGGACTTGTTAATTAAATAATTTTTTCTTTGGGCGAAGAAATAATTCCAAAATATTATACAGGCAATTTTAACAATTAAACTTGGGAAGTGTCAAAAAATTAACACTTTTCAGTTTGCAAGCAAGAAAGTTTTGGGTAAAACTGTTGAAGCTGAAACTCCAATACTTTGGCCACCTGATCCGAAGAGCTGACTCACTTGAAAAGACCCTGATGCTGGTGAAAATTGAGGGCAGAGGGAGAAGGGGACAACAGAGGATGAGATGATTGAGTGGCATCACCGACTCAATGGATATAAGTTTGGGTGAATTCCAGGAGTTGGTGATGGACAAGAAGGCCTGGCGTGCTGTGGTTCATGGAGTCACAAAGAGCTGGACATGACTGAGTGAATGAACTGAACTGCACCACTTTTAGCAGTGGAATATATAGAAGGTTCAAGACCCTAGGCTCAGTAATACAATAGAAGTTAGATTTCATATTCAACTACAGGTGATATAAACATAAGTAAAATGTATATATATGCATTCATAGACAGAACCTGCATTTTTGAGACAAGACATGCACCCTTATACCTTGATTTCCACTCGAGAGAAAGAAGCAGTAGAAATAAAATTCACTTGAAACCTAAAATAAGGAGGGTTTCTGATTTCCAATTCTGCATGTTAAGGACCTTGGAAATTGCCAATCCACCCTAACAGCAAGTAAAAAGCCAAACATATTAAATCAAATGGACTTATTATAGGTAGATAGATAATGATAGATAGACAGATAAATAGAGAGCATTCCATCCAAAGCAGCAAAATACACATTTTTCCCAAGTACACATGAAACTATTCAGGGCGTAGCATATGCTCAGCCAAAATTCAAATTTCAGTGTTTAAAATTTAAATCATATTAGGCATCTTTTTGAACCACAATGAAACAAAAAATCAGTTACAAGAAGAAAACTAGAAAGTCACCAATATGTGGTGATTAAGCAACATGCTAGAGTATCAATGGGTCAATGAATAAATTAAAAACTGAAAATACACTGGAGCTAGTACCAAAAAGTTTTACACCTCCTCTTAGTGCTCATTTCTTTCCAAGAATTATACGAAATTAAAGATTAGCAAAAGTGAAAGAGGAAAGTGAAAAATTTGGCTTAAAACAGCATTCAGAAAACTAAGATCATGGCATCTGGTCCCATCACTTCATGGCAAATAGATGGGGAAGCAATGGAAACAAGAAGAGACTTTATATTGAGGGGCTTGAAAATCACTGCAGATGGTGACTGCAGCCATGAAATTAAAAGATGCTTACTCCTTGGAAGAAAAGTTATGACCAACCTAGACAGCATATTAAAAAGCAGAGACATTACTTTGCCAGCAAAGGTCCATCTAGTCAAAGCTATGGTTTTTCCAGTAGTCATGTATGGATGTGAGTTGAACTATAAAGAAAGCTGAGCACCAAAGAACTGATGCTTTTGAACTGTGGTGTTGTAGAAGACTTGAGAATCTCTTGGACTGCAAGGAGATCCAATCAGTCCATCCTAAAGGAAATAAGTCCTGACTATCCATTGGAAGGACTGATGCTGAAGCTGAAGCTCCAATACTTTGGCCACCTGAGGGGAAGAACTGACTCATTTGAAAAGACCCTGATGCTGGGAAAGGTTGAAGGTGGAAGGAGAAGGGGATGACAGAGGATGAGATGGTCGGATGGCATCACCGACTCAATGGACATGAATTTGAATAAACTCTGGGAGTTGGTGATGGACAGGGAGGCCTGGGGTGCTGCAGACCATGGGGTCACAAAGAGTCAGACATGATTGAGTGTCTGAATTGAAGTGAAATGCATCGTTTTGGGTTGAAGGAAGAGAGCACTAAGGATTCATCAGATTGTGACTAATTGCTTTTAAATCTATATCTTAAGGTCACTAGTGAAAACTGGTCTAAAATTGGTCATCGAGGCCTCTTGTGATCATTCCAGATCTCTCCTTAATCATTAAGATCACTATGGAATGAAAATTTAACAGTTTTAAAGATGTTCCTTTTCCTTTGTTTCCCTGATCACACTGCTTAGTGCTCATAACTTCTAATCTCTCAAAGGACATTCAATGAATCCTGTGTCAGAAATGAATTTGGAAACACACAGAGATCTGTAATTAAGGTCTATTTCCCTTCCATGCCTAAAGGTTGAAGCAGCCTTTCCTTCTTAACTCTTGAAGTACAAGCATTTGATGAGATCTACTCAAATATTAGATCATTACTAATTCCATGCTTTAAGGATAACTATTCTCAGTGGCAGCATATAAACGATTCACCTGTGGGAACATAGAAAACTACCTGTCTTATCTCAAATAAGATATAACATATTCCCATAACCTCCTACTTAAACCATTTCTATTCTGTCTAAATTGTTTCTTTTAGCTTTTCTTATAGTGAGGATCTGCTGGTGATGAATTTTTAGTTTTGTGTATCTGAAAAAAAGTCATTTCTTGTTTTATTTTTTTTTTTTTTTCCTGTTTTTTTAAAATGTGTATTTACTTGGCTGTGGTAGGTCTTAATTGTGACATGAGAGATCTTCTATCTACTCTGTGGCATGCAGGATCTTTAAGTTGAAACATACAGGATCTAGTTCCTTGACCAGGGATCCAACCAGGAACCCTGGCATTGGCAGCATGGAGTCTTAGCCACTGGACCATTAGGGAAGTTCAAAGTCTTTATTTCAACTTACTTTTTGAAACTATATTCACTAAATGCAACACTCTAAATTTATAGTTATTTTGTTGTTGTTTTTCATTTCTTTTCAGTTACTTAAGAACTAGTCCAGTTCAGTTCAGTCACTCAGTCGTATCCGACTCTTTGTGACCCCATGAATCGCAGCACGCCAGGCCTCCCTGTTCATTACCATCTCCCGGAGTTCACTCAGACTCACATCCATCGAGTCCGTGATGCCATCCAGCCATCTCATCCTTGGTCGTCCCCTTCTCCTCCTGCCCCCAATCCCTCCCAGCATCAGAGTCTTTTCCAATGAGTCAACTCTTCGCATGAGGTGGCCAAAGTACTGGAGTTTCAGCTTTAGCATCAATCCTTCCAAAGAAATCCCAGGGTTGATCTCCTTCAGAATGGACTGGTTGGATCTCCTTGCAGTCCAAGGGACTCTCTAGAGTCTTCTCCAACACCACAGTTCAAAAGCATCCATTCTTCAGCACTCAGCCTTCTTCACAGTCCAACTCTCACATCCATACATGTCCACAGGAAAAACCATAGCCCTGACTAGTCGGACCTTAGTTGGCAAAGTAATGTCTCTGCTTTTGAAAATGCTATCTAGGTTGGACATAACTTTTCTTCCAAGGAGTAAGCATCTTTTAATTTCATGGCTGCAGTCACCATCTGCAGTGATTTTGGATCCAAAAAAAAATAAAGTGTGACATTGTTTCCACTGTTTCCCCATCTATTTCCCATGAAGTGATGGGACCGGATGCCATGATCTTCGTTTTCTGAATGTTGAGCTTCAAGCCAACTTTTTCGCTCTCCTCTTTCACTTTCATCAAGAGGCTTTTTAGCTCCTCTTCACTTTCTGCCACTCTTCTTACTTATCTTGTGCTTGAGCTTCATTGAGTTTCTTAGATATGTGTGTTTATAATTTTAATCAAATTTGTGCATTTTTTATTTTTTCAGCTTTTTTTTTTTTCAGTTTGCTTGCACCAGTATTTCAGCACAATTTCTTCTAGTTAGTAAGTTTTTCCTTTGCACTGGCCTGAAAACTCCCTTTGGCCTGAATAAAGCTGTTAGATTCCTGCCTCTGATTATATAAACCTCTGGGCTTCCCGAGGAGTTCAGCTGGTAAATAATCCTCCTGCAATGCAGGAGACTCCAGTTTAATTCCTGGGTTGGGATGATCCCCTGGAGAAGGGATAGGCTACCCATTCCAGTATTCTTGGACTTCCCTGGTGGCTGAGACAGTAAAGAATCTGCCTTCAATGTGGGAGACCTGGGTTCAATCCCTGGCTTGGGAAGATCCCCTGGAGGAGAGCTTGACAACCTACTCTAGTATTCTTGCCTGGAGAATCCTCATCAACAGAGGAGCCTGGTGAGCTACAGTCCACGGGGTCACAAAGAGTAAGACATGACTAAGTACAGCACAGTGAGATTTTAGGCAGGCCATTTTACTGCTAGGGCATTATTTCCATCAACCAGAAAGTGCTGAATTAGATGATACTTTGCCAACTAAGGTCCGTCTAATCAAAGCTATGGTTTTTTCCTGTGGTCATGTATGGATGTGAGAGCTGACTGTGAAGAAGGCTGAGCACTGAAGAAGTGATGCTTTTGAACTGTGGTGTCGGAGAAGACTCTTGAGAGTCCCTTGGACTGCAAGGAGATCCAACCAATCCATTCTGAAGGAGATCAGCCCTGGGATGTCTTTGGAAGGAATGATGCTAAAGCTGAAACTCCAGTACTTTGGCCACCTCATGCGAAGAGTTGACTCATTGGAAAAGACTCTGATGCTGGGAGGGATTGGGGCAGAAGGAGAAGGGGACAACAGAGGATGAGATGGCTGGATGGCATCACTGACTCGATGGACATGAGTCTGAGTGAACTCCGGGAGTTAGTGATGGACAGGGAGGCCTGGCATGCTGTGATTCATGGTGTCACAAAGAGTCAGGCATGACTGAGTGACTGAACTGAACTAAACTGAAGATCCATCTCAGATAAAACAGTGTCATTTTTTTTTTCCTAAGACTATTTTCTTGCTATAGCACAAAAACTGTTTCAAACCACTCACAAAGAATGACATCTTTGCTCCTATGAGTACATGCAAAATAAGCATATGTGAGTATTATTTATGATCAAAGGATATCAATTTGCAATGACTCACATCATGAATAAAGAAAGAGCTAAACTAGGACATGCACAAAGATGACTGGGTAATGTTGTATGATAACTTTTGTTGACCATGGGGTAGGACATATGGTATTTTCTTCAAAAATTCTCAGTGATCCAAAATAAAACTAAACAAATATGATTTTAGGAGTGATTCAGCATTCTTAAAAATAGTTATATGGTTTTAAACCATATAACCATCAGGGTGTTAATTATTCTGTTAAGAAAATGATTCAGATGTTGGATTAACAATGAGATTGAGGCTGGTTAGTAAGGTAAATGAGTATAGAATGGTTAAGGTGGCAATTACCTGGTAGCTTAGTTGGTAAAGAATCTGCCTGCAGTGCAGGAGACCCAGGTTCGATTCCTGGGTTGAGAAGATGCCCTGGAGAAGGAAATGGCAACCCACTCCAGTATTCTTGCCTGGAAAATTTCGTGGACAGAAGAGCCTGGTGAGTTACAGTCTGTAGGGTTGCAAGAGTCAGACACAACTTATTGACACAGTGGTAAATAGCCAGCCTGCCAGTGCAAAGACATGAGACACTGGTTTAGTTTCTGTGTTGGGAAGATCCCCTGGAGGAAGATATGGCAATCCACTCCAGTATTCTTGCCTGTAGAATCCAACGAACAGAAGAACCTGGAGGGCTATGGTCCATAGGATTACAAAGAGTCAGACAAAACTGAAGTAACTTAGCACAAGCATGCACATACAAATAGGACTATGATGAAAGTTTCCAGATACGAATGCTTCTATAAGAAATGATCCAGTCATGAAAACCTGACAGAGATAAATTAATATGTAAAACTCCCAAGATAAATAATACTCACATGTGCTTATTTTACATGTACTCATAGGAGCAAAGATGCCATGCTTTGTACTTTGTGAGTAGTTTGAAATAGTTTTTGTGCTATAACAAGATAATAGTTAAGAAACTGATTAAGACAGTGTGGTCTAACTTTGAGTGGATAAAATGGCATAGAGATGAAAGTTAGGAGTACATTATACTAGAATGGATTGACCACAGGATTCGGGCATTTACTATGATATATATTTCAGTGGAACATAAAACCATGGTTCCCTAGAGCTCTTATTAATGAAAGTGTAATAGTGACTGAAAAGTAAATCAGTGGCAAGACGAGGATTTGAGAGAAGTAAAATCTCATAGTTTATGGTTTAAAAAAGAGGCTTTGAAAGAGAAAAGAGCAAAATTTTTAGCATGAAAAGTAGAAATTGTGAAAATAGCCTTCAGATCTAAGCCTTGTGGGCTTCCCAGGTGGTTCAGGGGTATAAAGAATCCACCTGTCAATGCAGGAGACGTGGTTTTGATCCCTAGAACAGGAAGATTCCCTGGAGCTGGAAATGGCAACCCACTCCAGTATTCCTGCCAGGAAAATCCCATGGACAGAGGAACCTGATAGGCTATAGTCCATGGAATAGCAAAGAGTCGGATACAATAAGCAACTGAGCATGCAGGAATAACTAGCTTTTTAACATAAAAGTCTTAGGAAAGTGCTTACCATTGGAGTAAGCTGCAAGAAATGCAGGTCAGGAGCAGCAAGGATGGGGAAAGAGTATCTGTGCAAAAATTTCAGAGGGTAAGTGTAAGAGTCCACAACAAGACACATTTCCCACATGAATCACTTCTCTAGGTCTCACTGTTTTCCCATTATTTTTGATAAAGTGAGGAGTTTGGATTTGACAACTACCAGAGCTTTTCCTAGTTCTAAGATTTTCAATTTTTTGGTTCTCCAGGACAGACTTTTCCCCCCTTGAATGTCCTCAAGTGATAAAAGGCACAGTCTGTTAAAGTGGCACTTGAACTCTCATGAACCATGGATGCCCTAGGTAGAAATTTAGAAGGAGAAAAGGCACAAATATCATATTTATAAGCATAAGAACAGAAAAATAATATAATCAGTTTGCTTAAAAATATACCAATATGATCACACAATAGATTATGGATGAAGAAGCAAGTTGTTGTATTTAATTAAATGCAAAAATTCTACTCCCCCAAGAATATCTCTCACCTAATCTGATCATCTTTTGATTTTCATTACTTGTGATTGTATCGTTCAATACATTTTCTTCTTATAATGAATTCTTAGGAACATGAGCCCTCACTAAAGCCATGTTATATTAAATCTTTCATGGTTAAAAAAAAGAGTTTCAAAATTCTTTATCTATTTTCAAATTTGGGGTTCAAGGCAAAAAGTAGTTTGTGAGACTGAAATATTATTAAAACTGAAAGCTGAAAAGTAATTTAATTTCAAAACCTTTCTTGGCTGAATGTGTCAATCAAATCAGTAAATATTTTTGAACATTGACCTGAGCTGTGGCAGGCAGGAATAACACCTGACTTAAAGTTTAGAACTTCACTGTGAGATGGATTGTATAAATCAACCATGCCATTTATACCATGGAATACAATATCACTGATTAAAAAGATGCCAGTTCTACAAGCCCATATAATTGTGTAATGATTAACTTACAATGTTCCACCAGACATATTTTATATAAAAATAAATATAATATGACAACATTTTGGTAGAAGAAAAGAAGTAAACCTAAATAATTATATATACATATATAGATATGTATATATATATATATAGATAGATAGATAGATAGATGTGTATATATATATATAGATAGATAGATAGATAGATGTTTATATGTAAGTATTTAGTTAAGATACATAACAAAACTAACATGTTCCTTTAGGAAAGAAAATCATAAGGAGTCAAGAATGGCTTAATTTTTTCTTTATTTTTTATTTTTTTGAAACCATTGTGTACCACATAGAGTCTTAG
>SJYT01023597.1:12068-95241 GCA_006410635.1 Cephalophus harveyi | reverse complement strand
TGTGTGTGTGTGTGTGTGTGTGTGTACACACCCTACAGATGCACAGACATTACTCTACAGCTTAAATTTTCTAACTTATCCTTTCACTGTTTCCCTTGTGAGAGTAATCTCTCACAATGCCCTTAGATAAAGTTTCCTCTTGCCCCATAACATTCAATTTTTCTCCTCCTCAGGTAAATGTTCTCATTCTCATGTTTAAAAAAAAAATTGAGTGTAAATCAAGCATCCTTGCAGAGTCTGGACTGTCTAGTATTCCATTATAATAAGAATTCTACCTTTGTAAATATCAACAAAATCCAAGGACCATCACCACTCAAGTTTTAGCAATTTTCTGACCATTTTCTCTAGGTTGGCTGTGAGGAGGGAGGACCAGTGAAAAAATAAGTCCTCTTTGAACTGGACTACTTGGTACCCTTAGTAGTCCAGCTCCATGTTCTTTGAATGTGGGACAACTTTAAAAGGCGCTTTCCTGTAAGGGGCTGTTTTGAAAAGGTTCACAGCCAGGATCCTCTTTTCTGCCTTGATGCATGTATTTCTCTTTTAGGTGGTTATATCTATAGTTTCTTCTGTTGTTAATGATGCTTAACTTAGAGCTTTCCATTGCTGTCATTCCTCAAATTCTCTGGATTGTCATATTTTTGACAGGACCTGCAAGGACTCATGCCATTCACTTGTATATTTTCTGTGTCTCTGGATTTGATCTCTTTTTTATGGATATTTCTGGCTCCCTGGGAAGACTCCTCAATCTTTAACTCAACAAAAATCCCTGGAATACAAACAGATTCTAATTCTAGGGTCCATCACTAAAGCCGAGGGCATTTCTTATTTTCTAGATTTCTCTGGGGAAGAGTTAGGCCCAGGATACAATGAACAAAAATGCAGAGAAGCACACAACATGTTCTGTGAAAGGTCTATTTAAGTTTCAAGTCTCTAAGTCTAAGCTTAGAAGGGAGAATCACCTCCAAAACTCTCCTCTTGAGAGCAAGATAGCAGCTCTTTCAGAAGAAATGTCTTCACATATCTCTTCCACACTCTGGGTATGTTTTATACTCATGATCTAGTTGATGGTGCAAGAGTTGAAGATCTTTTTCTAGGAGATATTTCCTTTGTAGGTTCTACATTAGTGATAGTGAAGTTGCTCAGTCATGTCCAACTCTTTGCGACCCCATGGACTAGTAGTCTACCAGGCTCCTCCCTTCATGGGATTCTCCAAGCAAGAGTACTGGAGTGGGTTGCCATTTCCTTCTCCAGGGGATCTTCCCAACCCAGGGATTGAACCCAGGTATCCTGCATTCCAGGCAGACACTTTAACATCTGAGCCAACAGGGAAGCCTACAGATTCATTGGCTGGTTGTATATGAAATTTCACATCTTTTCATTTTTCTATCTTAACCTAAATTCTCCAGAAAGAGGGGCATAATGTATAGACTTATATATGAATACTATATTGGTTAGTGTTCCAAGGAGTTGGATTTCAGAGACATAAGGGGAAAGGAAAAAGAAGGGGAAACTTAACATAAGGGTTTATAACAGAGTTTGCCACCACCAGGCATTACTAGTTTCAGTTTCTTCAGTGCCCAGCTAGTCAAAATTGTCAATATGGGGCTTTAACTCAGGAAAACAATAGGGTTTTCCAAAAAGGAATCTCCAGAAAAAGACATAGGGCAGGAAGCAAGAGGGTGCTGTGGTGGCTTAGGAAAGAATCTAAAAGTTTAAATCTATGTCAAGTTGGTTATGCCTACACTGAATAGCTGGGAGAAAAGACAAATGAGAACAAGAGAAATCAAGTAGAGCATGGGAAGTGCTTCTCCACTCCCTCACAAGAATTTACTGGCACCATTTTGACTCCTGGGCAAGATCCCACAGGATCAGAGGATGGAGCTCCTAGTCAAGCTTCCATGTCAATGCCTTATTACATATATGTACATATGCATAAATCATAAAGGAGACCCAATCAACTATCAAGATGATTACATTTGAATCCAAATAGGAAAAGGAGTACGTCAAGGCTGTATATTGTCACCCTGCTTATTTAACTTATATGCAGGGTACATCATGAGAAACGCTGGACTGGAAGAAATACAAGCTGGAATCAAGATTGCTGGGAGAAATATCAATAACCTCAGATATGCAGATGACACCACCCTTATGGCAGAAAGTGAAGAGGAGCTAAAAAGCCTCTTGATGAAAGTGAAAGAGGAGAGCAAAAAAGTTGGCTTGAAGCTGAACGTTCAGAAAACGAAGATCATGGCATCTGGTCCCATCACTTCATGGGAAATAGATGGGAAAACAGTGGAAACAGTGTCAGACTTTATTTTGGGGGGCTCCAAAATCAATTTGGAGCCCAAATGGAGCCCAGATGGTGACTTCAGCCATGAAATTAAAAGACACTTACTCCTTGGAAGAAAAGTTATGTCCAACCTAGATAGCATTTTCAAAAGCAGAGACAGTACTTTGCCAACTAAAGTCCGTCTAGTCAAGGCTATGCTTTTTCCTGTGGTCATGTATGGATGTGAGAGTTGGACTGTGAAGAAGGCTGAGCGCCGAAGAATGGATGCTTTTGAACTGTGGTGTTGGAGAAGACTCTAGAGATTCCCTTGGACTGCAAGGAGATCCAACCAGTCCATTCTGAAGGAGATCAACCCTGGGATTTCTTTGGAAGGAATGATGCTAAAGCTGAAACTCCAGTACTTTGGCCACCTCATGCGAAGAGTTGACTCATTGGAAAAGACTCTGATGCTGGGAGGAATTGGGGACAGGAGGAGAAGGGGACGACTGAGGATGAGATGGCTGGATGGCATCACAGACTCGATGGACGTGAGTCTGAGTGAACTCCGGGAGATGGTGATGGACAGGGAGGCCTGGCGTGCTGCGATTCATGCGGTCGCAAAGAGTCGGATACGACTGAGCGACTGAACTGAACTGAACTGAAGGAATTGTACTCTTGGAATGGGAGGCTATTTACTTAAACGTTTTTACCATTAAAATTTGAGTCAACTGTTTAGAAAAGAAACAACTGGATGACAGTTTTGAAGCATCTTATATACACCTCCTGAAGCCCATTCACCTTTTTATTTCTTCAAAATAGCCCATATATCAAATTGGGTAAATATAATTCCTTCCCATCTAAATAAAAATTTGCTAAGTCTGTGTCTGCCAAATAATATCTTATTTTGAAGAATTTTTTATTTGGCAGTACTAGGTCTTCATTGTAGCATGTGGAAGCTTTAGCTACCCCACGTGAGATCTAGTTACCTGCTGCTGTTGTCCAGTCACTCAGTCATGTCCGACTCTTTGTGACCCCATGGACTGTAGCAAGTCAGGCTTCCTTGTCCTTCACCATCTCCAGGAGTTTGCTCAAACTCATGTCCATTGAGTTAGTGATGTCATCCAACCATCTCATCCTCTGTTCTCCCTTTCTCCTCCTGCCCACAATCTTTCTCAGCATCAAGTTCTTTCTGAATAAGTCAGCTCCTTGCATCAGGTGACCAATGTACTGGAGCTTCAGCATCAGTCCTTCTGATGAATATAAAAGTTGATTCCTTTTAGGATTGACTGGTTTCATCTTCCTGTTCAAGAGCTGTCAAGAATTTTCTCCAGCACCACAATATGAAAGCATAAATTCTTTGGTGCTCAACCTCCTTTATGGTCCAACTCACAAATGACCACTGGAGAAACCACAGCTTTGACTATATGGACTTTTTCAACAAAATGATGTCTCTGCTTTTTTAATACACTGTTTAGGTTTGTCATTTTTTTCCCCCAAGGAGAAAGCATCTTTTAATTTCATGGCTGTAGTCACGATCCACAGTGTATTTGGAGCCCAAGAAAATAAAGTCTGTCATTGTTTCCATTTTTCCACATCTATTTGCATAAAGTGATAGGACCCGATGCCATGATTTTAGTCTTTTGAATACTGAGTTTTAAGCCAGCTTTTTCACTCTACTCTTTCACCCTCATCAAGAGGCTCTTTAGTTCCTCTTCACTTTCTGCCATTAAGGTGGTGTCATTTGCATATTTGAGGTTGTTGATATTTCTCCTAGGAATCTTGATGGCAACTTGTGCTTCATCCAGCCTGGCTGTCATCCAGGCATTTCACATGATGCATTCTGCATATAACTTAAATAAGCAGGGTGACAATATACAGCCTTACCATATTCTTTTCCCAATTTTGAACTCATCCATTGTTACCTGACTGGGATCAAACCTGAGCCCACTGCCTTCGGAGTGTAGAATCTTAGCCATTGGATCAGCAGGGAAGCCCCTGTTTTAGTGTCAAATAAGTGATACCATCTTCTATCATCAATTACCTGCTTTCATTTTCTTAGAATTATATTTTTAATGATTACATATGTTCAGGGTCTTCCCTGATGGCTTAGCAGTAAAGAATCTGCCTGCAATGCAGAAGACACAGGCTTAATCCCTGGGTTGGGAAGATCCCCAAGAGAAAGAAATTGCAACTCTCTGTTGTATTCTAGCTGGTAAATCCCATGGGCAGAAGAACCTCATCGGGCTCTATAGAATCGCAATGAGATAGACACAACTGAGCAACTAAACAGCAACAGCAATTAGTGTTGAGACTCAATGCTCTATTTCATTAGTGATGGTTACGCTATGGTTTCCACATTTGAATACATATTATTCTGTATTTAGTCTTTCCTACATGAGCACTAAATTTTTCTCAGCCTTTGTCCATGACACTCAAGTTGTTAGAAATATATATATATATATTTTTTTAATATATTTTCCTGGACATGTGGACAGGAAAGTCTCTATGGTTTATTGGAAAGTGAAAAGTGAAAGTGTTAGTCGTTCATTCATGTCTGACTCTTTGTAATCCCATGACATAATCTGCTAGGCTCCTCCATCCATGGAATTCTCCAGCCAAGAATACTGGAGTGGGTTGACATTTCCCTCTCTAGGGGATCTTCCTGACCCAGGAATTAAACCTGTGTCTCCTGAACTGGCAAGTGGATTCTTTACTGCTGAGCCACAAGGGAGGCATGTGGTTTATATCTGAAGAAAAAAATTGTTGACACAAAGTGAATGTATATTGAATTTTACTTTATATTGTCAAATTGCTCTACAAAGTGGTTGCATAAATTTATATCCTGACAACAGTGCCTACTCTACTACCTCCTCACTGATGGTGTTGTCAAATTTCTTAAAACTTACCAGTGTAATGGACATGAAATGTCATCTCATTATAGTTTTATTAGGTATTTATCTGGTTACTGCTGAGGTTGAGCATCCTTTCAAACACTTATTGACTGACTTGGTTTCCTCCATTCTGAATTGCCTGTTTAAAGTCATTGCAAATTTTTCTATTAGATTACTTGCTTTCCCTGATTTTTTGGAATTATTTATATTTTTGGATACTTAACCACTAAGACAAATGTACATTGCATATATCCTCTCTCAGGCTGGGGCTTATCATTTAACTGTTTTCTCATAGTGATTTTTATTGATCCAAAGTTTTAAATTTTAATGTAGTCAAACTGATCATGGTTGTGTGTGTGTGTGTGTGTGTGTGTGTATGTGAGCGCATGTGGTTTTTACAGAGATATTCCCTATACCATAGCAAAAACCTGTGATAATACATAGCTTTTAACTATATAAAATATTTATTTTGCTCATTTATTTCTTTATTCACTTGGAATTGGCATGTGTGTTTGTGTGTGTGTGTTGTGTAGATGCAAAATTTGGGCCATCAAGCAGAATTAGGTTTGAAATATTTGTGACTGAATTTCTTTTCCATGTGTATTAACTCATGTTTCACCATAATTTGTTAAATTTGTTTCCTCTAATTAATTTTGCCATTTCACTCATATATGCCAATTCTATATTAAAACCTCTTTTCCTGGTTTCTTTTATTCTAATGTTGTTGTTGTTTAGTCACTGTCATATCTGATTCTTTGTGACCCCATGGGCTGTAGCACGACAGGCTCCTCTGTCCTCCATTATTTCCTTAAGTTTGCTCAAATTCATGTCCATTATGTCAGAGGTGCCATCCTAACATCTCACCTTCTGTCTTATTCTCTTTTTGCCTTCAAACTTTCCAGCATCATGGTCTTTTTCAATGAGTTAGCTCTTCGAATCAGGTAGCCAATGAATTAAAGCTCAGGTAGCCAAAGTATTGCAGCTTCATAATCAGTCCTTCCCATGAATATTCAGGGTTGATTTCCTTTAGGATTAGCTGGTTTGATCCCCTAGCAGTTCAAGGGACTCTCAAGAGTCTTCTCCAGCACCACAGTTCAAAAGCATCAGTTGTTCAGCACTCAGCCTTCTTTATGTTCCAGCTTTCACATCCCCACCTAACTACTAGAAAAACAATAGCTTTGACAACATGGACATTTGTCACCAAAGTGATGTCTCTGCTTTTTAATATGCTCTCTAGGTTTGTCATAGCTTTCCTTCCAAGGAGTGTCTTTCAATTTCATAGCTTCATTCACCACCCACAGCGATTTTGGAGCCCAAGAAAATAAAATCTGTCATTGCTTCCAGTTTTCTTATTCTATTTGTAATGAAGTGATGGCACTGGATGGCATGATCCAAGATTTTTGAATGGTGAGTTTTAAGTTAAGTTTTTCACTCTCCTCTTTCAACCTGATTAAGAATATTTTTAATTTCTTTTCACTCTCTGCCATTAGGACAGTATCATCTGCACATCTGAGGTTGTTGGTATTTCTTCCAGCAATCTTGATTCCAGCTTGTGATTCATCCAGCCCCATGTGTGGCATGATATATCTGGTAGTTCAGCTGGTAAAGTATATGCCTGCAATGCCAGAGACCCTGGTTCGATCCCTGGGTTAGAAAGATCCCCTGGAGAAGGGATAGGCTACCCACTCCAGTATTCTTGGACTTCCCTGGTGGCTCAGACAGTAAAGAGACTGCCTGCAATGAAGGAGACCTGGGTTTGACCCCTGGGATGGAAAGATTCTCTGGAGAGGGAAATGGCTACCCATTCCAGTGTTCTTGCCTGAAAAACTCCATGGACAGAGGAGCCTGGTGGGCTACAGTCCATGGGGTTGCAAAGAGTCAGATATGAGTGAGTGACTTTCACTTTGACTCTGCATATAAGCTAAAGAAGCAAAGTAACAACAGACAGGCTTGTTGTACTCCTTTCTCAAATTTGAACCAATCCACTGTTCCATGTCCAGTTCTAACTGTTTCTTATTGACCCACATACAGGTTTCTCAGGCAATAAGTAAGGTGGTCTGACACTCCTATCTTCTTAAGAATTTTCCACTGCTTCCTGGGATCCACAATATCAAAGGTGTAGGTGTCAATGAAGGAGAAGTAGATGTTTTTTCTAGAATTCCCTTGCTTTCTCTATGATTCAAAGAATGCTGGTAATTTGATCCCTGACTCTTTTTCTAAACCCAGCTTGAATATCTAGAAGTTCTCCAAATGTAATACCGTGCAGTTTTAAATTCATACAGGTTTATAATATGTCATGAAATCTGGGAAGGCAAATTTCAAGTTCTTTATATTCACTTTAGTTACTTAAAATTGAGTTTGTCTGAATTTTAAGATCAAGCTGTCAATTTCAAAACCGAAATATGCTTTTAGATTTTCATTAAGAATTCATTAAATGTATTTTCTTGGACTCCATCTTGCAGATGGTGACTGCAACCATGAAATTAAAGACACTTGCTCCTTGGAAGAAAAGCTATGACCAACCTAGACAGCATATTAAAAAGCAGAGACATTACTTTGCTGACAAAGGTCCATCTAGTCAAAGCTACAGTTTTCCCAGTAGTTATGGATGGATGTGAGATTTGGACTATAAAGAAAGCTGAGCACTGAAAAATTGATGCTTTTGTACTGTGGTGTTGGAGAAGACTCTTGAGAGTCCCTTGGACAGCAAGAAGATCAAACCAGTCAATCTTAAAGAGAATCAGTCCTGAATATTCATTGGAAGGACTGATGCTGAAGCAGAAACTCCAATATTTTGGCTACCTGATGTGAAGAACTGACTCACTGGAAAACATCCTGCTGCTGGGAAAGATTGAAGGCAGGAGGATAAGAGGATGACAGAGAATGAGGTGGTTAGATGGCATCACTGACTTGATGGACATGAGTTTGAGCAAATTGTGAGAGTTGGTGATGGACAGGGAAGCCTGATGTGCTGCAGTCCATGGGGTCACAAAGAGTCAAACATGACTGAGTAACCAAACTGAACGAATCTGAATTGAAGTGGGCTTCTATTTAAATGGCCTCATCTTTGTAATTCAGTCCTGGAGTTTGCAAGGAAACCAGTACTAGAGATTGTAAAAGGGAGTCTTATGTTATTGAGTTCTAGAAGACTTAGCTTCTGTCAGCAAGTCTGAGAAAGCAAATACATGTCTACCAAGTTTATGGATCCAGCAGAAGAGTTTGGAAACAGACTTTGAGTTAAATATTTACTATGAACTGGTTTCATTCAGTAACATATTAGAAATGAGATGAACTTTAAAAAACTGGCTGGTTCAAAAGCAGAGAATGAAAAATATAAAGATAGGTAAATGTGAGGAAGGAAGATTACACAAAGATAAGTAAAACTAAAAGCTGGTTCTTTGAGAAGACAAAATAGACAAGTTCAGTTCAGTTCAGTCGCTCAGTCGTGTCCGACTCTTTGCAACCCCATGAATCGCAGCACGCCAGGCCTCCCTGCCCATTATCAACTCCCGAAGTTCACTCAGACTCACGTCCATCGAGTCGTGATGCCATCCAGCCATCTCATCCTCTGTCATCCCCTTCTCCTCCTGCTCTCAATCCCTCCCAGCATCAAAGTCTTTTCCAATGAGTCAACTCTTTGCATGAGGTTGCCAAAGTACTGTAATTTCAGCTTTAGTATCATTGCTTCAAAAGAAATCCCAGGGCTGATCTCCTTCAGAATGGATTGGTTGGATCTCCACGCAATCCAAGGGACTCTTAAGAGTCTTCTCCAACACCACAGTTCAAAAGCATCAATTCTTCAGCACTCAGCCTTCTTCACAGTCCAACTCTCACATCCATACATGACCACAGGAAAAACTATAGCCTTGACTAGACGGACCTTAGTCAGCAAAGTAATGTCTCTGCTTTTGAATATGCTATCTAGGTTGGTCATAACTTTTCTTCCAAGGAGTAAGCGTCTTTTAATTTCATGGCTGCAATCACCATCTGCAGTGATTTTGGAGCCCCCCAAAATAAAGTCTGACACTGTTTCCACTGTTTTCCCATCTATTTCCCATGAAGTGATGGGACCAGATGCCATGAACTTCATTTTCTGAATGTTGAGCTTTAAGCTAACTTTTTCACTCTCCTCTTTCACTTTCATCAAGTGGCTTTTTAGTTCCTCTTCACTTTCTTCCATAAGGGTGGTGTCATCTGCATATCTAAGGTTACTACTGATATTTCTCCCAGCAATATTGATTCCAGCTTGAGCTTCTTCCAGCCCAGCGTTTCTCATGATGTACTCTGCATGTAAGTTAAATAAGCAGAGTGACAATACTTCAACATTATAAAGGCCACATTTGCCAAACTCCCAGGAAATATCATCCTTAGTGGTGAATAACTGAAAGTATTCCTCTAAAATCAGTAACAAGACAAGGGTCCTCACTCTCAACCACAATTATTCAGCATAGTTTTGGAAACCCTCGCTACAATAATCAGAGAAGATAAAGAAACAAAGGGAATTCAGTTTGGAAGGAAGAAGTAAAACTTTCATTTTTTTGTGAATGACATGATTCTCTACATAGAAAACCCTAAAAAATGCCACCAGATAATTATTAGAGCTAATCAATAAATATAGTAAAGTTTCAGAATATAAGATTGATAAACAGAAATCTCTTGCATTCCTACACATTAGCAATAAAAAATCAGAGAAATTAAGAATTAATCCCATTCACCATTCAACAAAAAGAATAAAATAGGTATGAATAAATTTACCTAAAGATACAAATCACTTGTATGCAGAAAACTATGACACTGATGAAATAAATCAAAGGTGACATACAGATAGAGATGTACCATGTTTTTGGATTGGAAGACTCAATATAGTGAAAATGACTATATTACCCAAAGCAATCTGTAGACTCTATGTAATCTTTATCAAACTACCAATGGTATTTTTCACAGAACTAGAACAAATAATTTCACAACCTGTATGGATGCATGAAAGACCCCAAATAGCCAAAGCAATCTTGAGAAAGAAGAATCGAACTAAAACAATCTTCCTGATATCTGACTACATTACAATGCTATAGTCATCAAGAGAATATGATACAGACACAAAAACAGAACTATTGACCAATGGAACAAGGTAGAAAGTCTGGAGGTAAATCCACACACCTATGGACACCTTATCTTTGACAAATGAGGCAAAAATATACAATGGAGAAAAGATAGTGTCTTCAACAAGTGGTGCTGGGAAAACTGGTCAACAATGTGCAAAAGAATGAAATTTGAACACTTCCTAACACCATACACAAAAAATAAACTCAAAATAGATTAAAGACATAAAAGTAGCAACAGAAACTATAAAACTCTTAGTAGAAAACATGGGCAGAATCTCTCTGACATAAATCACAGCAAGATCCTCTATGACCCACCTCCTAGAGTAATGGAAATAAAAGCAAAAGTAAGCAAATGGGACCTAATTAAACCTCATTTTTGCACAATGAATGAAACTATAATCAAAGTGAAAAGACAACCCCTAAAATGGGAGAAAATAATACCAAATGAAACAACTGACAAAGAATTAAGCTCCAAAATATACAAGCAGCTTCATAGCAGAAAATCAAACAACCCAGTCAAAAAGTGGACAGAAGATCTAAACAGATATTTTCCCAAAGAAGACATGCAGATGACTGATAAGCACATGAAAAGATGCTCAACATCGCTCATTATTAGAGTAATGCAAATCAAAACTACAATGTGGCATCATCTCAGACTGGTCAGAATCAGTTCAGTTCAGTCGCTCAGTCGTGTCTGACTCTTTGCAACCCCATGAATCACAGCACGCCAGGCCTCCCTGTTCATTACCATCTCTCGGAGTTCACTCAGACTCACGTCCATCGAGTCAGTGATGCCATCCAGCCATCTCATCCTCTGTCATCCCCTTCTCCTCCTGCCCCCAATCCCTCCCAGCATCAGTCTTTTCCAATGAGTCAACTCTTCGCATGCGGTGGCCAAACTACGAATGACCATCATCAAAAAGTCTACAAAAAGAAAAAAAAATGCTGGAGAGTATGTGGAAAAAAGGGAACCCTTTTACACTATTTCTGAGAATGCAAACTGATACAACCACTATGGAAAACAGTATGGAGATTCCTTAAAAACTTATGACTACATCTACCATTTGACCCAGCAATTNAAAAAAAAAAAAAATGCTGGAGAGTATGTGGAAAAAAGGGAACCCTTTTACACTATTTCTGAGAATGCAAACTGATACAACCACTATGGAAAACAGTATGGAGATTCCTTAAAAACTTATGACTACATCTACCATTTGACCCAGCAATTCCACTCCTGGGTATATACCATGAGGAAATCACAGTTGAAAAAGACACACGTTCCCCAATGTTCATTGCAGCACTATTTAAAATAGCTAGAACATGGAAGCAACATAGATGTCCCTCAATATATAAATGGATATGGAACTTGTGATACAGGTACACAGTAGAATATTAGTTATAAAAAAGAATGCATTTGAGTCAGTTCTAATGAGGTGAATTAACTTAGAGCCTATTATAGAGAGTGAAGTAAGTCAGAAAGAGAAAGACAAATATCATATATTAATGCATATATATGAAATCTAGAAAGATAGTACAGACGATCCTACACACAAGGCAGCAGAGTAGACAGACACAAAGAACAGACTTTTGGACACAGTGGGAGTAGAAGAGTGTGGGTTTATTTAGGAGAGTAGTATTGAAACATATCCATTGCCATTAAAGTGGATAGCCAGTAGGAGTTTGATGTATGATGCAGGGAACCCAAAGCTGGTGCTCTGTGACAACTTGGAGGGATAGGGAGGGTGGGAGATGGGAGGTATTTTTGAGAGGGAGGAGTAACAGCCTATTGTCAGTTTGTATTCTTGTCTGTCAGAGGCCATCACAATATTGTAAGGTAAGGTAAGTGAAGTGAAGTTGCTCAGTCGTGTCCGACTCTTTGCGACCCCATGGACTGTAGCCTACCAGGCTCCTCCGTCCGTAGAATTTTCCAGGCTACAGTACTAGAGTGGGTTGCCATTTCCTTCTCCAATTGCAAGGTAACTATCCTCCAATTAAAATAAATACATTAAAAAATACATTGAATAAGAAGCTATTAAGCACAAAAGGAATCAGAAAGTGGTCATTTGAAAAATTCTCAGCCATTTCAAACTACTAACTTGCTAAAGCATGCTTTGAAGAAAAGGCCAAGGATGTGTACGGACATTTGTATTCTACAGAAATGAATTTTGTGATAATGAATCCATCTAAGCAAAAGCCAGAATTGAAATCAGGGTTATCTAGGAATGTTCTGTGGAGAACATTTCCTTTCTGCTGAAATGTTAGCTGTTAGCCTTATGGAAATCTCCTTGTATGTTATTTGTTGCTTTTCCCTTACTGATTTTAATATCTACTCTTTGTGTTTAATTGTTGTTACTTTGATTAATTTGTGTCTTGGTGTGTTTCTCCTTGGGTTTTCCTGTAGGAGACACTCTGGGCTTCCTGGACTTGGGTGACTATTTCCTTTCCCATTTCAGGAAAGTTTTCAGATATATTTTCCTCAAATATTTTCTCATGCTCTTTCCTTTATTCCTCTCCTTCTGGGATGCTTATGATTCAAATGTTGGAGTGCTTAACATTGTTCCAGATGTCTCTGATTCTGTCTTCAGAATTTTTATTCCTTTTTTTTTTAATTTCCTTCTGCTTCATTTGTTTCTAACATTCTATACTCCAGCTCACCTATTTGTTCTCCCTCAATTACTCTATTGTTGGTTCCCTCCAGAGTATTTTTTTAAATCTGAATTATTGTGTTGATCATTGTTGATTATCTATTCTTTAATTATTCTAGGCACTTGTTAAACATTTCTTACTTCTTCTTGATCCATGTCTCCAGTCTATTTATCCATGCCTCCATTTTGCTTTCAAGATTTTGGATTATGTTTACTATTATTATTCTAAATTATTTTTCAGGTAGACTATCTCTTCCTTGTTTGTTTGATCTGGTGGATTTTCACCATGTTCCTTCATCTCCTGCATATTTCTCTGTCTTTGCATTTTGCTTAGTCTACTGTGTTAGGGGGTCTCATTGCTGCAAGTTGGAGAGATGTAGTCTGTCTTAATTTATGGAGTCTTTTCCCTATGGTAGGGTTGGTTCAGTGCCCTATTAAGGTTTCCTGGTTGGGGGATTTGTGCCTGCATTTTGGTGGATGGAGCTGGATCTTGTCTCTCTGGAGGGTAGTACAGTGTCCTGTGGTGAGCTTTGGGGTGTCTAGGGGTCTTGTATGGCGTTGGAGAGCCTGTCTGCTAATGTGCAGTGTTGTGTTCCTGTTTAGCTGTAGGATTGGTGTGACGTATCCAGCATTAGTGATTGCTGGCTCTTGGATGGAATTTGGTCTCAGTGTACATATGGAGGCCTTTGAATGAGTTGTCATCTACTAACATTCCATGGGGTTGGGCATTCTCTGATGGTCCAAATTCCTGAAGTTGAGTCTCTTGTGTCTGGAGTTCAGCCTCAATCTTTTACAATAGCGTGAAAACTTCTCAGGCCACACAATACAGATGAAACCCCAAGGTTAATGGTGAAACAACTCTCTACAGCAAGGAGCATACAAAGTGATTCACTGACTTATATAAAGAACAAACAGAAGAGAGAGAAAAGAGAAAAAGGTGAAAATTAGGAGAAAAAGTTCAGTTCAGTCACTCAGTTGTGTCTGATTCCTTGGGATCCAATGGACTGCAGCATGCCAGGCTTCTCTGTCCAAAACCAACTCCCAGAGTTCACTCAAATTCATGTCCATTGAGTCAGTGATGCCACCCAGCCATTTCATCCTTTGTTATTCCTTTCTCCTCCTGCCTTCAATCTTTCCCAGCATCGGGGTCTTTTCCAATGACTCAGTTCTTCCCAACAGGTGGCCAGAGTATTGAAGTTTCAGCTTTACCATCAGTCCTTCCAATGAATATTCAGGACTGCTTTCCACTGGTTTGATCTCCTTGCAGTCCAAGGGACTATCAAGAGTCTTCTTCAACACAACAGTTCAAAACTATCAATTCCTTGGCTCTCAGCTTTTCTATAGTCCAACTCTCACAACCATAAATGACTTCTGGAGCCACAGCTATGACTAGACAGAACTTTGTCGGCAAAGCAATGTTCTGCTTTATAATATGCTGTCTAGTTTGGTCATAGCTTTTATTCCAAAGAGCAAGTGTCCTTTAATTTCATGGCTGCAGTCACCATCTGCAGTGATTTTGCAGCCCAAAAATATAAGGTCTCTCACTGTTTAAATTGTTTCCCCATCTATTTGCCATGAAGTCATGGAACCAGATGCCATGATCTTAGTTTTCTGAATATTGAGTGTTAAGTCAGTTTTTTCACTCTCTTCTTTCATTTTTATCAAGGGGTTCTTTAGTTCTTCTTTCCTTCCTGCCATAAGGGTGGTGTCATCTGCATATCTGAGGTTATTGATATTTCTCCCGGCAATCTTGTTTCCAGTTTGTGCTTCATCCAACCCAGCATTTCACAGGATGTACTTGGCATATAAGTTAAATAAGCCAAGTGACAATATACAGCCTTGATGTAATCCTTTCCAAATTTGGAACAAGTCTGTTGTTCCATGTCTGGTTCTAGCTGTTGCTTCCTGACCTGCATACAGATTTCTCAGGAGTCAGTTAAGGTGGTCTGGTATTCCCATCCCTTTAAGAATTTTCCACAGTTTGCTGTGAAGAAAAACTAAAGAGCCTCTTGATGAAAGTGAAATAGGGAAGTGAAAAAGTTGACTTAAAGCTCAGCATTCAGAAAACTAAGATCATGGCATCCAGTCTCATCACTTCATGGCAAATAGATGGGGAAACAGTGGACACAGTGGCTGACTTTATTTTTCTAGGCTCCAAAATCACTGAAGATGGTGATTGTAGCAATGAAATTAAAAGATGCTTACTCCTTGGAAGAAAAGTTGTGACCAACCTAGATAGCGTATTATAAAGCAGAGACATTACTTTGTCAACAAAGTTCCATCTAGTCAAGGCTATTGTTTTTCCAGTAATCATGTATGGAAGTGAGATTTGGACTATAAAGAAAGAAAGCTGAGTGCTGAAGAATTGATGCTTTTGAACTGTGGCATTGGAGAGACTTGAGAGTCCCTTGGCCTGCAAGGAGATCCAACCAGTCCATCCTAAAGGAGATCAGTTCTGGGTGTTCATTGGAAGGACTGATGTTGAAGCTGAAACTCCAAAATTTTGGCCAACTATTGCAAAGAGCTGACTCATTTGAAAAGACCCTGATGCTGGGAAAGATTGAAGGCAAGGAGAAGGGGACAACAGAGGATGACATGGTTGGATGGCATCATCTACTCTATGGCCATGGGTTTGGGTGGACCCCAGGAATTGGTGATGGACAGGGAGTCCTGGCGTGCAGGGGTTCATGGGGTCAAAAAGAGTCAGACACGACTGAGGGATTGAACTGAACTGAAATGAACTGTTGTGATCCACTTAGTTAAAGATGGCATAGTCAATAAAGCAAAAGTAGATGTTTTTCTTGAACTCTTACTTTTTTGATGATCCAACAGATGTTGGCAGTTTGATCTCTGGTTCATCTGCTTTTTCTAAATCCAACTTGAACATCTGGAAGTTCACAATTCACCTACTCTTGAAGCCTGGCTTGGAGAATTTTGAGCATTACTTTACTAGCATGTGAGATGAGTGCAATTGTGCAGGAGTTTGAACAATCTTTGGGATTGCCTTTCTTTGGAATTGGAATGAAAACTGACCTTTTCCAGTCCTGTAGCCACTGATGAACTTTCCAAATTTGCTGACATATTGAGTGCAGCACTTTCCCAGCATCCTCTTTTAGGATTTGAAATAGCTCAGCTGAAATTCTGTCACCTCCACTGGCTTTGTTCATAGTGATGCTTTCTCAGGCCCACTTGGCTTTGCATTCCAGGATGTCTTGCTCTAGGTGAGTGATCACACCATCATGTTTATTTGGGTCGTGAAGAGCTTTTTTGTATAGTTCTTCTGTGTATTCTTGCCATCTCTTCTTAATATATTCTGCCTCTGTTAGGTCCATACCATTTCCATACTTTATTGTGCCCTTCTTTGCAGGAAATATTCCCTTGGTATCTCTAATTTTCTTGAAGAGATCTCTAGTCTTTCCCATTCTATTGTTTTCCTATTTCTTTGCATTGATCAATGAGGAAGGCTTTCTTATCTCTCCTTGCTATTCTTTGCAACTCTGTATTCAAATGGGTATATATTTCCTTATCTCTTTTACTTTTTGCTTCTCTTCTTCTCTGCTTTTCACAGCTAGTTTTAAAGCCCCCTCAGACAACTATTTTGCCCTTCTGCATTTCTTTTCCTTGGGGATGGTCTTGATCCCTACCTCCTCGTATACAATGTCATGAACCTCCATCTATAGTTCTTCAGACACTCTGTCTATCAGATCTAATACCTTGAATCTATTTGTCACTTCCACTGTATAACTGTAAGCAATTTGATTTAGGTCATACTTGAATGGTCTAATGGCTTTCCTTACTTCCTTCAATTTAAGTCTGAATTTGACAATAAGGAGTTCATGGTCTGAACCACAGTCAGCTGCCAGTCTTATTTTTGCTGACTGTATAGAGCAAAAAGGAGAGTCAGAAAAGAAAAGAGCAATCAAATCAATAATCAAATCGTAAGTGAAAATGGGTACTAAAAATTAGACTCTCAAAGATACAAAATTAATAAGAAAAAAATCAAAAAGCAAAAATTAAAAGTTAGACTCTCACAAGTTCAATATACAAAATAAAACATCAAAATCAAAAATTTTTAAATTATTTAGTTTATTTACAAAATAAAGTTTTCTTTAAATTTTAAAGGGTAAAAGTAGACTACAAAAATAAGAATTAAAATATAATGAAGAATCTTACTAGGATATTATGAAGGAAAAAAGGGGACACAAATGTATAGAAAGGACTTTTGGACTCTGTGGGAGAGGGAGAGGGTGGGATGATTTGGGAGAATGGCATTGAAACGTGTATACTATCATGTAAGAACGAAGCACAAGCCTATGTTCGATACAGGATACAGGATGCTTGGGGCTGGTGCACGGGGATGATCCAGAGAGATGATGTGGGGTGGGAGGTGGGAGGGGGATTAGGGATTGGGGGCTAATATACACCCATGGTGGATTCATGTCAATGTATGGCAAAACCAATATGGTATTGTAAAGTAAAATAAAGTAAAAATAAAATTTAAAAAAAAAGGGGGGGTAAGAAAGAAAATAAAAACAAAAATGGCAAAGAAGAAATTTAAATAATAAATAAAAATCAAATTAAAAATATAGGGGGAAAGATATGTATATAATATAGGAGTGAGAGGCATGTTCATGTGATTCCTTATTTTTCCTGATCCAGTTCATTTGCCTACTGAGAATTTCCTCCAATATATCTAGGAAAGTCTCTCAACCTCTTTTTGGCAGTGTGGAGTCAATTCAAACTCAGATCTTCCCTTGTTTCAGCTTGTACTTGCTATTAAAGTCTAAAGTGGCCTATAAGGCACACAGTCTCAAATTAACTGCAGGATTTTTAATCTGTTGCACATGTCATTTTCAGGGGCAGTTAGCCCTTCTTTGATTTTCTCATGTTCCTGCTTGATTTTTATTGGCCTTTCTCTGCTAGCAAGTCTCTCTCCAGTGTCTGATCTCTGCTCTGTCATAAGAGGGTAAAAGAGACAACTTATTCAACTCACTAGCTCAGTTGTTCTGGGGAGAGGGAGGGATACTACAAATGCTGCTGACATGTGTGGGGAGTACTTGCTGTGAGTAGACCCAATGGGGAGTCGTCACAGACTGAAGCAAGCATGCTCCTCCCAGGCAAATTGATCCTGAGGGACAAACTGTGGGACCCTTGGCAGAGTCACCCCACTTAAGATCCCAGCTGGACCACACAGACACGGTCTGAGGCAGATTGTGTGCTTTCCCAAGGGAGCTGGTCTCTGATTGTGACACTCTTAACAGATCCATGTCACTCAGGACCCTAGGAAGATGTGGGCAGTGACCGCAGCTGCTAACAGCTTGGCAGTAGATACTATCTCTGGCGCCAAGATTGTAGTGACCCCTTGCTTTCTGCCCCTGGCAGTTATGTGCCTGCTTCCCTGCATCTGGTGCCATAGACTGCAGCCAGTTTGCCCACTTTTGGTATTCCTTAGGGCATGGTCCTTTATTCTGAGGGCAAGTCAGGAGTAAGAGTGCCACATTAGAGCTTTCTTGCAGGAACAGAATTTTGTTTCTCTGGCAATCCCAGGGTTTTCCTTGTCCTGCCTGTGGTGTGTCATACTAGCCCCCTCTGAGTGCCTTCATGGCATTCAAGCCTTGTCCTTTCTCTGAGTACTGAGCCCTCCCCCCCCCAAGCCTGAACCTCTGCACTGAGCCCCCACTCACTGGGGGTGGACATGAGCATGAGGCACTGAATATTGCCTTTCAGCACAGTCTCTGTGGTGAATTTTCTCCATTTTGCCTCATTGTGCTCTCTTCTGAGTTTCCTAAGTTCCTCCCTGATCTCCTCTGTGAGGTTTCCTACTGTGTGGAAATTTCACCTTCAGGTCTCCCTTCTCAGGACAGGTTCTCCATCTCCGAATCCTTTGTCTCTATTTTCAGCTTTACCTTTTGCCCTTCCTTATTCTGAGGAGATTGGTTTGCCCGTCTACATGTCTGGGGTCTCTGTCAGTGTTGAGTTGTTCTCTAGGAATTGTTACAGGTGGAGGTGATCTTTTGATCTATTTGTGGGGAAAAAAGTGATTCTATTCCTCCTCCATCTTGAAGCTACCCTTCAATTTATTCTTTTAATCACACTTTAAGTTGAGCAACAAGGAGAAACCAGACTGCCTTCAACACTTTTCTGAGAAATGCTTTTAGCTTAATATACAAGTTCGTCACTGGATAATGATTCAGTGAATAATCATGCTGTGTACTTAGTCCCACAGTTATGCCCAACTTTTTGTGACCCCAAGGACTGCAGCCCACCAGGCTCCTCTGTCAATAATAATAATAATATAATAGCAATAATATCCACTGAATAATAATAATAATGTTCATCACAATAGAAAAAATTCAGTCATATCTTTTTGCCATTTTTAAATAAGGTCTTTCTTTCAATGACCAATAACATGTTCCTCATTTCCTTCTGACATCACAATAGAAGCACTTTTAATGTTCATATTTCTACCAACGTTCTGTTCACATTAACATATGAATTCCCTACAATGAAAGAGACTTTCTTTACCATCCTCCCCACTGCCTTCTGAGACCACTTTAGAATCACTTTCAACATCCATTTTTCTACCAGCAGTCTTTTCAAGATAAATTTTTTTTTTAATGTTTCTCAAAGTTCTTCCAGCCTTTTCCTGTTACTCAATTCCAAAGCCATGCCTACATTTTTTTTTTTAATAAATTTACTACAGCAGCACCTACTTCCCAGTACCAAAATCTGTTAGTCAGGTTTCTCTACAGAATTAGATCTATCTATCTAACTATCTATCTAGATGTAGATATAAGTACATACATACTGAACTACTTTAATCTCATCTCAAATGATCGGTCTTTAGAAGCTTCTTATTGTTATTCAGTTGCCCAATCATGTTCCCATGCAGACCCCATGGACTGCAGGCCTCCCTGTCCCTCACCATCTCCTGGAGTTTGCCCAAGTTCATGTTCATTGCTTTGGTGTTACCATCCAACTATCTCATCCTCTGATGCCCTTCTCTCCTTCTGCCTTTGATCTGCCCCAACATCAGGGACTTTTTCAATGAGCCATCTGTTCACATCAGATAACCAAAATACTGGAGCTTCAGCTTCAGCATCAGTCCTTCCAGTGAACATTCAGGGTTGATCTCCCTTAAGATTGACTGGTTGGATTTCCTTGCTCTCCAAATGGACTTTCAGGAGTCTTCTCCAGCACCGCAGTTCAAAGGCATACATTCTTTGACATTCTGCCTACTTTACAGTCCAGCTGTCACAACTGTACATGATCACTGGGAAGACCACAACCTTGACTATACAGACCTTTGTCGGCAGAGCAACTTGTGCTTTTCAACATGCTGTCTAGTTTTTTCATTACTTTTCTGTCAAGAAGCAATCGTCTTCTGATTTCATGGCTGTTGTCACCATCCACGGTGACTTTGGAGCCCAAGAAGAAGAAATCTGTCACTGCTTCTATCTTCTGACATTCCTTTAATCTTGCCCCAGGTGGTTTCTTGGCTGCTTCTCCCTTTTCTCTGCATCGTCTCCCTTCACCAATTAGCAACTAGTTTAACCTGCCCTTTAGAATGGAGGGAAGGTCATGGAGGCTGGAGTCTATTCCCTACAAACAAGAAATGGAAGACACAGAAAGATTTCCATGCCCAGGAGCCTCACAAGTTTCTGCTTAGTTTCGGTAACACTCATTAAATTTAGGACTCACCCTAACATTGCATAATCTCATCTAGATCCTTAATTATATCTGTAAGGACCTACTTTCCAAATAAAGTCACATTCTGAATTTCCAGGTGGATATGAATTTGAGGAGGGAGAGGTCACTATTCAACCTATTATATGAAATCTATCAATAACTTTCTATGTGTGAAATTAGGAACTTTAATAACAACACATTAAAGTGGATTTTACCCTTGAAATAGTAAATATAAGTGATAAAATGCCAACGAGTAAAATAGTAAAGGAAATTTTATTTTGAATTATATTTATGCTTGCTTATATTTGCAAGTGACTATTTAGCTATTAAAAATGCATATAAATGACAGACAATAAGGGTATTTCTGATACTTTTAACACTGATATGTTGGCAAACTACATAACTGAAATGACATCACCAGTGAGAATTTGGCAATTTAGTGTGACTTTCTAAGGAGTTAAGAAAGAAATAGCAAATATTATTAATAGCCTCATTGTGCTGTCATTAATAGCCAATGAAACTTCAGAGTGCTGCTAACGGGGGTGGAGGTGTGAATTAGACATTGAAAGTCCCAGACCTTGGATGGGAGGGGAGTTTAGGGAACAATGGATGCATATTTACATATGGCCAAATCCCTTCACTGTTCACTTGACACTACCACAACATTAATTGACTGTATCCCAATACAAAATAAAGGGGTGAAGTTAAGGAGGGAAAGAAAGTACCAGGCCTGTTAAAGTTTCTGCATGTCATTTAAGGTAATGAAAATATATTTTCCTTCAGTTCAGTTCAGTCGCTCAGTCGTGACAGACTCTTTACAACCCCATGAATTGCAGCATGCCAGGCCTCCATGTCCATCACACACTCCCGGAGTTTACTCACGTCCATCGAGTCAGTGATGCCATCCAGCCATCTCATCCTCTGTCGTCCCCTTTTCCTCTTACCCCCAATCCCTCCCAGCATCAGAGTCTTTTCCAATGAGTCAACTCTTCTCATGAGGTGGCCAAAGTACTGGAGTTTCAGCTTTAGCACCATTCCTTCCAAAGAAATACCAGGGCTGATCTCCTTCAGAATGGACTGGTTGGATCTCCTTGCAGTCCAAGAGACTCTCAAGAGTCTTCTCCAACACCACAGTTCAAAAGCCTAACAATTCACTATTCAGATTCTCATTTAAGAAGTTAAATTTTCAAATGCTTTGCATGAGTTACCTGTAAAGAGTCAATACTTAAACATTTTTTTGACTATTTATTTATTTAAAAGTTACAAATCATCAATGAAACAAAACTGCAATTAGCAACTTGATATAATCAAGTATAACTTTCAGTTTGATACCAGCCTTTATACACATGAGTATATCCACTGGTATATGTGCAATACATTTACTGTCTTTGGCATTAAAAACTAAATAATTATAAGAATATCAGAACACATAGTTATTCCAGTAGTCATGTATGGATGTGAGATTTGGACCATAAAGAATGTTGAGCACTGAAGAACTGATGCTTTCAAATTGTGCAGTTGGAGAAGACTCTTTAGAGTCCCTTGGATACCAAGGAAATCAAAGGAGTCAGTCTTAAAGGAAATCAGTCCTGAATATTCATTGGAAGGGCTGATGCTAAAGCTTGAGGCTCCGATACTTTGGACACCTGATGTGAAAAGCTGACTCATTGGAAAAGACCCTGATTCTGGGAAAGACTGAGGGCAGGAGGGGAAGGGAACAGCAGAGGATGAAATGGTGGGATGGCATCACTGAATCAATGGACATGAGTGTGAGCAAACTGCAGAAGATAGTGAAGGACAGGGAAGCCTGGTGTGCTGCAGTTCATAGGATTGCTGTCAGATACAACTTAGCAACTGAACAACAACAATCCAGTTCTATAGAAAGAAGACTGATTTGAGGTCATAGAGAAAATTAGTGATTTCTCTAGAAATGCATTGAACAATATGGTAGACATTAGCCTCAAGGTCCTATTTAAATTTAATTTAAGTAAATTAGATAAACTTAAAAATACAGTTCCTTAGTCACAGTAGGAATGCTTCACATTCCTGTAGCCACAAATGATTAGTGGCTGCCATCTTCAACAGTACAGATACAAAACATTTCCATTATAGCTGCAAGTTGTTTTTGACACTACCCTCTAGTATCAGACTTTCAATGTTGTTCAAATATGCATACATACGTATATATGTGTGCATTCACATGCATTTATGAATCAACATATTTTACATGCTAATTAATATGGGCTAGCTTCTAATAATGAAATGTTCACATATTTAGCCCATCAGGTTGCTGTGCCCACTTACTTTTGACTATAAGAGAATTGCATTACTGAATTGGTAACCTTACCTTCTCTAGAATACATGAATATAAATGTGGCTCCCTGAAATTTGATTACAAAAAACAAGAACTTTAGTTCCGTTGAAGCATTGGTTATAAGGCTGAGAAGAGAGAGAGACAGCCTACTCTATCACTGGAAATTTACACACAGATAAAGTGAAATACCCATCAGAGTGATGAATGGGGTTTCTTGTTATCTTACTGTCTATATCATTTCCAGTTCTGATTCCCCAGTGATGCCTGGATTGCACAGGGAAAGCAAAAGGAGAATTGTCCTGCATATTTTATTTCTGCTCAAGGAATATAAGAAGATTTTCAGCTATATTCATAAACAGGATTGGTCTCATTTTTACTTCATTAATCTTAGAACTTAGAGTAATTTTTGCCCCACATAATCCAAAGCCTATTTCAGTAAAATAGCATTCAGAAGATAGCATTTTCTTCCCTGCACTCTGTTTGTGTTTCATTTTGGAGTTCTTTTTTTAGATTTATGTGGTATCTTTTCTCTGCAAGACAAAGGAAAAGCTATTTTGAAATGTATATTTGTAGAATCAGGCTAAATGAAATGAGAAACCCCAAGATATTTTGACAAAGCAAAATCAGATTTAACTGACCAATTGTAAGGCATATAGGAACATAAGTCTTGGAATTTTTTCATGAACATCTGCATTTTCCCTGTTCAAACACATGCACTATATTAAGAGTCATACTATTGGACATGAATGACCCCACCTCTCCCACTCCCTAGGTTTATCTAAGAGCAGGAGCAGCTTTAGATGTAGAATCAGAGCAGTGATTTCTTCATTCATGAAGCTTTAAATAAACTATTTGGTCATTCTGAGCTTCAGGTCTCTCTTCTAAAATATGTATTAATAAAATATCTCCTGCTTGATATTCAACAATTAAATAATATGAAACTAATTATGAAAATGATATTATCTATATTTATTGTTCACCAGGTATGCACTGCTATGCATGCATTCTTAGTAGATTCAGTTGCACCTGACTCTCCACAACCCTATGGACTACAGCCCACAAGACCCCTCTGTCCCTGGGATTTTTTAGGCAAGAATACTGGAGTGAGTTGCCGTTTCCTCCTCCAGGGGATTTTCCCAACCTAGGGATTGAAACTGCATCTTTTCACTTCCAATGGCAGGAAGATTCTTTATCACTGAGCCACTGGGAGGCCTGCAGGTGTACAGTGGATCCTGGACAAAGTTTGTAATAATGTTATCTCATATAATCCCTGGAAAAGGTAATGGCAACCCACTCCAGTACTCTTGCCTGGAAAATACCATGGATGGAGGAGCCTGGTAGGCTGCAGTCCATGGGGTTCTGGAGAGTCGGACATGACTGAGAGACTTCACTTCCAGTTTTCACTTTCATGCATTGGAGAAAGGAATGGCAACACACTCCAGTGTTCTTACCTGGAGAATTCCAGGGACAGCAGAACCTGGTGGGCTGCCGTCTATGGGGTCACACAGAGTTGGACACGACTGAAGCGACTTAGCAGCAGCAGCATATAATCCTCTTATCTCTACAAAGGCTTGGTGTAGTCAATAAAGCAGAAGTCGGTGTTTTTCTGGAACTTGCTTGCTTTTTCAATGATCCAATGGATGTTTTCAATTTGATCTGTTTCCAGAAACACAAGCTGGAATCAAGACTGCTGGGAGAAATATCAATAACCTCAGATATGCAGATGACACCATCCTTATGGCAGAAAGTGAAGAGGAACTAAAAAGCCTATTGATGAAAGTGAAAGTGGAGAGTGAAAAAGTTGGCTTAAAGCTCAACATTCAGAAAATGAAGATCATGGCATCCAATCCCATCACTTCATGGGAAATAGATGGGGAAACAGTGGAAACAGTGTCAGACTTTATTTTGGGGGGCTCCAAAATCACTGCAGATGGTGATTGCAGCCATGAAATTAAAAGATGCTTACTCCTTGGAAGAAAAGTTATGACCATCATAGATAGTATATTCAAAAGCAGAGACATTACTTTGCCGACTAAGGTCCGCCTAGTCAAGACTATGGTTTTTTCTGTGGTCATGTATGGATGTGAGAGTTGGACTGTGAAGAAGGCTGAACGCTGAAGAATTGATGCTTTTGAACTGTAGTGTTGGAGAAGACTCTTGAGAGTCCCTGGGACTGCAATGAGATCCAAGCAGTCCATTCTTAAGGAGATCAACCCTGGGATTTCTTTGGAAGGAATGGTGCTAAAGGTGAAGCTCCAGTACTTTGGCCACCTTATGAGAAGAGTTGACTCATTGGAAAAGAGTCTGATGCTGGGAGGGATTGGGGGCAGGAGGAAAAGGGAATGACCGAGGATGAGATGGCTGGATGGCATCACAGACTCGATGGACATGAGTCTGAGTGAACTCTGAGAGATGGTGATGGACAGGGAGGCCTGGTGTGTGATTCATGGGGTCACCAAGAGTCTGACACGACTGAGCAACTGAACTGAACTGAACTCTGCCTTTTCTAAATTCAGATTGAGCATCTGGAAATTCACAGTTCACGTACTACTGAAGCCTGGCTTGGAGAATTTTGAGCACTACTTTGCTAGCATGTGAGATTAGTGCAATTGTGTGGTAGTTTGAGCATTCTTTGACATTAGATTTCTTTGGGATTGGAATGAAAACTGGCTTTTTCAGTCCTGTGGCCACTGCTGAGTTTTCCAAATTTGCTGGCTTATTGAGTATAGCACTTTCACATCATGATCTTTTAGGATTTCAAATAGCTCAGCTGGATTTCCATCACCTACACTAGCTTTGTTCATAGTGATGCTTCCTAAAGCCCACTTAACTTCACATTCCAGGTGAGTAATCACACCATTATGATTATCTGGGTTGAGAAGAACTTTTCTGTATCATTCTTTTGTGTATCCTTGCCACCTCTTCTTAACATATTCTGTTTCTGTTAGGTCCACATCATTTCTGTTTTTCATTGTGCCCATCTTTGCATGAAGGTTTCCCTTGGTATCTCTAATTTTCTTAAAGAGATCTCTAGTCTTCCCCATTCTATCATTTTCTTCTATTTCTTTGCATTAATCATTAAGGAAGGTTTTCTTATCTCTCTTTGCTATTCTTTGGAACACTGCATTCAAATGGGTATATTTTTCCTTTTCTCCTTTGCCTTTCTCTTCTCTTCTTTTCACAGCTATTTGTAAGGCCTCCTCAGACTACCATTTTGCCTTTTTGCATTTCTTTTTCTCGGGGATGGTCTTGATCCCTGCCTCCTGTATAATGTCATTAACCTCCATCCATAGTTCTTCATACACTCTATCAGATCTAATCCCTTGAATCTATTTGTCACTTCCACTTGTAAGGGATTTGATTTAGGTCATACCTGAATAGTCTAGTGGCTTTCCCTACTTCCTTCAATTTAAGTCTGAATTTGTCAGTAAGGAGTTCATGATCTGAGCCACAGTTAGCTCCTGGTCTTGTTTTTGCTGACTGTGGAGAGTGTCTCCATTTTTGGCTTCAAAAAATATAATCAATCAATTTGCTTTTGGTATTGACCATCTAGTGAGATCCATGTGTAGAGTCTCCTCTTGTGTTATTGGAAGAGGGTGTTTGATATGATCAGTGCATTCTCTTGGCAAAACTCTGTGAGCCTTTGCCCTGCTTCATTCTATACAGCAAGGGCAAATTTTCCTGTAACTCCAGGTACTTCTTGACTTTCTGCTTTTGCATTCCAGTCCCCTATAATCTAAAGGACATTTTTTGGGGGGTGTTAGCTCTAGAAGGTCTTGTAGGTCTTCATAGAACCATTCAACTTCAGTTTCTTTAGCATTAATGGTCAGGGGATAGACTTGGATTACTGTATTATTGAATGGTTTGCCTTGGAAATGAAAAGAGATCATTCTGTCATTTTTGAGATTGCACCCAAGAACTGCATTTCAGACTCTTCTGTAGACTATGAGGGCTACTCCATTTCTTCTAAGGGATTCTTGCCCTCAGTAGTAGATATAATGGTCATCTGAAATTCACCCATTTTAGTCCATTTTAGTTCACTGATTCCTAGAATGTTGATGTACACTCTTGCCATCTCCTGTTTGACCATTTCCAATTTACCTTGACTTCTACTTGTACTTTAAATATCTACTGTAAATATATTCTCCTGCTTTATTGACTGTACCAAAGCCTTTAACTGTGTGGATCACAAAAAAAAAAAAAACTGTAGAAAATTCTTAAAAAGATGGGACTACCAGACCATCTTTCCTGCCTCCTGAGAAATCTGTATGCATGTCAAGAAGCAACAGTTAGAACCAGAGTTCTAACTGTTTAGTAGCTAAGTCATGTTAAACTCTTTGTGGCCCATGGACTGCAGCACACCAGACTTCCCTGTCCTTCACTATCTCCTGGAGTTTGCTCAAACTCCTGTTCACTGAGTCCATGATGCCATTCATCAACTTTCTGACATCTCATCCTCTGTCACATCTTTCTTCCCCTGACTTCAATCTTTCACAGCATCATGGTCCTTTCCAGTGTGTCAGCTTTTTGAATCAGGTATCAAAAGTATTGGAGGTTCAACTTCAGCATCAGTCCTTACAACGAATATTCAGGGTTGACTTTCTTTTGGGTTGACTGGTTTGATTTCCTTGCAGGCCAATGGATGCTCAAGAGTCTTCTTCAACACCACAGTTCAAAAGCATCAATTCTTTAGCACTTAGTTTTCTTTATGGCCCAAATCTCTCTTCAGTTCATGATTACTGGGAAAAACATAGTTTTGCCTTCATGGCAAAGTTATGCCTCTGCTTTTTAATATAATATCTAGGTTTATATTAACTTTCTTTATTTTCATGGAGCAAGTATCTTTTAATTTCAGGGCTGCAGTCACCACCTGCAGTGATTTTTGGAGCTCAAGAAAATAGAATCTGTCAATGCTTCCACATTTTCCCCATCTATTTGCCATGAAGTAATAGGACTAGATGCCATTAAAACTCTGAATGTTGAGTTTTAAGCCAGTTTTTTCACTCTCCTCTTTTGCCCTCATCAAGAGGCTCTTTAGTTCTTCCTCACTTTCTGCCATAAGGATGGTGTCATCTGCATATCTGAGGTTATTGCTATTTCTCCTGGTAATCTTGATTCCAGCTTGGGCTTCATCCAGTCTGGCATTTTGCATGATGTACTCTGTATATAAGTTAAATAAGCAGGGTGACAATATATAGCCTTGATGTACTTCTTTCCAATTTTTAAACAGTCTGTTGTTCCATAGCAGATCACCTAACCTGCCTCTTGGGAAATCTGTATGCAGGTCAGGAAACAACAGTTAGAACTGGACATGGAACAACAGACTGGTTCCAAATAGGAAAAGGAGTACGTCAAGGCTGTATATTGTTACCCTGCTTATTTAACTTATATGCAGAGTACATCATGAGAAACACTGGACTGGAAGAAACACAAGCTGGACTCAAGATTGCCAGGAGAAATATCAATAACCTCAGATATGCAGATGACACCACCCTTATGGCAGAAAGTGAAGAGGAGCTAAAAAGCCTCTTGATGAAAGTGAAAGAGGAGAGTGAAAAAGTTGGCTTAAAGCTCAACATTCAGAAAACGAAGATCATGGCATCTGGTCCCATCACTTCATGGGAAATAGATGGGAAAACAGTGGAAACAAGGCCAGACTTTATTTGGGGGGGCTCCAAAATCATTGCAGATGGTGACTGCAGCCATGAAATTAAAAGACGCTTACTCCTTGGAAGAAAAGTTATGACCAACCTAGATAGTATATTCAAAAGCAGAGACATTACTTTGCCGACTAAGGTCCATCTAGTCAAGGCTGTGGTTTTTCCAGTGGTCATGTATGGATGTGAGAGTTGGACTGTGAAGAAAGCTGAGCAACGAAGAATTGATGCTTTTGAACTGTGGTGTTGGAGAAGACTCTTGAGAGTCCCTTGGACTGCAAGGAGATCCAACCAGCCCATTCTGAGGGAGATCAACCCTGGGATTTCTTTGGAAGGAATGATGCTAAAGCTGAAACTCCAGTTCTTTGGCCACCTCATGTGAAGAGTTGACTCATTGGAAAAGACTCTGATGCTGGGAGGGATTGGGGGCAGGAGGAGAAGGGGACGACCGAGGATGAGATGGCTGGATGGCATCACGAACTCGATGGACGTGAGTCTGAGTGAACTCTGGCAGATGGTGATGAACAGGGAGGCCTGGTGTGCTGTGATTCATGAGGTCACAAAGAGTCGGACATGACTGAGCAACTGAACTGAATACTGAATACTGTTCCATGTCCAGTTCTAACTGTTGCTTCTTGACTTGCATACAGGATTCTCATGAGACAGGAAAGGTCATCTGGTATTCACATCTCTTTAAGAATTTTTCACAGTTTATTGTGATACACATGATTGAAGAAATAGATAATTTCTGGAATTTCCTTACTTTCTAATAATAAAATGTTAGCAATTTGATCTCTGGTTCTCTGCCTTTCCAAAATTCAGCTTGTGCATCTGGATTAATAATAAGCTTGTACAATATGCTTATAGTTACTCATCCATCATTTGGCTACCAATTAAATACATCTCAACAGAGATTTAGACCAACAAAACACAAAAGACTTCCCCAAACATGAGTGTGGGAGGATATAACCTAAATTCAGAGTGTACTCTCAAGGCCAAATTTCCTAAAACGTCAACTATCAAACACACAGACACAGAACAATCTAGGAAGATCAGGTACAACATTTATATCTCAACAGTTAGAACTGGGCATGGCACAACAGACTGGTTCAAATTTGGGAAAGGAGTATGTCAAGGCTGTACGTGTCTATATATATGTGTGTATATAGGTATGCATATACTATATATATGTGTCTATATGTGTATATGTATATAGGTGCATCTATATATATATATTAGAGAAGGCTATATAGACATGTACTGCCTTGTGTGTGTGTGCATATATATATATATATATATATATATATGAGAGAGAGAGAGAGAGACATGTACTGGTGAAACACTGGGCTGGATGAAGCACAAGGTGAAATCAAGATTGCTGGGAGAAATATCAGATATGCAGATGACACCACCCTTATGGCAGAAATTGAAGAAGAACTAAAGACCCTCTTGATGAAAGTGAAAGAGGAGAATTAAAAAGTTGGCTTAAAGCTCAACATTCAGAAAACAAAGATTATGGCATCCGGTTCTATCACTTCATGGCAAATAGATGGAGAAATAGTGGAAAAAATGGCAGACTTTATTTTTGGGGGCTCCAAAAATCACTGCAGATGGTGATTGCAGCCATGAAATAAAAAGACGCTTACTCCTTGGAAGTTACTCCTTGGCAGCTACATGAAATGAAAAGATGCTAGTCTTATGACCAACCTAGACAGCATGTTAAAAAGCAGAGACATTACCTTGCCAACAAAAGTCCGTCTAGTCAAGGCTATGGTTTTTCCAGTAGTCACATATGGATGTGAGAGTTGGACTATAAAGAAAGCTGAGTGCCAAAGAACTAATGCTTTTGAGCTATGGTGTTGGCAAAGACTCTTGAGAGTCCCTTGGCCTGCAAGGAGATCCAACCAGTCCATCCTAAAGGATATCAGTCCTGGGTGTTCACTGGAAGGTCTGATGTTGAAGCTGAAACTATAATACTTTGGCCCTCTGATGCAAAGAGCTGACTCATTTAAAAAGACCCTGATGCTCAGAAAGATTGAGGGCAGGAGAAGAAGGCAATGACAGAGGATGAGATGATTGGAAGGCATCACTGACTCAATGGACATGAGCTTGAGCAAACTCCAGAAGTTGGTTATGGACACGGAAGCCTGGCATGCTGCAGTTCATGGGGTGTCAAAGGGTCAGGCACAACTGAGTGACTGAACTTGAACTGAACTGATAGACATATACAGCCTTGTGTATATATGTGTGTGTGTGTGTGTGTTTGTGTGTGTGTGTGTGTGTGTGTGTGTGTGTACTGGAGAAGGCAATGGCACCCCACTCCAGTACTCTTGCCTGGAAAATCCCATGGACGGAGGAGCCTGGTGGGCTACAGTCCATGGGGTTGCTAAGTCGGACACAACTGAGCAACTTCATTTTCACTTTTCACTTTGATGCATTGGAGAAGGAAATGGCAACCCACTCCAGTGTTCTTGTCTGGAGAATCCCAGGGACGAGGGAGCCTGGTGGGCTGCCGTCTATGGGGTCTCATGGAGTCGGACATGACTGAAGCGACTTAGCAGCAGTAGCAGCAGCAGTGTGTATATATACACACATGCACATGTATATATTAATTAGATCAACAAACTTAAACATTAATATCAAGGCTTGCCAGAAGGCACTAGTGGTAAAGAGCCCACCTGCCAATGCAGAAGACGTAAGAGACTGCAGGTTTGATCCCTGGGTCAGGAAGATGCCCTGGAGGAGAGAATGGCAACTCATGCCAGTATTTATTCTTGGAGAATCCCATGAACAGAGAAGTCTGGCCACTGCAGTCCAAAGGGTTGCAAAGAATCAAACAGGACTCAAGCGAATTAGCCCACACACACACAGACATCAACTTAATACTGAATATTTCCCCAGTCAAATGAACTTGAAATTCATTTTGGCCAGTTTCTTTAAATGTAAACGTTTTTTACTAAAACTAAATAGAGCTTATTATAAATTCAGTTTTGATAGTACCTTTTAGAAGTAAAGATATCTCATATGTATAATGTATATATAGGCATAAGCAGGCAAACTAGGTATCTCATGGCTTTACTTAAAAGCTTAGTAATGAACTAGGTATTACAATATAAATTTACTAGTTTACAGAGTACATTAATGCTGCTTGCTCAGATAACTAAGGCTTACTCTCTATAACATTAGCCTGAGGGAGGATCCCCAGCAGTTTGAATTTTAAAGCTGCCACTTTTTCCCCTGGTTTCAGGCCTTTTTGCTTGTATTTATTTACATTTTGGTTTGAGATTTGCAAGAGAAAGACAGTTGCTTTTAGCCCCCAAAGAACAGTTCTGTCACCTAACAACAGGAAAGTCAGTGACAAGATTTTTAACTAAACTGAAATTTGTTTTAGGAATTGTGTGTCCTAGAATTTTAGAGTTTAATTTATGTATCAAAGGTTTCTACGTGGCATTCAGCAAAGGCCTTTCTAAGTTTATAAATTAAACCCAAAACAAAATCACTATTTTTATTTTGTTAACCCTTGTATGTTAGTTTCCAGTTTTTATGTATTTAGTGTGACTCAGGTAGGCATTTCATGGTGGCTCAGAAGGTAAAAATCTGTCTGCAGTGCAGAAGACCTGGATTCAATCCCTGGGTCAAGGAGTTCCCCAGGAGAAGGGAATGGGCATCCATTCCAACATTCTTACCTGAAGAATTCCATGGACAGAGGAGCCTGGTGAGCTAAAGTCCATGGAGTTACAAAGAGTCAGACATGACTGAGTGACAAACACACACATACACGGCTCAGGTAGCTCCATTGGTTAGTGAAAGTGAAAGTGTTAGTTACTCAGTCATGTTTGGGACCCCAAGGACTGTAGCCCACCAGGCCCCCGTGTCCATGGAATTCCACAGGCAAGAATATTGGACTAGGTTGTCATTTCCTTCTCCAGGGGATCTTGCTAACCCAGGGACTGAACCCAGGTCTCCTACATTGCAGGCAAACTGTTTATCGAGTGAGCCACAGTGGAAGGCACTGGTTCCTACGTTCAGTTAATATTTTCTTAATGGAAATTATATGTTTCGTCTTCTAATACCACACAGGGGAAATATTCCCCAAAGAAACAAGAGAGGTAACCAAGAGATGCAACTTTATTAAATCCATTGAGGTATACTTATTTTATATACTTGTATCTCAATTTCATCCACTTTTATACATTTAACTTTAGTTTTCATTAAGGATTCAATCAACAGGCTTTGTATTTAAGGAATTTTAGAGGGAGCTTTTCAGTTCAGTTCAATTCAGTCACTCGGTTGTGTCTAACTCTTTGCGACCCCAAAGACTGCATCATGCCAGGCTCCCATGTCCATAACCAGCTCCCGGAGTTTACTCAAACTTATGTCCATTTAGTTGGTGATGCCATCCAACCATCTCATCCTCTGTCATCCCCTTCCCCTCCTGCCCCCAAGCCCTCCCAGAATCAGAGTCCTTTCCAATGAATCAGTTCTTCACATGAGGTGGCCAAAGTATTGGAGTTTCAGCTTCAGCATTGGTCCTTCCAATGAATATTCATGACTGATTTCCTTTAGGGTAGACTGATTAGATCTCCTTGCAGTCCAAGGGACTCTGAAGAGTCTTCTCCAACACCACAGTTCCAAAAATTCAGTTCTTCTGTGCTCAGCTTTCTTTATAGTCCAACTCTCACATCCAAACATGACTACTGGAAAAACCATAGCTTGGATTAGAGCGACTTTTGTTGGCAAAGTAATGTCTCTGCTTTTATGCTGTCTAGGTTGGTCATAACTTTCCTTCCAAGGAGTAAGCGTCTTTTAATTTCATGGCTGCAATCACCATCTGCGGTGATTTTGGAGCCCCCAAAAATAAAGTTTGACACTGTTTCCACTGTCTCCCCATCTATTTGCCATGAAGTGATGGGACAAGATGCCATGATCTTAGTTTTCATGTTGAGCTTTAAGCTAACTTTTTCATTCTCCTCTTTCACTTTCATCAAGAGGCTTTCTAGTTCCTCTTCACTTTTTTGCCATAAGGGTGGTGTCATCTGCATATCTGAGGTGATTGATATGTAGGGGCATTCAGTTCAGTTCAGTTCAGTCACTCTGTCATGTCTGACTCTTTGTGACCCCATGAATTGCAGCACGCCAGGCCACCCTGTCCATCACCAACTCCCAGAGTTTACTCAAACTCACGTCCATTGAGTCAGTGATGCCATCCAGCCATCTCATCCTCGGTCGTCCCCTTCTCCTCCTGCCCCCAATCCCTCCCAGCATCAGAGTCTTTTCCAGTGAGTCAACTCTTCACATGAGATAGCCAAAGTACTGGAGTTTCAGCTTTTGCATCATTCCTTCCAAAGAACACCCAGGGCTGATCTCCTTCAGAATGGACGGCTTGGATCTCCTTGTAGTCCAAGGGACTGTCAAGAGTCTTCTCCAACACCACACTTAAAAAGCATCAATTCTTCAGCGCCCAGCTTTCTTCACAGTCCAACTCTCACATCCATAAATGACTACTGGAAAAACCATAGCCTTGACTAGACAGACCATTGTTGGCAAAGTAATGTCTCTGCTTTTATACTGTCAAGGTTGGTCATAACTTTCCTTCCAAAGAGTAAGCATCTTTTAATTTCATGGCTGCAATCACCATCTGCAGTGATTTTGGAGCCCCCCAAAATAAAGTCTGACACTGTTTCCACTGTCTCCCCATCTATTTGCCATGAAGTGATGGGACAAGATGCCATGATCTTAGTTTTCATGTTGAGCTTTAAGCCACCTTTTTCATTCTCCTCTTTCACTTTCATCAAGAGGCTTTTTAGTTCCTCTTCACTTTTTGCCATAAGAGTGGTGTCATCTGCATATCTGAGGTTATTGATATTTCTCCCGGCAATCTTGATTCCGGCTTGTACTTCTTCCAGCCCAGTGTTTCTCATGATGGACTCTGCATATAAGTTAAATAAGCAGGGTGACAATATACAGCCTTGACGTACTCCTTTTCCTATTTGGAACCAGTTTGTTGTTCCATGTCCAGTTAGGCAACTCCAAATTCCCATTTCTAAGAGGATCCCCAAAGAGAGACTGTAGACACACCAAGAACTCTCCAGCTGATTCTTTTAGATTCTATAGGGTCTGAATGTTTTTCTTGAGGACTGTGAGACTTTCTTTAACTTAGCTGGAGGTATTTACCTAGAAAAAAATGAGTCTTATTCAAGATGGCTCAAGTCCTTCTTTGTTCAGGGGTCAGAAGTTCTGTCTCCTGTCTAATTTTGGAGTACAACCTCTGCCAAGCTGTATTGGCTCTTTAGAGCTATCCTGAGAAACATTATACACAGAAACTAAATTTTGGGGGTGTTCATTAGAATGGCACTCATTTGTAGTCCTGAATAGGGACCTGAGATCTCCCAGGGGCTCACAGGTGTATTGAGTGTCCTCTTCTGTTTTCTTCCATGGCTTGACTCGTGAGTAGTGAATCCAAGAGTCATGTCCTAGTACTTTGATTGCTGTGGATAGAAAGTATTACAGGGTAGGGGCCCTTCTATGTGGGCTGGAGTTGTGCCTTTGGGGACCTATCTTTCCTGACTTTAGTTAGGACTTCAGTCCCTGCAGCATATAGTGGTGACTCCTTAGAAAATTTTGGGTCCTCATTCACACCCCATAAGCGTGTATCCTGTTGGAATTGATCAATGGCCGTGATACAAGCCTGAAGGGTCTGAGCTTCTGGATTTAGGAAGAAGTCATTGACATAAACAAAAGGTCTCCCACATAGCATCTCATAAGGACTAAGACCAACCTGTTCCTTAGGGGTAGTATAGGTGTGGAGGAGAGCTATTGCTAAAGCTTCCCTTCATCCCAAGAAGGTCTCCTGGGTTATCTTTTTTATCACTGATTTTAAGACTTAATTGGCTCTTTCTACTTTTCCAGAAGACTGAGACCTCGAGGTACAATGAAGATAATAAGTAATGCCCAATGCTTTAGAGACCTCTTCGTTGACCTTATAAATAAATGATATCCCATTTTCACTTTGTAATGACCTGGGCAGACCAAATCTTGGAATGATTTCATGGAGCAGTTTTTTTCACCACCTCCTCAGCCTTCTCAGTCTGGGTAGGAAAGCCTTCAATCAATCCTGTGAATGTATCTATCATGACTAATAGGTATGTGTACCCTTGATAAACTAGCATCTGGGTGAAGTCTATCTGCCAGTCCTCTCCTGGGTACCACATCACTGGACTGGCTGGGCCAGCTGGGGTCTTCAAGCTCCTTGTGGATTATGTAATTGACAAATGGGACAAGAGGAGACCACTCACCTTATAGTTGTTTGAAGACCTGTTCCTCTGAAGCCCCTTTCTAGCAATCTTTGGAGAGCCTTTTCCCCTAAATGAGTGATGGCATATAAGGAGTTAACCAAATTCCATTGTAGGTTCCCAGGCAGAACAAGGAGTATCTCCTTTTGGAACCACCCCATGTGATCGTCTTGAAAGCCCTTACTCTTAGCTTTAAGCATCTCCCTTTCAGTATATGAAGGAGTTTCTGGAAAATTAGTCTGTGGAACTAAGATGGTAACCCCTAAAAGGTCATTGTTCTGTGATGCTGCTCTCTTAGCTGCCTAATCAGCTGCTTGGTTCCTTTGTGCCACTTCCATGCTCCCTTTTTGGTGTCCTTTAGAGTGGGAAACTGAAACTTTGCTGGGCAGATGTACTGCCTCCAAAAGCCTAAGAATTTGATCATCATATTTGATTGGGGACCCTTGGGTGGTCAAGTGGCCACTTTGTTTCCAAATAGCAGCATGTGCATGTAGCATCAGAAAGGCATACTTGGAGTCACTGTAAACGGCTACTCTTTTTCCTTTTCCCAGCTCTAAAGCTCGAGTCAGGGCTATGAACTCAGTTAATTGGGCTGAAGTACCTGGTGGCAAAAGTTTAGCCTCTATGGTCTCAAAATTGGAGACTACTGCATATCCGGCTCTTCTTTTTTCCATCTAAGACAAAGCTGCTTCCATCAGTGTACCAGATTTCCTCAGGATTGGTCAGAGGATCTTCTGACAATCCCTCCCAGGGTTTTTTCCAGTGGTTCAAGGTTTCTAGGCAAGAGTGAAAGGGGAGAGAGCCCTTGTGAGTAAGCAGGAGGGTGGCTGGGTTAAGAACCATACAAGGGAATATAGTGAGGCTTGGATTTTCCATCAGCACTATTTGATATCTGAAGATTCTTTGATCAGGCATCCATAAATGGCCTCTCCCATTTAAGAGTTGTTTCACTTGGTGGCTGGTAAAAATAGTTAGTTTGCCCCCCAAAAGAGAGTTTTAAAGCATCTTCTGTCAGGAGTGCAATAATTGCAATATTTCAAAGGCATGGAGATATTTTTTCCCAATAAGGGAAGAGCACAGTCACGGACCACTAGAAACTGGTGGGAAAATATTTGTCCATCTCAGCGAAAAAAGAAGTGCTCGGGTAAATCAGTAGTTGTTTTTCTTGTAGCACCCAAAATGGTACTGGTTTGGGAGGAGAAGACTTTGGAGTAGGAGGTCAGGACAGAGCATGTAGCCCCCATGCCAACCAAGAAATTCTCAGACCTACCTGCCCCATTCAGTTGCACCCTTGGCTCCAGTCCAGTGATGGTTATCATTACAGGCAGGCTGGTTGAAGCAGGCTGCCTCAGTCTTGTTGAACCATATTGGAAGTCTTGGAGCTTGATCTGGAGATTCTTGGGTCCTGAGGGCAGAGTGCCACCCAATGTCCCAGTTGATGGCCTTCATAGCAAGCCGTTTTAGGAGACTTGCCACTGTTTGGACACTCTTTGGCCCAATGTCCCACCTGTCTACAGTTTAGGCATTTGCCTTGTGCCTTGTCCTTCAAGGACTCAAGGTTTGCCATTGGGCTTCCCTGGAGAGTGACCAGCATCTGGGCATGCCTTATCTCTTTCTTTTCTCCCTCTCCTGAGCCTTGACCTCCTTCTCCTGTTCTCTGTTATAGAGGATATTGGTGGTTGTCTGGACCATCTCATCTAAAGAGGCATCAGGGTCCTGCTGCTGTAGCTGTTGCAACTTCATTCTGATATTTGATGCACATTGGGACAGGAATTTGCCCTTTTAAAATCACCTGTCACTTGTAAGAGTCTAAGTCAAGATTAGTAAACTTTTGGAGGGTCTCTTTTAGTGTTTTCAGAAAGGCTATTGGGTTCTCATTGGGCTCCTGAGTTATTGCTGAGACTGGTCACAGTCCCACAAGTAATAGGCTTCCTTCTATTCTCATGGGTGGACTTCCTTAGCCGTGAGTCTTTCTGAAGATTATCTTTCCCAGTATAGTTGCAACCTGAGAGCCAGGCACCCTTGGGTCAGGGTGCAGATTCCCAGGAAGACTGAGGTGTGACAGCCTCCTGGATATTGAATCCCCGGGCAGGCTGAGGCAGGTCAGCCTCCTGAGAATTGGGTCCCTGGAAAAGTAAAGGTGTGATGACCTCCTGGGAGCCCTGGACTGGTGGATCCCTGAGCAGGTTGAGGTGTGACAACATTTTGAGGACCAGATCCCTAGGCAGGTCAAGGCAGGTCAACCTCCTGGGACTCCCGGACTGGACTTGGGCAAAGCCCAAGGTCTTGAGAGTGACCAGCGCTAGGTAGGATTAAGGGGTTGTAATCTTAACTCATTGCCAGTTTGTTCGCCACAGATGGGAACAGATATCATGATGTAAAGCAATCCAAGCCTGTGCCCTGAGACTGGGAACCTGGTGAAGCAGCCATAAACCTTATTCTCTTACTGCAGTCACTGAGTTCCTCCCCTAATTTTCCATAAGAGCAGCTTAGGGTGTTTCCAATGGTAAACATTTCATTGTCATAGACCCACTTTAGGTAATAACAGAAATAGTAACAAAGGAGTGGGTTATTTGGTCCTGTTAGAGGCATTAAAATGAAAGTGAAAGCGAAGTCATGTCCAACCCTTTGCAACCCCATGGAGTGGACTGTAGCCTACCAGGCTCCTCTGTCCATGGGATTCTCTAGGCAAGAATACTGGAGCGGGTTGGCATTTTCTTCTCCAGGGGATCTTCCCAAACCAGGGGTCGAACTCGGTCTCCTGCATTGCAGGCAGACACTTTATTCTCTGAGCCACCAGGGAAGCCCTTAGAGTATTTTAATAATAAGTAGGGTGGAACAATGTTGCCTGCAAGGAGGCAGAGTCTTGGCTGTAGGAGTTGTAAGTGGTTTAAGAACAAATTGGTAAGAGGCAACAGACCAGATGTTCCATAAAAGTGGAGTGGAGATTTGATCTGGGGGTATGTTTGTAACTTTAAGAGAAGGGTGGTAAGGCTTAGGGCCCAAATGGCCTGCAGGGCTAACTCCCAGTGTGGCAAACATTACCCCTGGAAGCCCAATTGTCCTTTTAGGGATGCCGACAGATGGACTTATAGTAGGCATTGTGTGCCTGTCGTCTGCCCTCGCAGGTTCACTGAGAGATGCTGATATTGCACATGTTGTAGGAAAGATGGAAGATGAAGGCCTGAATATCTAGAGAAATTGAATATTATATCTAGAGAGACTGGATATTTATACAGTATGTCCCTCCCAACGACCAGCAATTTTCTGGTTATCCCTCCAGAAGATTGTAGAGGCAACATTTTAGGCCTGGACAGGGCTCATGAGAAGAGCATGAAACAGGAGGGAAATGGGCAAGGCACAACTTTTGAAAGAATGACATATTTCAAGGGCATAACATAAACTGATTAAAATCAGATGGGTCCAAGATGACAAGTCAAATTCAAGTGAACCTTAACCCCCACTCTGTAAGCTAAATGATACACCCAGATGTGGCAGGACAGCTCCTAGGCACTGTCAAAAGATGGAGAAGTGGGTGGTTCCCCAATGGTTGGGATGATCCTCCAACTCATTAGTATGAGAATTACCTACTCACAAAACCTAGCCAGACCACATTCCATGGCCAAAGCATTTGCCCTCTACAATCGCCCACACCTTGCAGAGGGCATTGCTCTCTGAATCCTAAAAAATCCACCTGTTACCTATCACTGTGTCTCTCACTGAATTTTTGCAATGAGACATCAGAGCTTGAGTTTCACTAGGTCCTGAAGCCAGGGATCCTGGGTTTTGGCTGAGCTCAAGTTCCAGCAGAGAGAAGCTGAAGGAGGGGAGGAAAACACAGTGGGAAAAATGTGCCAAGAAATCCCTTTCATAGCTTGCCAGAAAATCTGCTACATACCTGACCTGTGCTCACAGTTTTTATTGGCCTGATCCTTGGCACAAACAAGATTAAGCACAGAAGAACCCCCACTGGCTTGGATAACAGCTACTGGGGCTCAGCAGATAGTGCCTTTGGGACATACCAAGAAGTAGCCTCTCCAGAGTCCCTCAGTGGCACCCTCTGCCACTCACCTGTTCACGCCGGGGTGAAGGGGTGGGTTCAAGGAAACAAGAAATGAGAGATTGTAAAGGAATTAAGATTTCATTAGGCATATGTCCCTCTAGCCATAGGAGTGAGGACATCCTACCTTAACTGGAGGTCTTCTCGAATCTGAGACTGAGCCGCGTGAGCTTTCAGCTGAGATCGTTTTTCACTGTCCCAGTTTCCACCACAATGGGCTTCTTGTCATTTCCCCTGTACTAGGTTTTCTTCGTGCTCAGCCGTCTGGAGGTTGTTTCAGCCAGGTTAAATCTGGGTCACAGCACCATAGATGTCGGAGTAATGTGTAATTTCCTTGGATCTGTCTCATCACAACAAAAATTTGAAGCAATGGACATTAAAACCCTTGGCATGTCTCAGCTCTCAGATAGACCATGTCTCAGCTCTCAAACATATTGGTGTTACAGCTCTCGGACAGATCAGTGTTACAGCTCTGCATTACAGCTCAGTTTTATTTAGAAAATAAAAGAAAATATATTCTCGAGGTGTGAGGGCATGTCAACCCAAAAGACGTGAAGAGAAGAGAGAGAGAGAGCACCTAAGTGAGATACCACCGGCCCTTTGGCTCCTTTCTTTATACTTTTTTTTTTTTTTTCCTGCCCCTGGGCTTGCCCTATGTAAATTGGGCTAGGCAGGAGCGCTGATTTTTCTACCTGAGGGCCTCACTCCAGTCCTCAGACCTTACTTTGCTCTACTTTCACAGGTTTTTCCCTTCCTTGTCATTTAGCCACCACCATTCTGGACTCCTTTTTCCTATCCTAACTACCTAACAGTCTGCCTTAGAGATGAATAAAGATAATTCTGCCATTTTTGAGATTGCATCCAAGTACTGAATTTTGGAGTCTTTTGTTAACTATTATGGCTATTCCGTTTCTTCCAAGGGATTCTTGCCCACAGTAGAGATATAATGGTCATCTGAGTTAAATTCACCCATTCAGTATTTTGCTAACAGTCAGTAGTTTGCTGATTCCTAAAATGTCGATGTTCACTCTTGCCATCTCCTGTTTGACCACTTCCAATTTGCCTTGATTCATGGACCTATTCCAGGTGCCTATGCAATATTGCTTTTCAGTTCAGTTCAGTCCAATCACTCAGTCGCAGCATGCCAGGCCTCCCTGTCCATCACCAACTCCCAGAGTTCACCCAAACTCATGTGCATCGAATCAGTGATGCCATCCAACCATCTCATCCTTTGTCGTCCCCTTCTCCTCCTGTGCGTAATCCCTCCTAGCAGCAGGGTCTTTTCCAATCAGTCAACTTTTCACATGAGGTGGCCAAAGTATTGGAATTTCAGCCTCAGCATCAGTCCTTCCAATTACTTTTATATAAACAGTTCTGGAATCTCCACAGTGGGGTTGAGCTGAAGAAGTCAGGCCCATTAGCCTAACTGTCCCCAATAATTGCTGGCCAGATATCTCAGCATAAATTCATTTAGCCTCTTAAATATATATATATATATATATAAACTGGAGCAAATAGAACAGATTTGTTTTACTTTTAATGTTCAGGATCAGTGAAAATGAAAGTTGTTCAGTTGTGTCCTACTTTTTGCAACCTAATGGATTATACCATCCATGAAATTCTCCAGGCCAGAATACTGGAGTGGGTAGCCTTTCCCTTCTCCAGGGTATCTTCCCTACCCAGGGATTGAACCCATGACTCCTCCACTGCAGATGGATTCTTTACCAGCTGAGCCATAAGCAAAGCCTTGTTCAGGATCAGTAGAGGGGTCGTTTTGGCTCATTTAACCTTAGATAGTATAGGTGCTTTAATTACATAAATGCCCTTTTTATTTATTCCATTTTGAATCGCTGCCCAAAGATTGCTTTGTTCATTTAACTCTTTAAAAAAAAAAAAAAAGAAATCTACCTTGTTGAAATTATAGCCAGACTCTTCTCAAGTTTTTCCTGTTGACATTACAATTAATTGAATGCACTTATTAGCATTTGTAAGACTCATTGAGGGGAAACAAAGAACACAAATAAGTTTTCCCAAGCCAGTTTTTCTTGCTTTTTAAAATAAACTATGAAAGTGTTGAGGTTAATTCAAAAGTGAAAGTGAAAGTATTAGATATATAATTTCACATGTAATTTGATTTTTGTTTTATAGGTACCAAAAAATAATTGTTTACAATGAGAGCACTCTAGATTTACCAGTTTGTTAGTTTCTCCAGTTTTAAAAGGATCCATCATTTGTCCATCGATAAAAATTAACTCAACAGAGATACAAACTATTAAGACACAAAAAACCTTCCCATAAGAGGGTAGGAGAGGGCGTAACCTAAATTTGGAGAATTTACTTTCAAAGCCAAGATTTCAAAAACACGAGCAAGCAAAACACAAACACAGAAAAACCTAGGAAGATCGGTAGATAATTTACATCTCAAAGACACAGAGAGACTTAAATATCCCCCAGAAAGCCTTTGTTTAAGGTTTTACCAAGTAGGCTTTTACCCTTAACATAACTTGCATACACAATGAAAAAACCCCTCAATTTCCAGGATGAGATTTCCTCCGATTTCTGATCAAGTAAAACCCTTATAAGTTTTGTATGTACATCTACCCAGCTAGGGTACTGGGAATCTGTCTTTCCTTTTTCTTTATACTAAATCTTTGCTTCCCATTTTGAAGTCAGTTTATCAAGATAAAATTGCCAGTGATGATCATGTGGTGGGCCAGTATGTGCTGCTTAGGAGCTTAACTTCTCTGTTTTTGCCCCAGAGTTGTTTTAGCCACATCTTACATGCTTCAAGTCTCTCAGTGGTGTATAAGTCCTTCATAGGTGCTCAGATTGTTGCAATGAAAAAGAAAAAAAAGGAATGAGTTTTTCTCTTTCTCTTTCCTGAGAACAAAGGAGACAAAGAGAAGAGTGAACAGGCCTGAACATTCCTAGATTTTTTTAATTTTAACTGCTCCTAAAATTCAGAAAACGAAGATCATGGCATCTGGTCCCATTACTTCATGGCAAATAGATGAGGAAACAGTGGAAACAGTGTCAGACTTTATTTTGGGGGGCTCCCAAATCACTGCATATGGTGACTGCAGCCATGAAATTAAAAGACGCTTACTTCTTCCAAGGAAAATTATGACCAACCTAGATAGCATATTGAAAAGCAGAGATATTACTTTGCCAACAAAGGTCCATCTAGTCAAGGCTATGGTTTTTCCAGTGGTCATGTATGCATGTGAGAGTTGGACTGTGAAGAAAGCTGAGCACTGAAGAATTGATGCTTTTGAACTGTGGTGTTGGAGAAGACTCTTGAGAGTCCCTTGGACTGCAAGGAGATCCAAGCCGTCCATTCTGAAGGAGATCAGCCCTGGGTGTTCTTTGGAAGGAATGATGCTAAAGCTTTGGCCACCTCACGCTAAGAGTTGACTCACTGGAAAGGACTCTGATTCTTGGAGGGATTGAGGCCAGGAGGAGAAGGGGATGACAGAGGATGAGATGGCTGGATGGCATCACTGACTCAATGGACGTGAGTCTGAGTGAACTCCGGGAGTTGGTGATGGACAGGAGGCCTGGCGTGCTGCGATTCATGGGGTCGCAAAAAGTCGGACACTACTAAGTGTCTGAACTGAACTCTGCCTGTCTGTAACTAAGTTTGTTTTTCTGCCTCCTAACTTCGCAGGATACAACTCTCTTTTTTTTTTTTTCTTTGACTCTGTGCTAAATACACCCCCTGTCTGGTGTTTACTCTTACAACACACTTCCCCTTTTAGTCACATATTGAAAGCATGTCACAGAGCCACTGAACTGCCAGACTCAATTATTGGCTTACTGAAGCCAGTTTATGACTGACTTTGAAACAATGCAAGAGGAAGTAATCAAGATCCTATCACTTTTGTTCCTCATCACCAGTCTGACTGGGAGCCCTTGCCTTATATAAGTCTCTAGACTCCTCATGGGTGGTAGTGATGGGGGTGGGTAACATGGTTCTTCAGGCACGAGCTTATTGTGTCCCCTCTCTGCCAGCTGAAAATAAAATCTACCTTTCTATTTCCTCCATACTCCATCTCCGCATTTTTCATTCGGTTTCAGTGGGCAGAGAAGGCCAAGATTTTGGCCAGTAACAAGATCATGGAATGGCCAATTCTTAAGCATTCCCAGTTGAGCAGTTCCTTAATTACTTAAGTAAGTTTCCCTATAGGGACAAGCTGTGAGGCATAGCGCCTTGCCTCTACCACTCTTGCAAGTTTCTCAGTTTACTGAGAAAGCTGTTACTGGCCAGGAAGGAGTCCCTTCTTTGGAGTTCAGAAGTTCTCATAAGATTTCAGTTTTATTTTGACAAATTCTACTAAGGTAGCCAATTAAAGAAAAAATGATAGGCCAGTCTTCCCTGTAATAACTCAGTTCCACCTTACTCAGTGTTTAACTGAGCAAAGTCTTTCCAATCTCTAAACTGAGCCTATCTACCACTCAGTATCCAAACTGAGTCTTCTCAGTACCTAAACACAGAGGATATTCCATCCAGTGTCTAAACTGAGCATCCAGTGTCTAAACCAAGTTTCAAAGATAACCTTTGCTCTCACCAAAGAGAGCTCAGGATCATCAACCAATACAGAATATCCAAGAATGAGGAGAGACTCAATCAAATCATTCTGGACTCCCTGAGGAGATGAATGGGCACAAGGGGCTTCTGCTGGTACCAAGGCTACAGATGATCTTAGAGTTCAGGCAGAGGAGAGAAATCTACTCTGGACCCCTTTGTCAGTTGCCAAAATTGTCAATTTAAAAAATAGTAACAACATAGAAGTTGAGAGTTATGTTTTATTTGGTGGGAATATTTAGAACTTCAAGTCCAGGAGATCATGGAAAAAGCAGGAGAGTTCCAGAAAAACATCTATTTCTGCTTTGTTGACTATGCCAAGGCCTTTGACTGTGTGGATCACAATAAACTGGAAAATTCTGAAGGTTATGGGAATATCAGAGCACCTGACCTGCCTCTTGAGAAATCTGTATGCAGGTCAGGAAGCAACAGTTAGAACTGGACATGGAACAACAGACTGGTTCCAAATAGGAAAAGGAGTACGTCAAGGCTGTATATTGTCACCCTGCTTATTTAACTTATATGCAGAGTACATCATGAGAAATGCTGGGCTGGAAGAAGCACAAGCTGGAATGAAGATTGTCGGGAGAAATATCAATAACCTCAGATATGCAGATGATACCACCCTTATGGCACAAAGTGAAGAGGAACTAAAAGGACTCTTGATGAAAGTGAAAGTGGAGAGTGAAAAAGTGGGCTTAAAGCTCAACATTCAGAAAACGAAGATCATGGCATCTGGTCCCATCACTTCATGGGAAATAAATGGGAAAACAGTGGAAACAGGGTCCAACTTTATTTTTTGGGCTCCAAAATCACTGCAGATGGTGACTGCAGCCATGAAATTAAAAGACGCTTACCCCTTGGAAGAAAAGTTATGACCAACCTAGATAACACTGAAAAGCAGAGACATTGCCAACAAAGGTCCATCTAGTCAAGACTATGGTTTTTCCTGTGGTCATGTATGGATGTGAGAGTTGGACCGTGAAGAAAGCTGAGTGCTGAAGAATTGATGCTTTTGAACTGTGGTGTTGGAGAAGACTCTTGAGAGTCCCTTGGACTGCAAGGAGATCCAACCAGTCCATTCTGAAGGAGATCAACCCTGGGATTTCTTTGGAAGGAATGATGCTGAAGCTGAAACTCCAATACTTTGGCCACCTCATGCGAAGAGTTGACTCATTGGAAAAGACTCTGATGCTGGGAGGGATTGGGGACAGGAGGAGAAGGGGACGACCGAGGATGAGATGGCTGGATGGCTTCACTGACTCCATGGATGCGAGTCTGAGTGAACTCCGGGAGTTGGTGATGGACAGGGAGGCCTGGCGTGCTGCGATTCATGGGGTCACAAAGAGTCAGACACGACTGAGCGACTGAACTGAACTGAACTAAGTCCAGGAGACAGAACTTCAAGTAACTCTGAGAGAACTCTTCCAAGAAGGCAAGGGGAGGCGTCAGGTTGTATAGAAGATTGCAACATGGGACAGATAGTCTGAACATCAGAAAATTGTTGTTAATTATGAAAACCCAGATATCTCAAGTTATGGAAATTAGTGCTTTTCTATGTATGGGAAGATGCAGGAGTCTGGGCTTACTGAAATTATTCCTTTCATATGCATGCTGACTTGAGTAGAGCATACTGTGATTTGATTTTCCACACCTTTAGTTCCTCGCTCATCATAGGGAGTGCTGGCAACCTGATAGCTGCCAGACTGTAGGTATGGTTTTTCCTGGGTGCCCTCTGGGCTCAGATATTCACATTTGGAGTGCTAGAATCAATGATGGATGTGACATCCTTGTTTATTGAATATCTTTGACTTTTTCCCACTTATTTTACAATACATATATTTTTTTCTATATACCTAATTATTGAACTGCCCTGTTTTTCTTTTAATTTTTATTTATTATTTTTAGTTTTAGTTTTATTGATTATTATTTGCAGATACAGCTCCAAGGACATTCAAGCACATTGATATCATGTTCCAGGAACATGAAATTTTAGGTGATTCATAAATTTTTTGATGACAATAGTTGCTCTTTGTATTTGTGCAGTCATTTTAAATAGTAGAATTTCTTTTATCTCTTTTAAATGAGGACAGTATGTGCTCTTTTGTTCAAGTAGGTGAAATATGATTAACTTGACAACTATGGAGACTTTCCCAAGATTTTTAATAAGGATCTGAGGACTGAACCTCGTATTTCCTAATTCTTATTTCCTGCTTCTTTCCACTGAACATAAGCAATATATAATAGAACTTATAGGAAGAAAAATGCTCCAGTGGTTACAATGAGAAGAAAACTTCATAAAGTGACACATTGTATGGATTTTAGAACTTGTTCTGTTAGTGTGCTCAGTACATTGTGGTTCAAAGAATGTACTCATTATTTCTCTGTTCCAGATGTTCTGCCCATCCTTGGTATAACTCATCTCTCTGAGGTTTTCCCCCAAAAGCTAGGAGGATCTACTTTTTGCTTTTTGTACATTACTAGTTTAGCCATATCACCACATTACTAGCATTTTTCAGGTGCTTTTCTATGTCATTATTATAATTACAAAAAAACTTCATTTTGTATCAGAGACTCTTCAGGACCTCAACTATTTACAATGCATCCCACTTGTCAAGCAGGCTACTCCTGTTGGGTAGCCAACAGGAACTTTCAGACCTCCCTGTAATTTCATGTGATATTGTCTCCTAATTTTTCCTCCAAAATCATTGCAGATGGTGATTGCAGCCATGAAATTAAAAGATGCTTACTCCTTGGAAGGAAAGTTATGACCAACCTAGATAGCATATTGAAAATCAGAGACATTACTTTGCCAACAAATGTCCGTCTAGTCAAGGCTATGGTTTTTCCAGTGGTCATGTATGGATGTGAGAGTTGGACTGTAAAGAAAGCTGAGCACTGAAGAATTGATGCTTTTGAACTGTGGTGTTGGAGAAGACTCTTGAGAGTCCCTTGGACTGCAAGGAGATCCAACCAGTCCATCCTAAAGGAGATCAGTCCTGGGTATTCTTTGGAAGGAATGATGGTAAAGCTGAAACTCCAATACTTTGGCCACCTCATGCAAAGAGTTGACTCATTGGAAAAGACTCTGATGCTGGGAGGGATTGGGGGCAGGAGGAGAAGGGGATGACCGAGAATGAGATGACTGGATGGCATCGCCAACTCGATGGGTATAAGTTTGAGTGAACTCCAGGAGTTGGTGATGGACAGGGAGGCCTGGCGTGCTGCAATTCATGGGGTTGCAAAGAGTCGGACACGACTAAGCAACTGACCTGAAATGAATTTTTCCTTCCTGGGTATCTTCTAGTTCAAATAAACTCATTGAAAGGTATGTTTGAATTACTTCCTCTCACAGGATTCTTCCAGTGCTCCTTTGAAAAAAAAAAAAAAAAACCTGTGCTTACTCTTGCTATTGCATTACAATTCATATTGTAATCATGTATTGTTATTTCTGATGAGGGCTCTGCATTTAAGGCAGAGGTGTTTTCTTATTAACCTTTGTAATCAGCGAGATAGATAGCAGGATGTCTGATGCTTATTGAATTGAATTAACTTACTATATATCTGCACACAAGGTTTGTATAGTTAAAAAAAAAAAAAACAAACTGGTTAGTTACAAGTTATTTTCAACTTCTAGAGCTAGTCCACGAGTGCAAGTTCTTTAAAGAGAATTCTATGTCTTTTCACTCTGATGGGCTGGGAATGTTATTTCAGGTCATATGTCCGTTATTTGATTTCATTTTTACTTAGAATCATCATGCTATTTAGCTTCCTAAGTAGTTTTCCTACTTGCTTTCCTTAAAGAAGAAACATTTCTCAAAAATTGGCTCAAAACTGTTGACAGCTACATTACTTAGAGTATATTAATTGATTTATGTGTACATATATATAGTTCCTTCTCTTGGGCAAAATCTTAGTTTGAGTTTGTAAATGTAAGTTATCACTCAAACTTAAAGACAGTTCTACAAGATCCAGTATCATTGTAAAATGATAATATATTCTTAAAAATCAGTTTGGTAAACCTGTCTGTTTTACCCAGATAAGAGAGTGTGAGAGGTGGTGGCCATGATGGCAAAGAGTGTGACTTTTTATGTAAATTTACAAATTCTTAAACTTGTAGGCTCTCAATAAATGTTTGTTTACTGCATTTCTTTGAACTGAATTAAATTATGCTAAATTGAGTTTAATCCATGTAATAAGCCAGTGATGTACAGATGGTACAGATAATTAACCTTTATTTTAAAAAAAATTCATATAAGAAAAGTTCTAAATAAATTGAGTCAAGTTGTAGAGTTAGAAGTAGGAGAGACAGAACTCAAATGCAGGTTTTCAACTGCAAAATCACTGCCAAGTTCTAATTTAAATGTCCTTCTGATTTCAGTAAGACATTTAAAAATATAGTTCACCTAAAAGAGAGAGGAAAAGACATTTGATATTTCAGAGTCTGTGTATAGGACTGTCATAAAAAGAAAAAAAAAATTTTACAAATTAACCTTTTTTTTTCTCCTTCTTTTATCTCAACCTGCTTTTCAACCCAACATATGAGGATGACAGAAATTAAGGGCATAGTTTTCTTTCAGTAGCTGTTGCTATTCAGTTGCTCAGTCATGTCCGACTCTTTGCAACCCCATGGACTGTAGCACACCAGGCTTTCCTGTCATCCCACCATCTCCCATCCACCATTGCTCAAACTCGTGTCCATTGAAATAGTGATGCCATCCAACCACCTCGTCCTCTGCAATCCCCTACTCCTCCTACCTTTAATCTTTCACAATATCATGGTCTTTTCCAATGAGTCAGTTATTTGCATCAGATGGTCAAAGTACTGGAGTTTCAGCTTCAACATCAGTCTTTCCAAAGAATATTCAAGACTGACTTCCCTTAGGATTGACTGCTTTGATCTCCTTGCAGTCCAAGGGACTCTCGAGAGTCCTCCAACACCACTGTTCAGAAGTATCAATTCTTCAGTGCTCAGCTTTCTTTTTGGTCCAACTCTCACATCATGCATGATTACTGGAAAAACCATAACTTTGACTTAGATGGACCTTTGTTGGCAAAGTAATGTCTCTACTTTTTAATATGCTATCTAGGTTGGTAATAGCTTTTCTTCCAAGGAGCAAGTGTCTTGATTTCATGGCTGGAGTCACCATCTGCAGTTTTTTTTTTCTTCAGTTCAGTTCAGTTCAGTCGCTCAGTCGTGTCCAACTCTTTGCGACCCCATGGACTAGTAGCCTACCAGGCTCCTCCCTCCATGGGATTCTCCAGGCAAGAGTACTGGAGTGGGTTGCCATTTCCTTCTCCAGGGGATCTTCCCAAACCAGGGATCAAACCCAGGTCTCCTGCATTCCAGGCAGATGTTTTAACCTCTGAGCCACCAGGGAAGCAGTTTTGTTTTGTTTTTTGTTTTTTTTTGAGTTCCAAAAAATAAAGTCTGTCACTCTTTCTATTGTTTCCCCATCTATTTGCCATGAAGTGATGGGACCTGATGCCAATGATCTTGGTTTTTTTGAATGTTGAGTATTAAGCCACCTTTTTCAGTCACCCTTTTCACTTTTATCAACAGGCTCTTCAGTTCCTTTTCACTTTCTGCCATAAGGGTGGTGTCATCTACATATCTGAGGTTATTAATATTTCTCCTGGCCATCTTGATTCTAGCTTGTGCTTCATCCAGCCTTGCAGTTAGAACTGGACATGGAACAACAGATTGGTTCCAAATAGGAAAAGGAGTATGTCAAGGCTGTATATTGGCACCCTGCTTATTTAACTTATATGCAGAGTACATCATGAGAAATGCTGGGCTGGAAGAATCATAAGCTGGAATCAAGATTGCCAGGAGAAATATCAGTAACCTCAGATATGCAGATAACACCACCCTTATGGCAGAAAGTGAAGAGGAGCTAAAAAGCCTCTTGATGAAAGTGCAAGAGGAGAGTGAAAAAGTGGGTTTAAAGCTCAACATTCAGAAAATGAAGATCATGGTATCCTGTCCCATCACTCCATGGGAAATAGATGGAGAAACAGTGGAAACAGTGTCAGATTTTATTTTGGGGAGCTCCAAAAATCACTGTAGATGGTGATTGCAGCCATGACATTAAAAGTCGCTTACTCCTTGGAAGAAAAGCTATGATCAAACTAGATAGCATATTCAAAAGCAGAGACATTACTTTGGCGACTAAGGTCTGTCTAGTCAAGGCTATGGTTTTTCCAGTAGTCATGTATGGATGTAAGAGTTGGACTGTGAAGAAGGCTGAGCACCAAAGAATTGATGCTTTTGAACTGTGGTGTTGGAGAAGATTCTTGAGAGTCCCTTGGACTGCAATGAGATCCAACCAGTCCATTTTGATGGAGATCAGCCCTGGGATTTCTTTGGAAGGAATGATGCTAAAGCTGAAACTCCAGTACTTTGGCCACCTCATGCGAAGAGTTGACTCATTGGAAAAGAGTCTGATGCTGGGAGGGATTGGGGGCAGGAGGAGAAGGGGATGACAGAAGATGAGATGGCTGGATGGCATCACTGACTCGATGAACGCGAGTCTGAGTAAACTCTGGGAGTTGGTGATGGACAGGGAGGCCTGGCATGCTGTGATACATGGGGTCGCAAAGAGTCAGACACAACTGAGCGACTAAACTGAACTGAACTGACTCTACATATAAGTTAAATAAGCAGAGTGACAAGATACAGCCTTGAGTTAAACCTTTTCCAATTTGGAATCAGTCCATCGTTCCATGTCCAGTTCTAACTGTTGTTTCTTCACCTGCATACAGATTTGGCAAGAGGCAATTAAGATTGTCTGGTATTCCCCTCTCTTGAAGAATTTCCAACAATTTGTTGTGATCCACACAGTCAAAGGCTTTAGCATAGTTAAGGAAGCAGAAGTATATTTGTTTTTTAGTAATTCTCTTACTTTTTCTATGATCGAACAGATGTTGACAATTTGTTCTCTGGTTCCTCTGACTTTTCTAATTCTACCTGTGTACATTTGGAAGGTCTCGATTCGCATACTGTTTAAGCCTGGCATGGAGAATTTTGAGTATTTCTTTGGTAGCATGTGAAATGAGTGCAAATGTACTATAGCTTGAACATTCTTTGGTATTGCCCTTTTTTTGGGATTGGAATGAAAACCTCTTATTTTACATAGCATAATATCCTGAAGGTTCATCTGTGCTGTCTGATAATCCAGAATTATCTTCTTTTTGAAGACTTGTGTGTGTTAGTCATTCAGTCGTGTCCAATACTTTGTGACTCCATGGACTGTATTCTGCCAGGTTCATCTCTCCATGGGGTCTCACAGGCAAGAATACTGGAGTGGGTTGCCAATTTTCAAACAACTCAAAAAGCAGGCTTTTGTATTAATTTGGCTCTTCTAAATACTATTTATTTTTCTCTCTATTTGCATATTTTGACTATTTCTCTCTCTTCCTGTTTCTTGATCTTTGTTGTTCTTCCTCACTGCTGCCTGCTTTTTCTTTCTATAGTCTGGCTTGTGTCAAGTTCCCTTATCAAAACCTGCCAGTGGTTTCTATAATCCTTCAGTTCAGTTCAGTTCAGTTGCTCAGTTGTGTCTGACTCTTTGTGACCCCATGAATTGCAGCACGCCAGGCCTCCCTGTCCATCACCATCTCCTGGAGTTCACACAGACTCACGTCCATAGAGTTGGTGATGCCATTCAGCCATCTCATCCTCTGTAGTCCTCTTCTTCTCCTGCCCCCAATCCCTCCCATCATCAGTCTTTTCCAATGAGTCAACTCTTCGCATGAAGTGGCCAAAGTACTGGAGTTTCAGCTTTAGCATCATTCCTTCCAAAGAACACCCAGGGCTGATCTCCTTCAAAATGGACTGGTTGGATCTCCTTGCAGTCCAAGGGACTCCCAAGAGTTTCCTCCAACACCACAGTTCAAAAGCATCAATTCTTTGGTGCTAGCCTTCTTCACAGTCCAACTCTCACATCCATACATGACTACTGGAAAAACCACAGCCTTTACTAGATGGACCTTTGTTGGCAAAGTAATGTCTCTGCTTTTGAATATACTATCTAGGTTGGTCATAACTTTCCTTCCAAGGAGTAAGCATCTTTTAATTTCATGGCTGCAGTCACCATCTGCAGTGATTTTGGAACCCAAAAAAATAAAGTCTGACACTGTTTCCACTGTTTCCCCACCTATTTCCCATGAAGTGATGGGACCAGATGCCATGATTTTCATTTTCTGAATGTTGAGTTTTAAGCCAACTTTTTCACTGTCCACTTTCACTTTCATCAAGAGGCTTTTTAGTTCCTCTTGTGCTGGGGTCCAGCCCCTGTGGATCCAGGGTAATTCTAAGGGGAGATGGAATCGGCATCCTAGGAAAAAACTTATTACAGATATAAAGAGAGATTAGAAAAAAATAGTGTAGTACGAAAATTTTGGAGGAAAAGAGGTTGAATAACTTGGTTTACGTGGGATACCAATAAAGCTTCAAGACAAGAAGCTTGCACCACCTATGTAGGCCAAAGGCATTTTTTCATTCTCCCGAAGGAGAGGAGGCACTGAGGCTTCCCCGGTCTGATCTTAGAAGCCCAGGCAAAATTAGCACACTTGGTGAGTACCTACAGTCCAGATGGGAATTCAGCCAGAAAAACAGAGAACAAGAAATAAATGACATGGGGGAATCAGTCTTTCCAGAAACTGATCCATTTTCTTTATTTTCAAGGTTTGCTTATATAATTTTGTTATACATAGGGATGAATACAGAGTCACGCACGGTCAGCAGACCTGACACTTGTCAAAATCAGGTGCTTCATATAAAATTATACAAAGGTTTTAGGGGTTTTACATCATCATCTGGCCATGAGGCCTGCTGACATTTTATGACCCTTTCTGATAATGGTCAGTCAACCAGAAAACTTATTTTTTCCCAGGGGTGATTTTTTCTTAAACCAGGCGCCACCCTCCAAATAAAGTTGCATTCCTATACGGTGAGGGTGTAGCGGGTTACAATCAAGAAAAGGAATTTACTTAGCCTAAGATTTAACATGATTAATCTTAAAGGTTAATATTTATTTCTCCTATATGCCAGTTATATTTATTATAAGGGCAGGGAATATGGAGATTTAGCAGCAAATATTGGCTCAACAAATGAAAAACCCTTCACCAATATTTCTAATCAACCCATTAATACGATACTAATAATTTTGTAACTTCTCAAAAGAATCTGTATTTAGAAAGTTTTAAAGTATCTCATGCCTCTCACGGTTGGGAGGCTGTAAACAATCACATGTGGCCGGATGAACCTGCTCAGGCAGGCTAGAGGACCTTCAGTGGAGTTTGTAAGTTGAAACACTCATCACACCCAGGAATTTTTATTTTTATTAACTGGAGCTGCAAGTTAACTCCTTCTCCAAGAGAGGTGGTGGGAGAACAGCCCCCCATAAAGTCAGAAGTATAGGTGAGAGCATAAAACAGACTCTGGTTTTGGGGGCAGATGCTTGGGAACAGGGGGTTTCCCGCCTTTGCATATGCCAAAGCCTCCTTCCTCATGACCTTTGCCATGGGCGGAGTTCCTCACGCTGGCTCCCGGCACTCTTCACTTTTTGCCATAAGGGTGATGTCATCTGCATATCTGAGGTTATTGATATTTCTCCCACCTTACATAAATACAAAACATTTTGGTCAGAATTCAAGGATAATAGAGTATTTTTATTACCTTTTCCTTGCAAGCTTCTGCCACATTAAAAAGTACACAATGTGAGAGTTGTGAGTCAAGTTTTATTTGGGGCAAAATGAGGACTATAGCAGGGAGACAGCATCTCAGATAGCTCTGAGAACTGCTCCAAAGAGGCAGGGGGAAGGTCAGTATATATTTGATTTTAATGAAGGAGAAGTACATACAATCAAGTACATAATTTTTAGCAGAAGATTTCTACAACTCATGAGGAGTAGATATCATGAAGGATTTTAATGCTTTTAAGATATAAGGAGATAAAGGAATTGAGCTTATAAAAATCAGCCCCTGAAAATATCTATCTGAAGACCTGTTCTGTAAGTTTTTTCTAGAGTACAGAATGCCTTATTTGTGCTCTCCATCTTGATCTCCTTTCAGAGGGTTTTAAAAACCAGCAATTAAAGCAGCATATGATTTAATCCTTGTAGAGGTAGATGACAAATACCAATGGCAATTGCCAATTTGTATCTGACAGTTCCAAAATCCTAATTTCATTTATTCAAATGAGTAAACCACTGTTCCCAGTTTGTTATTTATATGTTTATATCTTAGAAAGATCATTCTTGATTCAGTAAGGAAAATTATTTAAGAGGTGGCAGGAAAGGTGCAAGAAGATACATGAAACTTTTAAATTAATTACTTTAGAAAGGAAGAAAATAAGGATAAAAAATATAGCTAAATATGTACTAAGGATGTTTTCTTCAAATAAAAGGAAAATATATAGCAATAATTAGAATGAGAATATTGGGTCCCAGAGAGACAAATACTTAAGTTCAACAAAGTTTGGATGTATTATGGTGAAATTACCAGAATCACTAAAGGAAAAATTATGAGATAATATTTATTATAAAAATACTAACAAAGGAAGGAGAAAGAGCTGTCTCTTATACACATCTAGATGTGTATAAGAGACAGTATAAAAATACTAACAAAGGAAGGAGAAAGAGTATTCAACAAGCCTGATTCTTATATTTAAGAAATGAAATGAAAGAGAAAAGATGCTTATATTTTTTAAGTAATGACACTATAAGGATATTCCAAGAAATTACAAGTTTATCAATTGAAGCGGTGATTGGAAAATGATGATGAAAGAAGTATATATTATGTTGAAATAGCTGCTGGCATCTTAAGTAAAAGACATAAATTGAGAAATGTTAATAAATTGGGAAAGAGGGTAGAGAATGGAAATACATAAACACACAAAAAAAAAAATAGGAAGAAAGAGATGTGAGAACTGTAAAATATTCACACTCATTTACCGTCAGGATTGAGAGGATCCATCTTGAAAAAAAAATAAATGTTAAAATTAAATGAAAGTTTAATTAGACAAGTTTTCCTCCCCATCACAGTTACAATAGGGCATTCATCTTTTGATCATCAATTTTTCCATAACAAAATAATCTTAAAATTTGACTAGATACTTATTCAAGAAGAATTTGATGTTATCTAGCTCATGCTTTACAGGAGGGAAATCCTAGGAAGGACCTGAGATGAATTTGTGACACAAGGGATTAGACTATTAAGATAAGTTTAATTGTACAAAACAATTGAGAGAGTACTCAGTTCAATATGTATATGTTATTTGTCATGGGTTTAGCTGCAAATATATATGTTTTTGAAGATTTATATTACATATTTGTTCTACTAATCTGTGTGACTAAAAAGTGACACCATCCCTCACCTGTTATTTAATGCTGTCAGTCTGCTGTTTAGATTTACCACAGACTGTTAAAATTTAACTATAAGTTTTAATATAACTACATGCACAATATATTATGATACCATCCTTGTATGCTACACAAGAAGAGCAACCTGAAATTAGAGCAGAAGATTCAATTTTCAGATCAATATGTTAGGAAAATTATTGAGTAGTTTAAATAAGATTGGCTATGAAAGTGATTTACTTTTTGACTAGAGGTTCAGGCTTATAAAGATCAAAATTACTTCAAAATTACTGTGGGAATTCTGTAGGTTTTGAATAAACACATTAATAAGATTCACAGGAAAAAGGGGAGCATGGACAAAAATCAAAAATCCCTGTAAAAAATAAAAATACAAAAATGGCCTGTTACTTTTGAAAAAAGAAGAATAATTAGAGGACAATTTGACTTATTGGATCATATCTTGAAAGAAAAGCTGATTATTTATGCTATTCTCAGAACAAAATAAATTATAGTTGGTTCAATGGTTTAAATTTTGAAAGATTATTACAAGAAATTAAAAATGAATACTTTTTTAAGATATACAAAATATAGAGACTAAAAAAGTGTCAACTGAAAAAAAGGCACAATATGAGAGTTGTAAGTTAAGTTTTATTTGGGTCAAAATGAGGACTATAATCTGGGAGACAGCATAGCTCTGAGGAACTACTTGATTCCAGCTTGTGCATATACGTTAAATAAGCAGGGTGACAATATATAGCCTTGATGTACTCCTTTTCCAATTTGAAACCAGTCTGTTGTTCCATGTCCAGTTCTCACTGTTGCTTCCTGACCTGCATACAAGATCCCCAAGAGGCAGGTCAGGTGGTCTGGTATTCCCATCTCTTTCAGAATTTTTCACAGATTATTGTGATCCACACAACCAAAGGCTTTGGCATAGTCAATAAAGCAGAAATAGATATTTTTCTGGAACTTTCTTGCTTTTTCAATGATCCAGCAGATGACGGCAATTTGATCTCTGGTTCCTCTGCTTTTTCTAGATCCAGCTTGAACATCTGAAAGTTCACGGCTCATGTATTGTTGAAGCCTCGCTTAGAGAATTTTGAGCATTATTTTACTAGTGTGTGAGATGAGTGCAATTGTGCAGTAGTTTGAGTTCTTTGGCATTGCCTTTCTCTGGGACTGAAATTAAAACTGACCTTTACCAGTCCTGTGGCTACTGCTGAGTTTTACAAATTTGCTGACATATGGAGGGCATCACTTTCACAGCATCATCCTTTAGGATTTGAAATATCTCAACTGGAATTCCATCACCTCCACTAGCTTTGTTCCTAGTGATGATTCCTAAGGCCCACTTGACTTGACATTCCAGGATGTCTGGCTCCAGATGAGTGATCACATCATCATGATCATCTGGGCTGTGAATATCATTTTTGTACAGTTCTCCTGTGTATTCTTGCCACTTCTTCTTAATATCTTCTGCTCCTGTTAGGTCCATACCATTTCTGTCCTTTATTGAGCCCAGCTTTGCATGAAATGCTCCCTTGGTATCTCTAATTTTCTTGAAGATATCTCTAGTCTTTCCCATTCTGTTGTTTTCCTCTATTTCTTTGCATTGATCAATGAGGAAGGATTTCTTATCTCTCTTTGCTATTCTTTGGAATTCTGCGTTCAAATGGTATATCTTTCCTTTTCTCCTTTGCTTTTTGCTTCTCTTCATCTCACAGATATTTGTAAGGCCTCCTCAGACAGCCATTTTCCTTTTTTGCATTTCTTTTTCTTGGGTCTAATCTTGATCCTTGCCTCCTGTACAATGTCATGAACCTCCATCCACAGTTCATTAGGCCCTCTACCTATCAGATCTAGTCCCTTAAATCTATTTCTAACTTCTACTGTATAATTGTTAGGCATTTGATTGAGGTCATGCCTGAATTGGCTAGTGAATTTCCCTACTTTCTTCAATTTCAGTCTGTATTTGTCAATAAGGAGTTCATGATCTGAGACACAGTCAGCTCCCAATCCTGTTTTTCCTGACTTTAGTGAGCTTCTCCATCTTTGGCTGCAAAGAATATAATCAATCTGATTTCCGTATTGACCATCTGGTGATGTCCATGTGCAGAGTCTTCCCCTGTACTGTTGGAAGAGGGTGTTTGCTATGACCAGTATGTTCTCTTGGCAAAACTCTATTAGCCTTTCCCCTGCTTCATTCCCTACTCCAAGGCCAAATTTGCCTGTTACTCCAGGTGTTTCTTGACTTCCTACTTTTGCATTCCAGTCCCCTATAATTAAAGAGACATCTTTTTTGGGGGTGTTAGTTCTAAAATGTCTTGTAGGTCTTCATAGAACAGTTCAGCTTCAGTTTCTTCAGCAGTATGGGTCGAGGCATAGACTTAGATTACCATGATAATGGTTTGCTTTAGAAATGAATAGAGATCATTCTGTCGTCTTTAAGATTGCATCCAAGTATTGCATTTTCGACTGTTTTGTTGACTATGATGGCTACTGCATTTCTTCTAAGGGATTCCTGCCCACAGTAGTAGATAAAATGGTTATCTGAGTTAAATTCACCCATTCCAGTCCATTTTAGTTTGCTGACTCCTAGAATGTCAACGTTCACTCTTGCCATCTCCTGTTTGACCACTTCCAATTTGTCTTGATTCATGGGCCTAACATTCCAGGTTCCTATGTCATATTGCTCTTTACACCACCTGACCTTGCTTCTATCACAGTCACATCCACAACTGCATGTTGTTTTTGCTTTGGTTTCATCCCTTCATTCTTTCTGGAATTATTTCTCCACTGATCTCCAGCAGCATATTGGGCACCTACTAACCTGGGGAGTTTATCTTTCAGTGTCCTATCGTTTTGCCTTTTCATACTGTGCATGGGGTTCTCAAGGCAAGAACACTGAAATGGTTTGCCATTGCCTTCTCTAGTGGACCATATTCTGTCAGACCTCTCCCCCATGACTCAGCTGTCTTGGGTGGCCCTACATGACATGGCTTAGTTTCATTGAGTTAGACAAGTTGTATTCCATGTGATCAGATTGGCTAGTTGTCTGTGATTGTGGTTTCAGTCTGTTTGCCCTCTGATGCCCTCTCTCAGCGCCTACCATCTTACTTGGGTTTCTCCCAATAAAAGAGTGTGTAAAACAATCTAATTACCCAGAAGTAGAGGTGAGCTAAGGAAATGTTGGATTCTATACAAGGTAGTATCCACAGACAGATAGAGAAAGGCTGAGGAGCTTGCTTGTACTAAAAGGAGAAATGTTAATATTTTAATTGTAAAAAGAAATACTCCCTGCCTTGGGTATAAATGAAAGAGATATTTACATTTATTTTGTGGGTGTGTATGAAATAAAAAGAAAAATCATGTTCATTGTGAGTGTGACAACCTATAGAATAATATTCTAGAGATTGCCAAGTGTAATTCTGGAAAGTGAGACTAGTTATCTAGGATGGGAGAAACACATTTTATTACTTTTTTTTTTTTTTAACATATGTGTGCACTAAAATTTTACTTAAAAATATATTTGAAGAATACAATTGCTATGTGACCTGAACTTATATTTAGGTGTCTTGATAGAGGAAATTAAATATTGTAATTGCTTTGTTAAAATCTAAACCAGGGAATACAAGACAAATAGGCAGTTTGGGGGTTTGTAGAGTTAGCTCAGTTTGGGATATCACAACAAAACCCAAAATGATTCACTCTTCATAATGTGCTAGTCAAAGTTTCAATTACCATATGTGTATTAACTCAATATAATCCCTACAACAATCGAATACAAAAGTCTAAAGTTCACGATACCTTTTCAAAATTCTTATCACAACCACATATATAATCCCTGTGTTATTCATTACAGCACACTCCCATCAGAGTTGTGAAAAACACTCCATGAATAAGTATATTAATGTTTTTGCAGAGCATATATACATACTTACACTGAGCAAGATAAAGAGACTCTTAGCCTCTAAGTTATCTTAACCTGAAAGGTTTAAAGTTCTTTTGGAACATTCAAGGAAAGGCATCCAGTTATGAAATTCAGAAATGGATCTGGGCTTCATGGCCACAATGATGGTCATTGTAGGATAAAATTATCCAAGGTCAGTGTGCATATTGAGAGAGGAAGCTGACCTGTGGTTTGAACTTGAAGTATGTCAACATTTAAGAGACAGGATAAAGACATGGATCATAAATAGTATGTACAAAGCATTCTCAGGAAATGTATACATATATATTATTCTATTCCATCTTTCCATTAATTCGATCAGATAGATGTTGTCATTTCCATTTGTTAGATCAGGAGGCAGACACTATTAGTTACATAAGATAGGTCACAAATTAGTGAATGTTAATACCCCTGTACTGTTCTAAAAACATTGCTTTTTCTATCACACTGCACTACACAAAATAGGGGAGACACTTATGTGGACGATGAATTGTACTTACTCGTTCAGTCATGTCTGACTCTGAGACCCCATGGACTGTAGCCTGTCAGGATCCTCTGTCCATAGGGATTCTCCAGGCAAGAATACTGGAGTGGGCTGCCAGGGCATCATCTGGAGTGCTCACCTCCAGGGGATCATCCCAACTCAGGGATTGAACCCAGGCTTTCCACATTGCAGGTGAATTCTTTACTATCTGAACACTAGGAAAATGCCACCTGCCATATCAGTAAACAAAGGATGTTGCAGCCATCAAACTCTCAGCTACTGTAGCCACTTCCAAGGTTCCACCCTGAGGAGATGCAGAATGGAAAGTAAGTCAGAGAAGGAGAAATATTGTATGACATCCCTTATATGTGGAATCTGAAAAGAAATAATACAAATAAACTTACAAAACAGAAAGAGACTCACAGACTTACAGAATGAACTTATGATTGCCAAGGGGAAAGGTGATGGGGATAGCTAGGGAGTTGGGGATGGACATGCACACACTACTATATTTAAAATAAATAAGCAACAAGGGCCTACTGTATAGCAGGGTTATGTGGCAGCCTGAATGAGAGGGGAGTTTAGGGGAGAATGGATACATGTATACGTATGGCTGAGTCCCTTTGCTGTTCCCCTAAACTATCACAACAATTTTAATTGGCTATACCCCAATACAAAATAAAAAATATTTTTTTTTTCAAATATGCAGTATGAATAAAACAAACAGATAATGGCTCCAGATAGCTGAAGTGCATGTAAAAGTAATGATTTCAGTAAGCCCAAGCTTCTGTATCTTCCTATAGGAAATAGCAACCCACTCCTACAAAGTTCTATATATCCTGTCTCTTCCCTTATCTCTTTGAAGTGGTCTCTCAGGGAAATCTGAGAGTCCTGTGTTCTGGGGTTGAAGTTCTCAGAAAATCCACCAAATATAATATCAACATAACTCTCAACTTTGAAGTTCTGCACTTTTTTCAATCAGCACCTAGAAACATAATATTTTACTAGTATTATTACCTTTGTTATTAGCTGTATTTACTTGCAATTTACTTGCTTTTATTGTTATTTATAAACCACTTTATTAACAACTTCATTATGTATGAATTTAACTTTTATTTTTTTCCAAAACTATTGACTACATGCTCATAAGTACTGGAGAATCTAGTTGATCCTTGGGATAATATAATAAATAAATAAAATTTCCATTTTGAGTAGTTTAAGGTACTAATAGCTACTTACAGAACAAGGTGATGATAGTTCTCAAGAGGGTCACAAAGCTTCCATTGGGAAATGACAGAGGTGTTTTCTCTAAGAAGCTGAAATCTAAGCTCTAAACTAAAGTATGAATGAGAAAAAGAGGGCAAATTCTTCATGCAGAGTCATGAGAAGAATGCTCCAAAGGATGACACAGGATGAACAAAGGCCTCACATGACTAAATAAACGACATTGTAAACTGGAAAGTTCACTGTGGTTGCATGATTGTGTAGAAAGAGGAGAGAGCAGAGGAAAAAGGGTCTAGATCTAAAAGGCTCTTTGTGATCCCTTCTGAGAGGTTTTGATTACTGCATGATGTCTGGCTACCCCACCAGCATGTGACTCAAAAAGAAGTTTGACAATTAACTTGAAGCTTTCATTTATGTATCCATACCAGTGTGGAACAGGTTTTCCTGGTGGTTCAGATGGTAAAGAATCCACCTACAACACAGAAGAGCTGGGTTGCATCCCTGGTTGGGAAGATTCCTTAGAAAAGGGAATGGCTGCCCATTCCAGTATTTTTGCCTGGAGAATTTGATGGACAGAGGAGCCTGGCGGGCTACCTACAATCCATGAAGTCGCAGAAGAGTTGGACACGACTCTGTGGCTAGCATTTTCATTTTCACCATGCCAGCAAGGAACAAATTTACAGCAAAAACATAAATGAGAGCACTGATCATGTGAAAAATGCACTATACTTGAGATAATATTTTAATTCTATATAAAGGAGATTATTTACCATTTTCAATTTATGTGCTAGTCTCATGGCTTGGATCCTGAGTCACATAAAGCTTGAATGAAGTTCCTGGTATTTCAGAACTCAACAGCAATTGAGCAACTGACACAGAAATGGCATTTATTTAACTCTTTCAAGGCAGTGTGAAGTAGTGGGAGATGCGTAAACTTCAGAATAGAGGGGCTAGGATTATAGGTCAGTTAAATCTTGGTAAAACTGGAGAAATGTCTTGGGGTTAAGTCCTATCCTTCCACTTGCAACCTGTGTTACTTCGGGAATTTTAAAAAATTGTTTTAAGTTGATATGTTGTAGTTTTCATTTTGATTCAGTTCTCTCTCTCTCTCTCTCTCTCTCTCTCTCTCTCTCTATAGCCACATGAGTGGCAAAGAACCCACCTCCAATGCAGGAGCTACAGGATTGATCCCTGGTTCAGAAAGGTCCCCTGGAGAAGGAATGGCCATCCACTCCAGTGTTCCTGCCTGGGAAATCCCATGGAGAGAAGGGCCTGGAAAGATAAAGTCCATGGAGTTGCAGAAGAGTTAGGCACAGCTTAACAACTAAACAACAACAGTGTGAGATCTTATTTCCCCTAACAGGGTAAAATTTGTGCCCCCTGCAGTAGAAATGCAGAATTTTAACCACTGGATTTCCAGGGAAGTTCCACTTTGGGATTTGTTTTCTTGTTTTTTCTTGAACTTTCACTTTTTCACCCTCCAAATTGTTCTCTTCAGAAGTAGAAATTATTAAATTGAGCTCTTATTCCCTCTCTGATTGTTTTAAAAGCTGATATTACAAAAATTATAGTTTTCTTTCTGAAGCTGTTTGTCCTTACTTACTGGGTAGTGGGAGAAAAGTTTGCTTAGTCTATTGACATTTGAGTTTGCAAAGGAGAAAAAAAATGAATGCAGCATACATGATTAATATTAATAATAACAATAAAAGCTCCCAGAAAGGTTTCCCACTAATCTTTTATTATTCAGGCTCTGGTGCATAATGAACATTCTGAATATTTAATAACTGAAAGAAAGAAAAGCCAACTGAACATCTTGAGCTGTCATATATATGCATGAGAAAGCTCCTTATCCCATGAAGAGAGAGAACAGACTGGATCTGTCAACGATAAAATATGACATTTTTACACCCCTAGTCAAATGTCACTACAGATTGCAAGTGACATCTTATAACCAAGAACAACTTCTTATAGAATATGAAAAATATAAGTGCTTCTTTCCTTGCTAAGAATTTATATTGAAAGGTCATTACAGTGCATATAAAATCCCACTGAAGCTGCTTAATGCAATTTCTATTTTCACTCCAATATCATCAGGTGGTGAGTGTGGGGGCTTGGTCTAATTAAAAAGCAGAATGTAATTGCATATGCAGAGACACTGGAAAAGCGGGTAAGTGAGGATTTGCTTGGGGAGAAATGGTTGATCAAGCAAGAAATAATGGGGAAATGATGGAACGAAAATTTCTAGGCCTTTGCCCTTTGTAGAAAGGTTGTTTTCTTTATTCTTCTTCCTTTCTATCTAGATATTCACAGCAAGGTATCTGCATCTCCTTAGGGCAAAGGCATGTTCCTCCAAAGCACATAAAGACTTTATGAGATGCAAAGTTTTCCTAAGACAGTAAGATTTTTCCAATTCAATTCACCCTGGAAATAAAATTAGTTTGGTGTATTATGTGAATTGTGGCTTTTTTCTTTCTTTTTATATTCCACATTTTGAATATAACGGAGACTAAGAGAATAGTTGGGGGAAGAGAATAGAACCCCAAATAAATTGTTCAAGAATGAAGAAAGTACATTAAAAAAATTAGCCTTTCTTTTTATTAGATAAGCTGTTATACTATATTTTTCCTCTTTATTTGTAAACTGTCATGCTGTCAGATGAGTTCTTACTGTTGTATCTCTTTTACTTCCACTGTGCTCTTATTCCTACCCTAGAAAACAATAAAATTGGTATCAATATTGTTTCCATTTTTGTCTTCATTAATGTTTATCTATTTATATTTGGCATAATGAAGTCTTCACTAAAAGATTGACAAGCCCTGAAATCAAGGTTAGAAATCCTCTAAAAACTTACTGCCAAGGGGGATTTCCCAAATGTGCCTAAGTTCACATAACCACTGGGTGTTGACAAAAACTTCTGTTTATCAATGTGCTGTGACACCAGCATCCCTAGACATCATGAAATCTGCTTGCTAACAGGAACTTACTGAGTTAATCAGTCCATTCCCAGATATAAAGTAGTCATGAAACTAAGGTAGGAAAAATGGAAAACCATTCTATTATGAATGTTCAAAACTTATTAGGTATATAAAAAGTGCACTATATATTTGTCCACCAATTTTTAAAACCCTGGTGCATTTTACCATGATTAAGGTAGGAAAAATGGAAATCCATTCTATTATGAATGTTCAAAACTTATTAGGTATATAAAAAGTTCACTATATATTTGTCCACCAATTTTTAAAACCCTGGTGCATTTTACCATGATTAAAAGTATTTTTCTTCATTTAACAGAAAATATACTTTCCAAAAAGTCATGAGATATTGAAACAAGGACAAAAATATTACTTATATATTATGTTGATAACGATGAAATCACAAAGCACATATAAGAAAATACTTTAAATATTAACAGTGATGGTCTCTAGGTGTTAAAATGTGATTTTTTCCAGATTTCAGTTTTAATTTATTTGCTATATCCAATTGACTAGATTTTGTGATAATATAAAAGTTTACCGTTAGAAGTGGCACACTGTAAAATATATTTCAAATCAAATCCTCTAACACTTTACATTATAAAATATGTCTTCAAATATAAAATTAACAAATTCTCCCTAAGTTGAACTAAGCTGAAGAGTTTTAATGACCAATACTGGCTTTATCATACACTGAGTGTTTACTTATTTGTTTATTCAACACCATGTCTGAGTGCCTGCTAAATGCCTACCAAGTTACCAGTCATACTGTAGATGCAGCACGTATTTTTTTTTTTTTTTTACACTAAGGCAAAAGAAGAAAAAGTATGTTAGGCACTCTGCTAGAGGATGAAATTATTGAGATGATCAAGAATATCCCTCTTGCTTTATTTTGTATATATCTGTATATGTATTCTGATAGCTCAAGCGCTTAAAAGTCCAGATATCATTGATTAACTTTGGAAAATCTCAAAATATATACAGACTACTATATATAAAATAGATTACTGATAAGAACCTACTGAATAGTACAGGGAACTCTATTTAATGCTCTATAATGATCTATATGGGAAAAGAATCTGAAAAGGAATGGATACATGTATATGTAAAACTGACTCACTTTTCTGTACAGCTGAAACTAACATAACATTGTAAAACAACTGTACCCCAATTAATTTTCTTTTAAAAGTACCGCTTTTTCTTAAAAGATAGAAACGGCAGTTTTATGGTATTTTTCTCTGTCATTTTAGCTGTTATTTCTAACTAGTACCTTCATTATGACAGTCCATGGAAAAGCAGTACACCAACAGATGCAACATAGCTGGGAAAAGGACATTTTTAGAGCAACAACAAAAACAGTCATAGCCTCTTCTAATTTACATGTTAAAGCATGCAACTTTTTTGACCACACCACACCAGATTTCAGAATCTTAGTTCCCAGACCAGAGATTGAACTCAGGCCACAGAAGTGGAAGTTTTGAGTCCTAACCTCTGTACCACCAGGGAATTCTTAAGACATGTATACATTGTGTCCTCTCAGTAGGTAAGTAGTATTATTTCATTTTACAGATAATTAAACTGAGATAAAGGGAAATTGAGCTTCTTCAGTGGCTCAGTGGTAAAGAATTCTCCTGCAGCGCAAGAGATGTGGACACATGGATTTGATCTCAGGGTTGGAAAGAATTCGTGGAGGAGGAATTCTGGGCAAGATTCAAGTAATCAGTCCATGGGGTCACAAAATATTCAGACACAACTGAGCAACTAAACAACAGGAACAAAGAGAAACGATATTCTTTTCTGGGTCACATCTATATTAGACCTGTGGTGTGCCCATCAGTCAGTAGTCATCAATGCTGAGGTAAGACCTTCTACCAACCAAAAGATTATGGCTTGTTGATGGCTTAGATGATGGTTATCATGCTTTAGCAATAAATTATTTTTAAATTAAGGTTAAAAAATAGAACTGGAGTATATAAATCTCTGCAGTCTCTGCTGAGTCCATTTCAGCATCTTCAAACACGTTTGATGCCATAGGATCTCACTAAATGGATTTTAAAGATATTTTTTGATGGTTAATATATTCTGAAGTGTACGTGTAATGCATACCTAAGGTAAGAAGTATGAAAATAAAATGAACCCATATATCTCTGACATGTTAAAATCTAGAATAGTATCAATAATTTTGATCTGTTTATCTGAAAGTCTGTAGAGATTCCTGTTATCTCAAACACTTTAAAAAATATCTTATAAACAGAATCTAGTTTCGGTTTTAGTCTTTGCTTTATTTTCTTTGTGAGATAGAAGGTCCACAATATTGTTAAGAGTGGAGTTTGTTGTTGCTATTGTTCAGTCTGTAAGTTGTCTCTTCACAACCCCGTGGACTGCAACATGCCAGGCTCCTCTCTCCTCCAGTATCTCCCGGAGTTTGCTTAAATTCATGTACACTGAGTTGGTGATTCTCTCTAACCGTATCATCCTCTGCTTCTCCCTTCACCTATAGCCTTCCATCTTTCCCAGCATCAGGGTCTTTTCCTAGAAGTCAGCTCTTTGCATCAAGGGCCTAAGTACTGCAGCTTCAGCTTTAGCATCAGACCTTCCAATCAATATTCAGGTTTAATTTTTTTTATTTATTTATTTTTAATTGAACGTTAATTGCTTTACAATATTGTATTGGTTTTACCATACATCAACATGAATTTTCTTTAGAATTGACTGGTTTGATCTCCTTGCAGTCCAAGGGACTCTCAAGAGTCTTCAGCAACACAATTCAAAAGCATCAATTCTTTGGCATTCAGTCTTCTTCATGGTCCTATTCTCACGGTATAGACTAACTATTTTGAGCTTGAAAATGTATAATTTGCAATGTAAGCATGAAAAAAAAATCTATAAAAATTGGGGTTTTAATCATGACTTAGTTTGAAACTCTGGGCTCCTTAATCTTAAGTCTTTGTAGGCAAAAATACCAATGTCCATGTTTCATACTTTATGAGAGAAATTAATAAAACATGTATCATCAACATTTTGTTCTTTCATGTGGCTTCGTCCCATCTCTTCAAGATGTTAGGTGTTCTCATAGATGATAGCTTCCTGAATGTATGCTTTTGATGAATTTAGCTGGGTTATGAGTTAAGCTATTGTGATGGAGACTCAAATCAGCTAAGACTTAATGATCAGGCATAGCAGTCCAAGACTGGTGTGGTGGTTCAACAGTGTCACTGAGCCAGGCTCCTACCATCATGTGACTTCAGCATCTGATATTTCCTTAATCCTATGGTCCAGGATGACTCATCATTGTTTCTCTAGTCCTCTAAGAGAGCAGAGGAATAAAAGAGGGAAAGCTCACCTGTCTTCATTCAAGAACAGTAGAAGCTATCTATCAAGTACCCACATATCTTACCAGTAATCACATGGCACACCAAGCCACAGTGAAGTTGGAAAATATAGTATGTATATTTTCAACAACATTTGGAAGATCTATTATTATGAAGAAGGAGGATTGAATAGTGGAGGGTAATCTGTTTTCTTTCTTTGTTTATTGCTACATTTTCTATGAGTTCTAAGACACCATGATGCAGAGAATGTAGCAATAAGCAATGAAATATTACATAATATATGTGGAGCTTGAAATGCTGCTCCATGACTAACAGGCAGAGGCTATGGAACTGTTCTTAGGCAATTTCAAGACACTGTGATGCAAAGAACAGTTACACAACCTCTGTGCATCAGCCATGGAGCAACATTTCAAGCTCCACATATATTATACAATATTTAATTTTTAAAAAGTCAGTTTGAGTTCCCCATCTGCCCATAAAAAAAAAGACTGAGTAAGGATTTAAGAGAACGTAGTTCATTACAAAATGATACAGAAAGCTTTATGAGAATATGGGGAAGTCAAGCAGGGAGATTATACAAGCCAGTAAGTCACCACTGTGGGTAATCAGGGTCTGATTCTATTAGGGACTTTCTGAAAACCTGTGTGCTCTAAACCCTCAATTTGTCCAGTAAAGAACAAGGAATATAGGGTCATTATTCACCATATTCATCAAATTTCTTTCTTCATTTGTTGAGGTTTGCTACTGAGAGCTGACTATTAGATAGAAAACAGTGCCCTGGCCTGTGTATGAGCCAAACACACTCCCCTGGCCAAAGAACACCATACTGAGACACTGACGAAGCTGTGTACATGAATGTGCAGGTAACCTGGAAAAAAAGAAGGCTGAAGAATTATGAGCAAGGCACAAGCAGTGATTGCTAGAACCCTATAAGATAATATATCTCCATTTTCCCAGTAAGGACATTTGATGCTCTTAAAGGTTTTGAACACCTGCAATGTGGGATAACTGGGTTCAGTCCATCACTTGGGAAAATCCCCTGGAGGAAGACATGACAATCCACTCCAGTATTTTTGCCTGGAGAATCCCATGGATAGAGGAGTCTGGTGGGCTGCAGTCCATGATGTCACAAAAAGTCATGCACAACTGAGCAACTAGGCACAGCACAGCACAGCACAGCACAGAGTTTTTGAAACTTGCCTTGTTACAGTCCCTGTAAGATTTCTAATCCTTTCCAATTTACTACATATCCTATGCTATGTTGACTGATCAACTAGAGAATTCAAAGGCTCTCACTGTAAAATCTCTACTCTTTTCTCAGAATTTTGATCCTTCAATATGACTGTGCAGTAAACCCTTGTCTAATTTTCTCCATTGATCCAAAGATGCTATTCAGTCTTCTTTTCACTCCAAAGCAGCTTCCAGTCCTTCTAAAGCAGCTCTAACTCCATTTCTTCCATTTCCAGAGTCTGTTGGTGGTAATTGCTGCCATGGAATAATTGGTTAAATAATGTAGCATTGAGTTAGTTGCTTGCATTTCTTATCCTCTATGAATCTGTACACTGCTATGGGAAGGACCAGTTAGACCTAGAAGAAGCTTAATATAATTTTGGTGCTGGATTTTCTGTGAACTTCTGTTTATAGGCAGAGAAAGGTAGCTGTCTCCACCTTGGGGAGTATTCCCCTTAAAGCAGTTGAAGCTGTTTGTATTTTATTTTTCAGAATGAAGGAATGAAGTATGTGCATTGTGTGTGCATGTGTGTGTTTCTGTATCCACTTCCAGACTAAATGAAATGTGTGGGTCTGTTCCCATAAACTAATTTTTTTTCCTATTCAATATATGATGTTACACAGAAGTAACTGAAAGATCGAAGAGAGAACAAAATTTAAACTTTTCCCCAACCAATGAATTTTACCTTTCCTGAGAGACTGCTACCATATTAAAGGGGGAGGGGAGAATCTTTCCAAATAAGATATCATATTATCATATTCCTTCCTTCTTAAACAGAAAAAATACAACATATTGAAGACTTACTTGATGACTCAGCTGCATTGTTATTTAACATCACATTCTCTGTAATTCTCTCTCTCTCTCCCAATCCATCTCTCTTTCTCTCTCCAATACAATCTGCCTGAAATGTGTTCATTGTATTCTCACCCATGCCCCCTAGCTTCGACCCAGCCATTGGGCAACTTGGTTGGTTTGTCACATCCTCTGGGCAGTGCTTCTAACCCCTGGCATCACTTTCATAGGTTTATACTCTATTTAACAGTATTTATCAGCCTGGTGGGCTGTCATCTATGGGGTTGCACAGAGTCGGACACGACTGATGCAACTTAGCAGCAGCAGCAGCAACATCCCAATTTTAAGTTTATAGTTATATAAATAATTATTTGTGCAACACAAGATTCTCTCTATATATAAGCCCTATAAGGACAGAACCCATATATTCCATTTTCACCACTGTATTTCCAACAAAATGTGTGATACAGGGCAATCAAAAAATTTGACTAGATAATGATTCTAAAATGTTTAATTTAAAATAAAAGATAAGAAACTATTTTCATTCTTTCACATATTCTTCTATTCAAAAGTACAGTTTTAAAAATTTGTCATTTTAACTACAATATAAACCATAATTCCAAATTATTTTGGATTTGAGGTCTTATCAAACTTGGATTTTACATATATATCTTCACGTGTAAGTGCTAAGTCACTTCAATTGTATCTGACTCTTTGAGACTCTATGGATGATAGCCCACCAGTCTCCTCTGTGCATAGAATTCTCCAGGCAAGAATACTGGAGTATATGTACCACAGCTTCCTTACCCATCATCTGTGGATGGACATGTAGGTTGCTTCCATGTCCTAGCTATTGTAAATAGTGTCAATTTGTACTGATGTATGGCAAAGACTATCACAACACTTTAAAGTAGTTATCCTCTAGTTAAAGAAATAATTAGAAAAAAACAAACAAACAGAATATTGGAGTAGGTTGCCATGCCCCCCTCCAGGATATCTTCCCAACCCAGAGATCAAACTCTCTTCTTTTACATCTCCTACATTTGGCCACCTGATGTGAAAGCTAACTCATTTGAAAAGACCCTGATGCTGGGAAAGATTGAGGGCAGGAGGAGAAGAGGACAACAGAGGATGAGATGGTTAGAAAGCATCACCAACTCAATGGAAATGGGTTTGGGTGGACTCTGGGAGTTGGTGATGGACAGGGAGGTCTGGTGTGCTGCGGTTCATGGGGTCACAAAGAGACACAACTGACTGAACTGAACTGAGCATTGGCAGGCAGTTTCTTTACCATTAGTCCCACCATATCTTCATAATCTTACCTTATTTAATGATTTAAATAATGGGTTCACATTGACATTTGGTGATGACACCACTGTAATGTTATTAATTCTTCCTAAATTGCTAGATTTTTACTACTCTCCATTTTTTATTATTGTGTCTTATCTTGCAATAAGCAATCTTTATGTGCATAAAACTTTAAAATTTTTATTTATTTATTTAGATCCATTCCTAAAAGCAGAAGTCTCTATGTATACAGATATTTATGCCTTTTTTTTAAGAATCCTATCACTTCATGGCAAATGAATGGGGAAACAATGGAAACAGTGAGAAACTTTATTTTCTTGAGCTCCAAAATCATTGAGATAGTGACTGCAGCCATGAAATTAAAAAACACTTGCTTCTTGGAAGAAAAGCTATGACAAACCTGGACAATATATTAAAAACCAGAGCCATTACTTTGCCAACAAATGTCCATCTAATCAAAGCTATGGTTTTTCCCGTAGTCAGGTATGGATGTGAGAGTCGGACTGTTATAAAGAAAGCTGAGAGCTGAAGAATTGATGCTTTTGAACTGTAGTGTTGGAGAATACTCTTGAGAGTCCCTTGGACTGCAAGAAGGTCAAACCAGTCAATCCTAAAGGAAATCATTTCAGTTCAGTTCAGTTGCTCAGTCATGTCTGACTGTTGATTACCCCATAGACTGCAGCACATGAGGCTTCCCAGGTCCATCACCAACTCCTGGGGCTTGCTCAAATTCATGTCCACCAAGTCGATGATGCCATCCAGCCATCTCATCCTCTGTTGTCCCCTTCTCCTTCTGCCTTCAATCCTTCCCAACATCAAGGTCTTTTCCAATGAGTTGGCTTTTCACATTGGGTAGCCAAAGTATTGGAGCTTCATCATCAGTCTTTCTAACGAATATACAGGACTGATTCCCTTTTGAACTTAAAAAGCATATTAAAAGACGTGATGTTGAAGCTGAAACTTCAATACTTTGGCCACCTGATGCAAAGAGCTGATTCATTTGAAAAGACCCTGATGCTAGGAAAGATTGAAGGCAGGAATAGAAGGGGATGACAGAGGATGAGATGGTTAGATGGCATAACTGAGTCAATGGACATGAATTTGGGTAAACTCCGGGAGTTGATGACGGACTGAGAGGCCTGGCATGCTGCGGTTCATGGGGTTGCAAAGAGTCAGACAGGACTAAGCTACTGAACTGAACTGAAAAACATCTTTTTAAAATACTCTCTAAAAGCAATATATCAGATTTTATTTCTCCCCACTATACAGGAGCCCCATTCTCCCTTTCCACTTCCAAGATAAATTAAACAGCTTGGTCTGTATGCCTTCACATTTTTCTCTATTTGTAGAAGCTTGAAAACATAAATATTCATGAAAAGAAAGGTGTGTTTGTGCATTTCTCCTTTTCTTGATTTTTTTTTTTTTTGCTCAATCCTCCACCACATAAATTAAGGAAGATATAAAATATTATGTGAAATAACTACTATTTCATTGAATAGATTCTCAAAATACATTCTTCTATTAATACCTATTTTAGATTGCTTCCAAGTTTTTTTTTGTTTTTGCCAGAGCAAGCAATACTGTATAGAACATTCTTGTATATAAACTGTACTTACCAAAGTGAAACTTTGGAAGTTTCACTTCCACTCTCCAAAAAGAGACTTATACAAGTGAGATAATTGAGTAAAAATCTATCTGCCTGTAAATTTCAATAGATCTTGTCAGATTTCTTTTGAAAAATACTATAAAATCCACCTATTCACTATATGAGATAAAAATAAAAGCAATCATTTTCTGTTTCCTTGCCAAGCCTAACAGGATGCTGATAAATTGATTTTTTTTTTTCATTTCTGACTTGCCAACTTCCAAATTCTGCCAGTTTTTCTGTGTGTAATTTATCTTTTTTTCATGAATTTTAGGACCTGCTTTTGTAATTAGTATATATCCTTTTATCTGTCATATGGACTGTAAAAATGTTTATTAAAAATATATTGTTTATATATTTTTTTCTTTTTAAATTAGTTGATGCAGTAAAATATGCTGATGGCCAGATCTCTAACAATCATGGGTCTTATCGCATTGCACAAATGGAAGTCTGCATGTCTATGTCTAAATTTATATATCCTATGTCTAGATATTTGACAGTTTTATAAAGTATTATAAAATATGCTGCTAAATAAAGTATATCAGATCTCTGAATAATATACCTACATAACTAAATGGAAATTCAATTTCAAATTTAATACATACACAATAGCATAAGGACATCTGGACCACATTACCATGAGGATGGGAGTGATTTCTATTTGTTGTACTTCCAACAGTCATCCTTTATCATTTTCATTATATATTTTTTGAAATTTTTGGAAGACAAACATTACCTACCAACAAGTAACAATGACTGATAAATTGTTCAATGTTTTTACTTTCTTCTCTCTCTACACCCTCATGCCCTTTCTTTCTTAATTTTTTCTTCCACTTATCAGTTTCTTCTGAATAATGTTGAATAGAGGCCATTGTAATAGTGATTTTAGTATCTATTCTATTACACAGTAGTTATCTAATATTTCCTATAAAGTTCTCAACCTTGTAAGAAATCATTTTAAAGTGTCATGACTAACACAATGATTTCGGTAAATTTCTGAGATAGACATTTGATCAAGTTAAAAATAAGGCTTAAGATGTATTTATTTCCTAAAATTTTGAATGCTGAATGGTTGCTTACTTTATCAAAATACTTTTTGCACCTATTAGGATGATGGTAGAGTCCTATTATTTTAATATTCTACTGTGGTGTGTAACATTTCTGATTTTGAACATTTATTCACTCAAGATAATCATATATTTATATACATATGCATTTATTTTTACAAATTTTCATAAATATGTTTTTAATGCACTTTTTAAGTTAGTTAAAGAAATATTTCTAAACCTGACATATGTTTTTCTAATTTGCTTTTAAAGGTGTTTTATTGTCCCTTTCATGGATTTATTTTTGTGTGTCTGCCTTCAGTAACCATGAACTCACTTCTTAATGTTGCATTCTCTCTTAACACAAGTAGAAGTCATTGCTCCAAAGAGCATGGGGGAAATATTTTAAGTATGCAAAGATCCCACTTTATTTGTGACTTAGTCATTCTGAATTTTACACAGTGTGTGTTTGTATGTGTTTAATAACCTCATTTATGGAACTATACTATATTTTTCCTGTATTAGCTGGAGCAGAAATTGTGATCAGTGATTAAGAACAGAAACTTGAGATTCATCTTGGCTCCACTTAACCCTTGCTTGTGTTTTTAAATATATATACCATCTGATCATAGCAGAGAGTTATTTAGTTGACTCCTCAAGCTCTTGTTTCATCAGTTTCTTTTTGTCTTCTCTGCATTGTTCAAGGTAAGCTTTGCTTTGCAACTAAACATCACTGTTCTGTTTTAACCATGATCTTTCTTCATAAATCTAATATAATGTATCAATGCCAAGAAACATATTAATATTTAGGCTTTATGAACCATTTCATTGAACTGATTCTAAGTATTTCATTAGAAATAAAATACATATTTTTAAAAAGGGCACTAAGAAATTCTTTTCGGGTGCTCAGAGATTTTTCTTGCTTACTCATATTCTCCATATTTTTTCTTGTTGTTGTCCTACATAGCTTTTATTTTCTAGAGTTTATGATAAATTAAGCACTACATGGATGAAGGCATACATTGACGGTCAGATAAACACTTGTTGCTCAGTGTCTCAGTCATGTCTGATTCTTTGTGACTCCAGGGACTGCAGCACGCCAGCCATTCCTGTCCATCACGAATTCCTGGAGCTTACTCAAATTCATGTCCCTCTAGTTGGTGATGCCATCCAACCATCTCATTCTCTGTCGTACCCTTACCTCCTGCCTTCAATCTTTCCCATCATCAGGGTCTTTTCCAAAGAGTCACTTCTTCACATCAGGTGGCCAAAGTGTTAGAGTTTCAGCTTCAGCATCAGTCCTTCCAGTGAATACTCACGATTAATTTCCTTTAGGATAGATGGTTTGATGTCCTTTCAGTCCAAGGACTTGCAAACTCTTCTCCAACACCACAGTTCAAACCATCAGTCCTTTGGGGTTCAGCTTTCTTTATGATCCAATTCTCACATCCATATTTGACTGCTGGAAAAACCATAGCTGTGACTAGATGGACCTTTTTTGGGAAAGTAATGTCTCTGCTTTTTAATATACTGTCTGGGTTGGTCATAGCTTTTTTTTTTTTTTTTCCCCACCAAGGAGCAAGCTTTTTTTAATTTCATGGTTGCAGTCACCATCTGCAGTGATTTGGGAGGCCAAAAATAAATAAATAAATAAATAAAGTCTCTCTCTGTTTCTATAGTTTCCCCACTTAATTGCTATGCCATGATGGGACCAGATGCCATGATCTTAGTTTTATGAATGCTGAGCTTTAAGCCTGCTTTTTCGCTCTCCTCTTTCACTTTCATCAAGAGGCTTTTTAGTTCCTCTTCACTTTCTGCCATAAGGGTGATGTAATCTGCATATTTGAGGTTATTGGCATTTGTCCTGGCAATCTTGATTCCAACTTGTGCTTCATCCAGTCCAGCATTTCCCATGTTGTAATCTGCATATAAGTTAAATAAGCAGGGTGACATTCTACAGCCCTGATGTACTGCTTTCCCAATTTTGAACCAGTTTATCATTCCATGTCTGGTTCTGAGCGTTGCTTCTTGACCTGTATACAGACTTCTCAGGAGGCAAGTAAGGTGGTCTGGTATTCCCTTCTCTTGAAGATATTTTCACAGTTTGTTGTGATCTACACAGTCAAAGGCTTTAGTGTAGTCAATGAAGCAGAAGTAGATGTTATCCTGTAATTCTCTTGCTTTTTTTATGATCCATCGAATGTTGGCAATTTGATCTCTTGTTCTTCTGCCTTTTCTAAATCCAACTCGAACATCTGGAAGTTCTCAGTTCACGTACTGTTATTGCTTAGCTTGGAGAATTTTGAGCATTACTTTGCTAGCATGTGAAATGAATGTAATTATATGGTAGTTTTAACATTTTTTGGCATTGCCTTTTTTTGGAATTGGAATGAATACTTTTCCAATTCTGTGACCACTGCTGAGTTTTTCAAATTTGCTGGCATATTGAGTGCTAGCCTCTTTATTTTATAAGAGTTACAAATATATTGAAAACATAGTTATGAAATATTCTCTTTGAGATAGAAATTCCTAATATTTAGTTATATATAATAATATCTTTGTATGGATAAAATGAATATCTAGGAAAATGACAGTGAACTAAGAGTTAGTCTATCTGGACTCGGTTTGCACTCTGTCTGACTACACATTATGTATTGTAAAATTTGTAGATTCGTGTCTATATTCAATTTTAAATAAAATAAGCTTTCTAAATAGAACTTTCAGGCACATAGATGAATAAACATTTCCAACAATTCTACTCCTTTTTTAAACTAACAATTAACAATTTCGAGTATATTCTTTGACATTTTTGTGTAAACTGATACAACTGTTTAAACATGAAGAGTTCTGTTTGTTGTTAGCTTTTACTTTGCTAATAAAGAGTCACGTTATTAAATAATCTCATTACTTCATTGTTTTCTCTAATAATATACCAATGGAAATTTTACAAGGTAACAGTTATTTATAGGTCTAAACCTTGTTAACTAAAAGACATTATAAAATTCAATATTCAAAAGACTTTTAAAATTTGTTGTTTGGTTTTAATACTCAGTTTTTGCAACAAACTTACTCAAAATATATGCTTATATATAGCATGTGGAATTTAGGATTTTCATATCAAAGTTTGTCATTATTATTATTTTATTTTAACTTTTCACATACTGTGAGATAATATCCAAGACATTGTGGTAGTTGACATTTCCACAAGCAGTGGATGAGAGGAACAGTATTATCAGCAGGTCCATGATCTGTTTAAATTGTTACAAGCATAATGGATTAAAAATAACATAATTTTTAATTTTAGTTACTATTATGGAGATTTAATATCTTTATTAGTGATTTTGATACCTTCAATAATCAACTGTCTTTCATGTATCTGTCAACAATATTGTGACATGAAGAAGAGTTGGCATTGCCCAGGGCAAGACAAAGTTTGTGCTGTCATCTTTTACACTTTCAATACAAATTTCTGTTGTAAAGAAGAACTAAAGAGCTTCTTGATGAAAGTGAAAGAAGAGAGTAAAAAGTTGGCTTAAAGCTCAACATTCAGACAACTAAGTTCATGGCATCCAGTCCCATCACTTCATGGCAAATAGATGGGAAAACAGTGGAAACAGTGGCTGACTTTATTTTTCTGGGCTCCAAAATCAGTGCGGATGGTGACTGCAGCAATGAAATTAAAAGTCATTTTCTCCTTGGAAGGAAAGTTATGACCAACCTAGATAGCATATTAAAAAGCAGAGACATTACTTTGCCAACAAAGGTCCCTCTAGTCAATGCTATGGTTTTTCCAGTAGTCATATATGGATGTGAGAGTTGGACTATAAAGAAAGCTGAGTGCCAAAGAATTGATGCTTTTGAACTATAGTGTTGGAGAAAATTCTTGAGAGTCTCTTGGACTGAAAGGAGATCCAAACCAGTCCATCCTAAAGAATATCAGTTCAGGGTGTTCATTGGAGGGACTGATGTTGAAGCTGAAACTCCAATACTTTGGCCATATGATGTGGAGAGCTGACTCATTTGAAAAGACCCTGATGCTGGGAAAGACTGAAGGCAGGAGGAGAAGTGGACAGCAAAGGATGAGATGGTTGGATGGCATCATGGACACAATGGACATGGGTTTGGGTGGATTCCGGGAGTTGGTGATGGACAGGGAGGCCTTGAGTACTGCAGTTCATAGGGTAGCAAAGAGTCAGACACGACTGAGTGACTGAACTGAATGGAACTGAATACTCTTTGATAATGATGATTGGAAAAGAAATGATTTTGCTATAGTTATAGTCCAAATGCCTGATGCTACACTGATATATTCCAGTACACTCATCCCAGGCTATAGATGTTACAATTTGTCAAGTTGTAGTTCTTTGTCATCATACATTTGAAGGCAATAAAGGGAAATGGACTGTAGTTATAATGGAGTTCATCATAGTACAATTTAAGTCTTTGGTGTTGGTATTTATGTAATTCTTCCTGGGATAAAACATTGCTTTTCATTTATTCCATTAATCAGATAAGGACTGTTTCAGGAGCCTTTCCTTGATAATTTCTTGCATAATAACTCTTAACTTTCAGAAAATAATTATAAAGTGGAGATGGCAAACAAAGCCAAAAGTTCTTACATTTTTTTTTTAAAGACTAATAAAGTGGCAAACTTCTGACACAATCGATGAAAGAACAATAGAGTTAGTTAGAGACAAAGAAACAGAATGCATACACAAAAGTACATATGCAAATAGTATTACATATAAAAAGAAGACATATGCTTAACTTTGCTGGACATTAAAAAAAATACATATGTAATTTCAAAAATATACCAATACATTTGAAAACTCTTAGAACACTTTACTAAAGATTAACTTTCAGAAAATAATTATAAAGTGGAGATGGCAAACAAAGCCAAAAGTTCTTACATTTTTTTTTTAAAGACTAATAAAGTGGCAAACTTCTGACACAATCGATGAAAGAACAATAGAGTTAGTTAGAGACAAAGAAACAGAATGCATACACAAAAGTACATATGCAAATAGTATTACATATAAAAAGAAGACATATGCTTAACTTTGCTGGACATTAAAAAAAATACATATGTAATTTCAAAAATATACCAATACATTTGAAAACTCTTAGAACACTTTACTAAAGATATGTAGTAATCAAAATTTGCTCAAAGGGAAATAATATGAATAAACCTAAAAATATTAAAGATAATAAATTATCCCCTAAGTAACTTTATTTTACCAAGGTGCTTTACATATTGAAACTGAAAGTGAAAGTGTTAGTCACTCAGTCATGTCAGACTCTTTGCAACCCCATGAACTGTAGCCCACCAGGCTCCTCTCTCTGTCCATGGGATACTCCAGGCAAGAATACTGGAGTGAGATTGCTATTCCCTTCTCCAGGGGATTTTCCTGACCCAGGGATCAAACCCAGGTCTCCTACATTGTAGGCAGGTTCTTTACCATCTGAGCCACCAGGGAAGCTCACTTTGTATATTAAATAATATCAATATTACTTGACCCATATCATCATAACACAACTAAAAAAGAGGGAATTCTGACAAAATCTATTCTAAAGTCACTATAATCTTTATAGCAAACCAGCTAAGGAGTGCATTTACAGACTACTTTCACTCATGAATATAGGTACAAAGACTCCTAAACTATTAGCAAACAAAATCTAGTAATGTGTAAAATAATATCCAAGTCAAGTTCCTAGAAATGCAGTAATTATGTAATGTTAAAAAATCTGTTATTTTTTTGTTTTTACTGAATTATGAGTTAAAGTGAAAACTCATAAAATTTTCTGAACAAATATAAAAATGTGTTTGGTCTATTTTAACACCTGTTTGTTTTAAAACCCTTAGAAAACTAGAAATAGTATGAAAATTCTTTTACAAGATGATTATCTACAAATCAAATATCATGCCTAATGGTAGAACATTAGAAATTGTTATTTTCATTTCAGAAATGAGTAAAATATGTTAATTAATGCTGTGTCTGCCAGTATAGAATTGGAGGCTCTAAATCAACAGGAATAACAAATAAATAAAAAAAGAACATTGATGTGTATAAGAGACAGCTCTTGTTTCATCACTGTTTAAAGTCTCTTTATACACTTTCCCTTTGGGGTCAGGGAGGATGTGGGAGGTCTTCCTTTTCAACTTTCCTAGGGTTGTCCTTGCCCCCTGGTTGAGCTTGCCAGTCACCCTTGTCCTGCAGAACTTCGGAGATTGGCCGGAAACGGAAGGCAGAGGAAGATGCAGCTTTGCAGGCCAAGAGAACCCGCGTGTCAGACCCCATCAGCAGCTCAGAGAGCTCGGAAGAGGAGGAGGAGGAGGAGGCAGAAGCCAAAACCACCAAACCCAGTAAGAGCCCTGGGTGCTGAGAGGGCCCCGTNAAGAACATTTTGGAAGAAACAAACCTGTCATTAATTGAATACTGCAAGATTTCTCATAAACTTAGAGATTATAAAGGCAGATATAGAATACAGTGTTTAGCAGATTTTTAAGATATAAGGTCAGTATATAAAGCTAATGAAATATATTTTAATCAATTTATACAACATATGTTATGAGTCATACATGTAAACTAGCCATAAAATGAAAGTCCTTAGGAATGAGTCTTATGAATCTTTAAATGATCCTTCAAGAGAAATTTAATATTCCAGAGTGTTTTGTGGAAATTGACAGTTTCTTAATTTTATATTAATAAAAGATCAAGATTAGCTAAGAAAGCAGTATTTTACAGAATAGCCCCCAAATGAAGACTACCCACATATTCATCAATCTGATAAATGATTAAATACATATATTTGTGTGTGTGTCTGTATAATGGGTTTGTTTGACTGTAATAGTAACAGTGAAGAATTGACAAATGTTACAATATGGATGGATGAACCTTGAAAACATTATGCTGAATGAAAGAAGCCAGTCACCAAACACACATATTACATGATACTACTTACATGAAATATCTAGCACAGGCACACTTACAGATACCAAAAGTAGATTAGTGTTTATTTATGGCTCTGTGGATGATGGCTCTAAAAACTGACTGATGCTGGGGAACACGGTTTTATTACCAGGTGGTTAAAATGTTCTTAAACTGCAGTGATAATTGTATAACCCTGTGAATATACTAAAAATACGTTAAATTATACACTTTAAACGGATGGAGATTTTAGTACATAAATTATATCTCAAAAAGATGCAGAAAAATACTGGATACAACAGTTTGCAAAGGAACAGCTGTATATATTACGACAGTATGCTTTTGACACTGACTGACAAACAATAGAGAGTGAAAAACAATAGACAAGCCAGAGATAGACAGATGCATTCATAAAAATTTGTTGAAATGGCTTTATAAAACATTGAGACAAAAGATGAACTAGTCAACAAATGGTTCTTGAAAAAATAAAATGGAATCCTTTGCATGATACACTAAAATAAATTAAAGATAAATTAAAAAGCAAGAGAGAAAAATATAAAGTCTTTTGGAGGGAATATATAAAAATATGTTTATTATGTTAATACAGGCAAATAATTATTAATATATAAGAAAATATAAGCCATGAAAGAAAATATTGATCAATATATGTATTAATATGTGTAAAATTTGTGCATCAAAAAAGTAATAAAAGTGATATGATAAGCCACATTGTACCAGAAGTTATTTACAGCAAATATATTACATTTTTTTCTAAAATAAAGAACCACAAATAAGTAGAAAAAGAAAACAGTCTAAGAGAAAAATTATGAATAGGCAATTAACACAAAATGAAGTTCTAGCTTACAATGAGCTTATGAAAGTTTGCTGAACCTCACAAGGAAATGGAGAGTGAAGTCACTCAGTTGTGTTGGACTCTTGGCAACCCCATGAACTGGAGCCTTCCAGGTTCTGCCACCAATGAGATTTTCCAGAGTGGATTGCCATTTCCTTCTCCAGCTGATCTTCCCTACCCAAGTATCAAACCCAGGTTTCCTGCACTGCAAGCAGACTCTTTACCATCTGAGCCACCAGGCAGGTCCTCACAAGTGGAAGGAGAAAGCTAGTTAAATCCACAGTGGAGCACATTTCACAGTTAAAAGTTCAGTTGCTCAGTTGTGTCTGACTCTTTGCAACCCCATGGACTGCAACATGCCAGGCCTCCCTATCATCACCAACTCCCAGAGCTTGCTCAAACTCATGTCCATCCATTCAGTGATGCCATCCAACTATCTCATCCTCTCTCATCTTCTTATTGCCTTCAGTCTTTTCTAACATCAGGGTCTTTTTCAATGAGTCAGTTCTTCGCATTAGGTGGCCAAAGTATTGGAGTTTCAGCTTCAGCATCAGTCCTTCCAGTGAACACTCAAGACTGATTTCCTTTAGGATGCACTTGTTGGATCTCCTTGCAGTTCAAGGGACTCTCAAGAGTCTTCTCCAACACAATTCAAAAGCATCAATTCTTCGGTACTCAGCTTTCTTTGTAGTCCAACTCTCACATCCATACATGACTACTGGATAATCCATAGCTTTGACTGGACGGACCTTGGTTGTCAGAGTAATGTCTCTCTGTTTTTTAATATGCTGTCTAGGTTGATCATAGCTCTTCTTCCAAAGAGCAAGCACCTTCTAATTTCATGGTTTCAGTCACCATCTGCAGTGATTTTGGAGCCCCCAAAATAAAGTATCTCACGGTTTCCCTTGTTGCCCCATCTATTTGCCATGAAGTGATGGGACCAGATGCCATGATCTTAGTTTTCGGAATGTTGAGGTTTAAGCCAACTTTTTCACTCTCCTCTTTCACTTTCATCCAAGATGATGTGATCACTCACCTAGAGCCAGACATCCTGTAATGCAATTACCTGAACACAGGCAAGTCTGTGTTAGTCTCTTGTGGGGTCACTGCTCTTTTCTCCTGGGTCCTGGGGTACACTTTTTGCATTCTTATTCTATTTTTCTAGAAAGAACAGAGAACAGAGAATACTATGTCTTGATGAAGACATAGATCAATGGGAGTGCTTTTGTAATTCCTTTGTTAATGGGATTATAGATATTAATTGCTGCAATCTCTTTGAGTAACTATTTTTTATATTAAAGTTGAAGATACACATCTTCTGTTACTTAGCAATCCATTTCTAAATATATTTCTTAGAGAATTTCACATGTTTATAAATGAGATACATATCTTAATTCTTGTTACAAATAACAGTGTTTAGAGTGTGTGTTTATATTGGAAATACATGTGTATACATTGTGTACATATACCCACAGTTCAGTTCAGTTCAGTTCAGTCGCTCAGTCGTGTCCGACTCTTTGCGACCCCATGAATCGCAGCA
>SJYT01023597.1:0-11581 GCA_006410635.1 Cephalophus harveyi | reverse complement strand
ATGAGGTGGCCAAAGTACTGGAGTTTCAGCTTTAGCATCATTCCTTCCAAAGAAATCCCAGGGTTGATCTCCTTCAGAATGGACTGGTTGGATCTCCTTGCAGTCCAAGGGACTCTCAAGAGTCTTCTCCAACACCACACTTCAAAAGCATCAATTCTTCGGCGATCAGCCTTCTTCACAGTCCAACTCTCACATCCATACATGACCACAGGAAAAACCATAGCCTTGACTAGACGGACCTTAGTCGGCAAAGTAACACAGTCATTTTCTTATCAACAGAAGAATGGGGTAAGTTAATAGGGGTTTATTTATGCAATATGAATATAATCAGTGAAACTAGAAACACTGAAGTAACAAATGCCAACATGAAGAGTTTGACAAAGCTACTGATTGACAAAACATACACAGTAAGTAACTACTTAGATAAACATGAAAGACAAGATATATATAATAAAATATAACATAATTTTATATAGACTTTATTCTATATACATACATATTTACTAAGAGAGTATATACATACACATGTGAATAAAGAAATCAAATTCAGATTACTGCTGATTATTGGAAAGGAAAACAATTGCATTTGATGCAACCAAATGGGTATCAGGTACTACAACTTGATTGGAAATATTTATTTATGAAACTGACAGTGAAACATAATTTTTTTTTTAATTTTACTCTTTATGAGTTTGCTGCATTTCAAAAATTTTAAAAAACTAAATAGGCTTATAACATATACTAGTAGTTTGTGCTGCTCAGTGTGTCACTCAGTTCTGTCCAACTCTTGTGACCCTTTGGACTGTAGCCCAACGGGCTCCTCTGTCTATGGGACTTTTCAGGTAAAAATACTGAAGCAAGTTGCCATTTCCTCCTTGAGAGGATCTTAGAGCATTTAAGAAATACATACTCTAGCTATTTTTATTTTATTCATTCTTTTCAACAACATAGCAATTCTCCAAAGTTTAAAATTTTCAAATTATCCTTGTCAGTGTATAAATCACCCTGAATAGCTTCTGAATAGTGAAATAGTCCTAATATATTTGCTGTCGCTACATATCTTGCTGGGCAATTATATAGACCATGTTCTGGAATGTTTAGTCCAATATGTTCAAAGAAAGCTACAAGGAATAGGCACAATAATGCTTATTAAATTAATTTTAATAAGAAACTATAAATACTAATTTAAAATACATTTTAGAGTAGGAACATGGTTACAGGTATTGAATGAATTTTATTCAAATGGTTGTTGTTTATTTGCTAACTTGTATCCAACTATTTTGCAATCTCATGGGCAGTCTGCTCTGTCCATGAGATTTCCTAGGCAAGAATACTGGAGTGGGTAGTTGTTTCTTGCTTCAGGAGATGTTTTAAACCTGGGTATGGAACCCACAGCCTCTGCCTTGGCAGGCGGATTCTTTACCACTGAGCAACCAGAGAAGTTTCAAGATATAATCAAATTGAAAGTAAAGGTTAGCATTACAGTGGTATAAGTTGTCTCTTCTTTTTGTCTTCTCCTTTAAAATCTAAAATTTACCCTAAATTTACCACGCACTAAGCATGGCCGAGAGGAGCTACCCCACGTCCGAGGTCAGGGGCAGCGGCCTAGAGTGCCAGGCTGTGACGGTGCAGGAATGGCCGAGAGGAGCTACCCTGTGTCCGAGGTCAGGGGCAGCAGCCGAGAGGAGCTACCCCGCGTCCGAGGTCAGTGGTGGCCAGGACGAGACACCCCGCATCCGAGGTCAGGGGCTGTGGCCAGGAGGAGCTATCCCATGTCCGAGGTCAGGAGCGGCCGGGAGAAGCCACCTTGTGCCCGAGGTCAGGGCAGTGACCCTGAGAAGCCACCCTGAGCCCGAGGCCAGGGGCAGCAGCTGGGAATAGCAACCCGAGGAGCGGTGGCTGCACAGGTGCAGGAAGGCATTGAGGAGCTATCCCACGTTGAAAGTCAGGAATGGTGGTGGTAAGGAGATATCCCTCATCCAAGGTAAGGAGCAGCGGCTGTGCTTTGCTGGAGCAGCTGTGAAGAGGTACCTCACGCCCAAGGTAAGAGAAACCCAAGTAAGATGGTAGCTGTTGCAAGAGGGCATCAGAGGGCAGACACACTAAAACCATACTCACAGAAAACTAGTCAGTCTAATCACACTAGGACCTCAGCCTTGTCTAACTCAATGAAACCAAGTCATGCCTGTGGGGCAACCCAAGACAGGCGGGTCATGGTGGAGAGGTCTGACAGAACCTCCAGTGGTCCACTGGAGAAGGGAATGGCAAGCCACTTCAGTATTCTTGCCTTGAGAACCCCATGAACAGTAGTCTTCTTTTTCTTTTTCTAATAAAAATTTATTTATTTTAATTGGAGGTTAATAACTTTACAATATTGTATTGGTTTTGCCATACATCAACATGAATCTGCCACAGATATACACGTGTTCCCCATCCTGAATCCCCCTCCTTCCTCCCTCCCGGTACCATCCCTCTGGGTCATCCCAGTGCACCAGCTCCAAGCATCCAGTATCATGTGTCAAACCTGGACTGGTGATTCATTTCATATATGATATTATACATGTTTCAATGCCATTCTCCCAAATCATCCCACCTTTTCCTTATCCCACAGAGTTCAAAAGCCTGTTCTATACATCTGTGTCTCTTTTGCTGTCTTCTATCCATTAATGAAAGTGGGCTAGTGAATTCCTCTGATATCATTGTATTGCTACATTTCCATTCAGATCTGACAGCATTTTCTTAATACACTTATGTGCTCTAACATTGCTAAGTTGCTAAGTCACTTCAGTTGTGTCCGACTCTGTGCGACCCCATAGACAGCAGCCCACAAGGCATCCCCGTCCCTGGGACTCTCCAGGCAAGAACACTGGAGTGGGCTGCCATTTCCTTCTCCAATGCATGAAAGCGAAATGTGAAAGTGAAGTCACTCAGTCATGTCCAACTTAGTGACCCCATGGACTGCAGCCTACTAGGCTCCTCCATCCATGGGATTTTCCAGGCAAGAGTACTGGAGTGGGGTGCCATTGCCTTCTCTGCTCTGATGTTAGGTGCATATATATTTACAGTTGTTATATCTTTTTGATGAATTGACCCCATTAACATTATAATGATAATGTAATTATCTCATTATTATTTTTGGAGTACAGTCTATTTTATCTGATATTTGTACAGCAATATCACTTGGTTTGCAATTGCATAGAATAGCTTTTTCCATCCCATTACTTCAAGCCAATTCTCTTCTTCAAACTGAAGTGAGTCTTTTGTAGGCATCATAGACTTGGGTCGTGTTTTCCAAACCAGCCACTCTTTGTCTTTTATTTAGATAATTCAATCCATTTATTTTTACAGTAATTATAGATATTTAAAAACTTTACTAATGCCATCTTATAATCACTCTCTGGCTGTTTTGTAGTTCTATTTTTTTTTTTCCTCTTCTTTTCTGCTTTTACTTAGTAGTTTATGATTTTCTCTAGTGGTATACTCTGATGTCCTTCTTGTTATCATTTTGAATCTACTGTAGGCTTCTGCTCTGTGTTATGTTTTATATAAAATATCTTATAATAGTCCATTTTATGCTGATAGCAACTTTGATTCTATGCAAAACTCTACCAATTCAACCACCTCCTTTTATGTTTTTAGTGTCACAAGTTACCTCCTTTTATACTGAATACTCATTATCAAATTATAGTAGTTATTATTTGGGGGAGGGGTAGTAGTGGCAAGGAATCTGCCTGCCAATGCAGGAGAAACAAGAGACATGAGTTTGATCTCTGGTTTGGGATGATCCCCTGGAAACAGAAATGGAAACCCATGACAGTAATCTTGCCTGGAAAATTCCATGAACAAAGTAGCCTGGTGGTCTGCCGGCCATGGGTCACAAAGCATTAGACATAACTGAGCACATATACACATTGCTATTTTTAATATACTTTAACATTGCACTATAACTAAGTGGTCAGTTCATTATTCTATTATAGAATTAAAGTTTTCCAAAATGACTATATATTTTCATCTGTACTAGTGTATTGTGTATTTTCACATTTTTTTCACATTACTGATTAGCATCTTCTTTTAGCTTGAAGAGCTCATTTCTGCATTTCTTGTAAGGCAGGTCTAGTGGTGATAAACTCCCTCAGCTTTTACTTATTAGGGAAATTCTTTATTTCTCCTTCATATCTGAAAGCTAACTTTGCCAGATAGGGAATTCTTGGTTGCTATATGTATTTACTCATTGCACTATTTCCTGACCTGTAAGGTGTTTTACTGAGAACTCTGATAGTCTATTGCAGTTCCTTTGTAGGTTATAATCTTTTATTTTTTATCTTGGTCCTTTTAGGAATTCTGTTAATCTTTGATTTTTGACAGTTTCATTATCTTGTCTGGGAGATCATTTTGGATTGAAATGATAAGTGATCTATTAACTTCAGGAAATTAAATGTTTAAGTTCCTTCCAAAATTTGGGTAGTGCTCAGCCACTATCTGTTTAAATAAACTTTATACACCCTTCTCCATCTTCTTTCCTTCTGTGACTTTAGTGATTCTGATATTTTCTTTTTTGTTGGAATTTTATAGATCACAAAGACTTTCTGTGTTCTTTTTCATCCTTTTTCTTTGTTTTCCTCTTACTGGGTTGTTTCAAAATTCTTACAGTCCAATTCACTGATTCTCTTTTCTGTTTGGTCTATTTTGCTGTCTGTGCTCTCTTTTGCATTCATCATTTCAGCCACTAAATTATTTAGTTTCAGAATTTCTGTTTTTTATTGAAAATCTGTTTTTTATTTATATATCTTTGCTACATCTCTCATTTTATTCATGTATTAATTTTGTGTTATCTTTGATTTGTGTCTCTGTGTTTTTTGTTTGTATTTTTCCACTTTGTTTCTGTAGCTCACTGATTTTTCTCAAGATAGCTATTTTAAATATTTTAGAGTTGAGATGTTCTTGACAGTCCTGTGGTTAAGTCTTTGAGCTTCACTGAAGGGGACACAGTTTTGATCCTTGGTCAAGAAACTAAGATCACTCGTGTTAGGCAGGCAGTGTGCCCAAAGAAATCTATTTTGGGGGTAAATCTCAGATTTCCATGTATTTGGTTTGATTACTGAAAGATTATTGATAATTTTTAGTGGTTCCATACTTCCTTGATTCTTTATGTTCCTTGGAATGTTGCTTTGCTATTTTACCTTTGAAAGAGTTTTCATATTCAGCAATGTTTACTAGCTGCTTTTCAGATGGGAGAACTTCTTACATCAGATTTTGTCTGAGATTTTCTCTGATTTTGTATCAATACAGTTGTTTCATAACCCTTGCTTCTTCTTGTGGCAGAATTCTTGAGTATTTTTTCTTGATTTCACAGCTCATCAAGATGATTGCTGGAAACTTCAGCTTTGTTTTCCTGAGGGTGGTATTGCAGCTGAAGTTTATAGTTTCTTTCCTTCAAGAACCCGCCTGTCAATGCAGGAGACACAAAAGACATAAGTTCCCTTCCTGAGTTGAAGAGATCCCCTCACAGAAGGAAGTGGCAACCCATCCAAGTATTCTTGCCTGGAAAATTCCAGGCTATATAGTCCAGGGGCCACAAAGAGTCAGACAGGACTGAGTGGCTAAGAACACACATATATTCTTACCATAAGATTCTCAGCTTGTTTTTTACATGTACTTACTATTTATTGGGGCCTGCTCTCACTATCACTCTTGAAAGAGCATGAAATGAACTGGCAGTGTACTAAGGAGGAGAGGTAGGGGTTTGGTACTTTATGGATTTGGGCCAGTTAAGGGGTTCAGACAGTTATGTTTACGCAGCAGTTTGTGGGCATGCTTTCTGCTGGATCCTTTTAATGCCATCTCATGTTCTTATTTGTCTCTTTCTTGACCTCCCTCTCCCCAGTCATGGAGGTCTTGTCTCTGTATTCAGAGTGCTGTGGTACCAAAAAAGCTTTCCCCTGCAGCATTATGCACACTGGTGAAGCTGAGCACTCACCACTCTTTGTTTCCCTCACAGGAGAGGTCAAGGCAGGCTAGTTCAGTTCCACATTGCTCTATCATAGGTAAGGGGCACACTGGTAAAGTTTCTCTTACTCTTCCCTATGTCGCCAAGCTTGCATTTCCACCCCTCCAACAGAGTATTTGAAACCTCCTCTAGACACTGGGACTACTAAAAAAAAGTTTCATTATCTGCTCAAGTCAGGGCCCTCCAGGTGTTTGCTGAATACAGCTAAGAGGGATGAGGCTGGTTCACAGGCTCCTACTGGTATCACAGCTTGCACCAAAGTCTATCTTATTTCTTGATGCATGGTTGGGCAGTGTTCCTTCTGAGAAGCTTGGCATATGGTGCTGGTCTCAAAGATCCCAAAGAGGTAATTTTTGTTCATGAATGAAGGGTTCGGTTCAGTTCAGTTCAGTTGCTCAGTTGTGTATGAATCTTTGTGACCGCATGAATCGCAGCACGCCAGGCCTCCCTGTCCATCACCATCTCTCGGAGTTCACTCAGACTCACGTCCATTGAGTCCGTGATGCCATCCAGCCATCTCATCCTCTGTCATCCCCTTCTCCTCCTGCCCCCAATCCCTCCCAGCATCAGAGTCTTTTCCAATGAGACAACTCTTCCCATAAGGTGGACAAAGTACTGGAGTTTCAGCTTTAGCATCGTTCCTTCAAAAGAAATCCCAGAGCTATGCTTGCTATGCTTGCTAAATCCCTTGCTATGTCCAACCTAGATAGTATATTCAAAAGCAGAGACATTACTTTGCCGACTAAGGTCCGTCTAGTCAAGGCTATGGTTTTTCCTGTGGTCATGTATGGATGTGAGAGTTGGACTATGAAGAAGGCAGAGCAGCAAAGAATTGATGCTTTTGAACTGTGGTGTTGGAGAAGACTCTTGAGAGTCCCTTGGACTGCATGGAGATCCAACCAACCCATTCTGAAGGAGATCAGCCCTGGGATTTCTTTGGAAGGAATGATGTTAAAGCTGAAACTCCAGTACTTTGGCCACCTCATGCGAAGAGTTGACTCATTGGAAAAGACTCTGATGCTGGGAGGGATTGGGGGCAGAAGGAGAAGGGGATGACTGAGGATGAGATGGCTGGATGGCATCACGGACTCAATGGACGTGAGTCTGAGTGAACTCCGAGAGATGGTGATGGACAGGGAGGCCTGGCGTGCTGCGATTCATGCGGTCACAAAGATTCATACACAACTGAGCAACTGAACTGAACTGAACCGAACCCTTCATTCATGAACAAAAATTACCTCTTTGGGATCTTTGAGACCAGCACCATATGCCAAGCTTCTCAGAAGGAACACTGCCCAACCATGCATCAAGAAATAAGATAGACTTTGGTGCAAGCTGTGATACCAGTAGGAGCCTGTGAACCAGCCTCATCCCTCTTAGCTGTATTCAGCAAACACCTGGAGGGCCCTGACTTGAGCAGATAATGAAACTTTTTTTTAGTAGTCCCAGTGTCTAGAGGAGGTTTCAAATACTCTGTTGGAGGGGTGGAAATGCAAGCTTGGCGACATAGGGAAGAGTAAGAGAAACTTTACCAGTGTGCCCCTTACCTATGATAGAGCAATGTGGAACTGAACTAGCCTGCCTTGACCTCTCCTGTGAGGGAAACAAAGAGTGGTGAGTGCTCAGCTTCACCAGTGTGCATAATGCTGCAGGGGAAAGCTTTTTTGGTACCACAGCACTCTGAATACAGAGACAAGACCTCCATGACTGGGGAGAGGGAGGTCAAGAAAGAGACAAATAAGAACATGAGATGGCATTAAAAGGATCCAGCAGAAAGCATGCCCACAAACTGCTGCGTAAACATAACTGTCTGAACCCCTTAACTGGCCCAAATCCATAAAGTACCAAACCCCTACCTCTCCTCCTTAGTACACTGCCAGTTCATTTCATGCTCTTTCAAGAGTGATAGTGAGAGCAGGCCCCAATAAATAGTAAGTACATGTAAAAAACAAGCTGAGAATCTTATGGTAAGAATATATGTGTGTTCTTAGCCACTCAGTCCTGTCTGACTCTTTGTGGCCCCTGGACTATATAGCCTGGAATTTTCCAGGCAAGAATACTTGGATGGGTTGCCACTTCCTTCTGTGAGGGGATCTCTTCAACTCAGGAAGGGAACTTATGTCTTTTGTGTCTCCTGCATTGACAGGCGGGTTCTTGAAGGAAAGAAACTATAAACTTCAGCTGCAATACCACCCTCAGGAAAACAAAGCTGAAGTTTCCAGCAATCATCTTGATGAGCTGTGAAATCAAGAAAAAATACTCAAGAATTCTGCCACAAGAAGAAGCAAGGGTTATGAAACAACTGTATTGATACAAAATCAGAGAAAATCTCAGACAAAATCTGATGTAAGAAGTTCTCCCATCTGAAAAGCAGCTAGTAAACATTGCTGAATATGAAAACTCTTTCAAAGGTAAAATAGCAAAGCAACATTCCAAGGAACATAAAGAATCAAGGAAGTATGGAACCACTAAAAATTATCAATAATCTTTCAGTAATCAAACCAAATACATGGAAATCTGAGATTTACCCCCAAAATAGATTTCTTTGGGCACACTGCCTGCCTAACACGAGTGATCTTAGTTTCTTGACCAAGGATCAAAACTGTGTCCCCTTCAGTGAAGCTCAAAGACTTAACCACAGGACTGTCAAGAACATCTCAACTCTAAAATATTTAAAATAGCTATCTTGAGAAAAATCAGTGAGCTACAGAAACAAAGTGGAAAAATACAAACAAAAAACACAGAGACACAAATCAAAGATAACACAAAATTAATACATGAATAAAATGAGAGATGTAGCAAAGATATATAAATAAAAAACAGATTTTCAATAAAAAACAGAAATTCTGAAACTAAATAATTTAGTGGCTGAAATGATGAATGCAAAAGAGAGCACAGACAGCAAAATAGACCAAACAGAAAAGAGAATCAGTGAATTGGACTGTAAGAATTTTGAAACAACCCAGTAAGAGGAAAACAAAGAAAAAGGATGAAAAAGAACACAGAAAGTCTTTGTGATCTATAAAATTCCAACAAAAAAGAAAATATCAGAATCACTAAAGTCACAGAAGGAAAGAAGATGGAGAAGGGTGTATAAAGTTTATTTAAACAGATAGTGGCTGAGCACTACCCAAATTTTGGAAGGAACTTAAACATTTAATTTCCTGAAGTTAATAGATCACTTATCATTTCAATCCAAAATGATCTCCCAGACAAGATAATGAAACTGTCAAAAATCAAAGATTAACAGAATTCCTAAAAGGACCAAGATAAAAAATAAAAGATTATAACCTACAAAGGAACTGCAATAGACTATCAGAGTTCTCAGTAAAACACCTTACAGGTCAGGAAATAGTGCAATGAGTAAATACATATAGCAACCAAGAATTCCCTATCTGGCAAAGTTAGCTTTCAGATATGAAGGAGAAATAAAGAATTTCCCTAATAAGTAAAAGCTGAGGGAGTTTATCACCACTAGACCTGCCTTACAAGAAATGCAGAAATGAGCTCTTCAAGCTAAAAGAAGATGCTAATCAGTAATGTGAAAAAAATGTGAAAATACACAATACACTAGTACAGATGAAAATATATAGTCATTTTGGAAAACTTTAATTCTATAATAGAATAATGAACTGACCACTTAGTTATAGTGCAATGTTAAAGTATATTAAAAATAGCAATGTGTATATGTGCTCAGTTATGTCTAATGCTTTGTGACCCATGGCCGGCAGACCACCAGGCTACTTTGTTCATGGAATTTTCCAGGCAAGATTACTGTCATGGGTTTCCATTTCTGTTTCCAGGGGATCATCCCAAACCAGAGATCAAACTCATGTCTCTTGTTTCTCCTGCATTGGCAGGCAGATTCCTTGCCACTACTACCCCTCCCCCAAATAATAACTACTATAATTTGATAATGAGTATTCAGTATAAAAGGAGGTAACTTGTGACACTAAAAACATAAAAGGAGGTGGTTGAATTGGTAGAGTTTTGCATAGAATCAAAGTTGCTATCAGCATAAAATGGACTATTATAAGATATTTTATATAAAACATAACACAGAGCAGAAGCCTACAGTAGATTCAAAATGATAACAAGAAGGACATCAGAGTATACCACTAGAGAAAATCATAAACTACTAAGTAAAAGCAGAAAAGAAGAGAAAAAAAAAAATAGAACTACAAAACAGCCAGAGAGTGATTATAAGATGGCATTAGTAAAGTTTTTAAATATCTATAATTACTGTAAAAATAAATGGATTGAATTATCTAAATAAAAGACAAAGAGTGGCTGGTTTGGAAAACACGACCCAAGTCTATGATGCCTACAAAAGACTCACTTCAGTTTGAAGAAGAGAATTGGCTTGAAGTAATGGGATGGAAAAAGCTATTCTATGCAATTGCAAACCAAGTGATATTGCTGTACAAATATCAGATAAAATAGACTGTACTCCAAAAATAATAATGAGATAATTACATTATCATTATAATGTTAATGGGGTCAATTCATCAAAAAGATATAACAACTGTAAATATATATGCACCTAACATCAGAGCAGAGAAGGCAATGGCACCCCACTCCAGTACTCTTGCCTGGAAAATCCCATGGATGGAGGAGCCTAGTAGGCTGCAGTCCATGGGGTCACTAAGTTGGACATGACTGAGTGACTTCACTTTCACATTTCGCTTTCATGCATTGGAGAAGGAAATGGCAGCCCACTCCAGTGTTCTTGCCTGGAGAGTCCCAGGGACGGGGATGCCTTGTGGGCTGCTGTCTATGGGGTCGCACAGAGTCGGACACAACTGAAGTGACTTAGCAACTTAGCAATGTTAGAGCACATAAGTGTATTAAGAAAATGCTGTCAGATCTGAATGGAAATGTAGCAATACAATGATATCAGAGGAATTCACTAGCCCACTTTCATTAATGGATAGAAGACAGCAAAAGAGACACAGATGTATAGAACAGGCTTTTGAACTCTGTGGGATAAGGAAAAGGTGGGATGATTTGGGAGAATGGCATTGAAACATGTATAATATCATATATGAAATGAATCACCAGTCCAGGTTTGACACATGATACTGGATGCTTGGAGCTGGTGCACTGGGATGACCCAGAGGGATGGTACCGGGAGGGAGGAAGGAGGGGGATTCAGGATGGGGAACACGTGTATATCTGTGGCAGATTCATGTTGATGTATGGCAAAACCAATACAATATTGTAAAGTTATTAACCTCCAATTAAAATAAATAAATTTTTATTAGAAAAAGAAAAAGAAGACTGAAAATTTGCTTTACCATCTGAGCTACGAGGGAAGCCAAACTAAATAAATTTATATCAAAAAAAGAAAAAGAAGACTGAAAATTAACTGGGAAACATTGAACTCGAACTATACTTTAAACCAAATGAACTGAACTGACATATATAGAGCATTTCACACAACAGCATAAGAATAGAAAATTTTCTCAAATTCATTTGAAACATACTCTAAAACAGACTATATGATAAGCCACAAAATAAGTCTTAATAAACTTGAGATTGATGTTACATCAAGTTTTTAAAATTTTTTTCTGA
>SJYT01023596.1:220632-240021 GCA_006410635.1 Cephalophus harveyi | reverse complement strand
GGCCACCTCATGCGAAGAGTTGACTCATTGGAAAAGACTCTGATGCTGGGAGGGATTGGGGGCAGGAGAAGAAGGGGACGACCGAGGATGAGATGGCTGGATGGCATCACAGACTCGATGGATGTGAGTCTGAGTGAACTCCGAGAGATGGTGATGAACAGGGAGGCCTGGCGTGCTGCGATTCATGGGGTCGCAAAGAGTCGGACACGACTGAGCGACTGAACTGACTGAACTGACTGATATACATCTCAAGATTGTTGTGGGGATTAAGTAATTCATGTGTAAAATGATCTTTTTTACACACATTTCCAGAGTATCTTACTGATAGTGCAAAGGTTTTTTTGTTATGTTTATTCCAAAGAAGTCATTGAGAAACTCTTAAGTAAAAGGCAGTAAATAAAGAATTGTCAGGTAAACAAAGCTGTGTGAGACATGGTTCGTATCCTTGAAGAAATTTCAGTTGACTAAGGAAGGTAGCAATTGTTTATTTTTGTAAAATAAACCACCCCCAGGGCGACCAGCATTCAGACTGCATGGATCTGAGGGGATCCCTGCGACGGGGTAAGTTTTAAAATTCACGTTCATGTTTAATGCACGGTTTTAAAATAAAGACAGTCTGGAAATCCTGAGTCAAATAGGTTGCCATAAAACCCATCCCAAATCTTAGTAACCGAAAACAAAAAAGGGCTAACTGTTTCTGAAGAATCCAGCTAATTCTCCTGTTGGTTTTCTCTGCACTTATTTGCACAGCTATCTTCAACTTGAGGGGCCTCTGAACCGCTCTGTCTACATGTCTCTCATCTGACTTTTTCACCACATGATCAGTGGTCTTGGTTGTAGGTTCCTACACCTCCAGTGATTAAGCAGTGGATCAGGCTTTTGCTTCCCTCACATTTGCTATTGCTGTCCCATTGGCCAAAGCAAGTTTCAAGTCCCAGCTGTATGTTAGTGTGGGAGGAGCATACTTAAGGACGTGGGGGACAGGAGGCAGGGCTCTCTTTAAGTCATTACTATATACGAAGATCTGCACTTAGCCAGCAAATTAATGTGTCATGTCTTCCTGTTAGGGGTGCACAGGGTACAGTAGAGATGGTTGAGAAAAACCAGAGTGGGAGGGAAGAACAGAGCCTGGACTCTACAAGAATTGCTTTTTATACTTGAGTTCCCTAACCTTCATCTTGTCATCGGTAGAAGTACCTATGCCAATTTTGCAAGGTCCATATGTTATAAAAGTATAAGGTATAAAAATGCAAAATATTTTTTTATTCTGTAATTTCTTTATACTTATTGAAGTATAGTTGATTTGTGTGCTTCGTGGCTCAGTTGCGTCCGACTCTTTGCAACACCATGGACTGTATCCCACCAGGCTCCTCTGTCCATGGGATTCTCCAGGCAAGAATAATGGAGAGGGTCGCCATGCCCTTCTCCAGGGGATCTTCCCAACCCAAGGATCGAACCCAGGTCTCTAGCATTGCAGGCGCATTCTTTATCATCTATGCCACCAGGGAAGCCCATAGTTGATTTAGAATGTATTAGTTTCTACAAAGTGATTCAGTTTTACTTATATAAATATATATACATATACATATCTATATACATTCTTTTTCATTTTTTTTCCATTATGGTTTATCACAGGTTATTGAATATAGTTCCCTGTGCTATATAGTGGGCTTGCCAGAGGTAAAGTGTCTGTCTGCCAATGCAGGAGACACAGGAGACTTGGATTCAATCCCTGGATCATGAGGATCCCCTGGAAGAGGAAATAGTAACCCACTCCCATATTCTTGTCTGGAAAATCCCATGGACAGAGGACCCTGGCCAGCTACAGTCCATGGGGTCACAAAAGAGTTAGACAGGACTGAGCATGCATGCATGCATATACAGTAGAATCTTTTAATCCATTTTCTGTGTAACAGTTTGCCTCTACCAACCCCAAGCTCCCAGTCCATCCCTCCACCAACCCCTACCATTTGGTAATCATAAGTCTGTTTTCTATGTCTGTGAGTCAAAATATTTTTTTACATTAACTAAATTATCTAAGGATATATCTCTTTTTACCACTTAAGTCTTCTGGTAAGGGTAAAAAATCCTGACAAACTAGCACTTTAAAATAATTCATTTAGGAAATTAATACAGTTATAATGCATTTACTTATTTTAGCTATGGTAAGTCTTCAAAAATGACTTAATTTTCCTTACTCCTTTGACTTCTTGTTTTTTTTTAAGCTGAAAAGGATAATTTCAAGCTTTTAGCATATGAGTTAAAATGGAAACAACTATTTATCTAAACTTGAAATTAAAACCATAATCAGTACCCAGAAATAGTTATATCCTAGTGTTTGAATATTATATTTTAGTGCATTCTAACATTATGTTGAGCTTTAAATACAGACAGTTCCTGACTCATGATGCTTTGACCTAGGGTTTTTTGGTTTCATGATGATGTGAAAGTGATGTACATTCAATAGAAACCATACTTCTGATTTTGAACTTCCATCTTTTCCTGGACTGGTGCTCCGTTGTGTGATACTCTCTCATGGTGCCACAGCTCCTGGTCTGCCCGCCAATCACAGTTGCTGGAGGGTAAACAAGCCATACACTTACAACCATTCTGCACCCAGATACCATTCTGTTTTTTGCTTTCACTATAGTATTCAATAAATAGCATGAGATAGTAATTGTAAAATGGGCTTTATTGTAAAATGGGCTTTGTGTTAGACGATTTTACCCAAGTATAGGCTAACAGAAGTGTTCTGAGCGTATCTAAGGTCAGGGAGCCTAAGTGTGATGTTTGGTAGGTTAGATATGTTAAACACATTTTCGATTTGTGAGGGCTTTATTGAGCTGTAACCCTCTGTAAGTCGAGGAAAATCTGTCATGTGATTTCCATGCTCTTCACTGCTAAGCTCCTCACATTTGTATTGATCTTAAAAAAGTAAAAAGAAAAAAAATGATTTACTTTGATCTTAGGAAGCTGTATTCATTTAGTCATTTTCAACCTATACATAAGCCTTTCCCATATGCTTAGGACAAAGCATATCTGTAAGAAATGCATTTTATAATGTTTAACTCTTTGTTTGTGACTTTGGGAGTATTTTTTTCTTTTTTGTTTGATGAAACCCATTACACGAAAATTTTCGTTAGGTAATACTAGTGAGCAAGAATCTGAGTTCTAAAGTGTTGTTGTTTTTCAGTCACTCAGTAGTGCCTGACACGTTGCAACCCCATGGAGTGCAACATGCCAGGCTTCCTGGTCCTTCATCTCCCAGAGTTTGCTCAAACTCATGTTCATTGAGTTGGTGATGCCATCCAACCATCTCATCCTCTGTCGTCCTGTTCTCCTCCTGCCCTCAATCTTTCCCAGCATCAGGGACTTTTCTAATGAATTTGCATCAGGTGGCCAAAGTACTGGAGCTTCGGTTTCAGCATCAGTCCTTCCAATGAATATTCAGGACTGATTTCCTTTAGGATTGACCATTTTGATCTCCTTGCAGTTCAAGGGACTCTCAAGAGTCGTCTCTAATACCACAGTTCAAAAGCATCATTTCTTTAGCACTCAGCCTTCTTTATGGTCCAACTCTTACATCCATACATGACTGCTGGAAAACCCATAGCTTTGACTATATGGACCTTTGTCAGCAGAGTAATGTCTCTGCTTTTTAATACTCTGTCTAGATATTTCATAGCTTTTCTTCCAAGGAGCAACTGTCTTTTAAATTCATGGCTGAAGTCACCATCTGCAGTGATTTGGGAGCTCAAGAAAATAGAGTCTGTCACTGTTTCCATTGTTTCCACATCTATTTGCCATGAAGTGATGGGACCAGATGCCATGATCTTAGTTTTTTGAATGTTGAGTTTTAAGCCAGCTTAAATGTCAACTCCACCACTTAATAACTGTGTGTCCTTAAAAAAATTACTTAAACATTTTGTACCTTCTCTAGCAAATGGTAATGATCGCAGTATATATCGCATGGTATTGCTATGAATATTTAATGATTTAACAGATGCTTTTAACAACGTCTGGCACAAAGAAGTGACTGAGTGAATGTTTCTTTTAAAACTACTATCATTATTTTTCATCATAAAACAAACTAGAATTTTCTTCAGATGCCTTTAATTATGTATCCACTCAACAGATAATTATTAACTGCCTGCTCTGTGTCAAACGTTATTCTAATAAAGGGAGTCAGGAGTATCTTGGAGTGACAGGAGTTCAGTTCAGTTGCTCAGTCGTGTCCGACTCTTTGCCACCCATGAACTGCAGCATGCCAGGCCTCCCTGTCCATCACCAACTCCAGGAATTCACGTAGACTCATGTCTATCGAGTTGGTGATGCCATCCAGCCATCTCATCCTCGGTCGTCCCCTTCTCCTCCTGCCCCCAATCCCTCCCAGCATCAGAGTCTTTTCCAATGAGTTAACTCTTCACATGAGGTGGCCAAAGTACTGGAGTTTCAGCTTTAGCATCAGTCCTTCTGATGAACACTTAGGACTGATCTTTAGGATGGACTGGTTGGATCTCCCTGTAGTCCAAGGGACTCTCAAGAGTCTTCTCCAACACCACAGTTCAAAAGCATCAATTCTTTGGCGCTCAGCTTTCTTCATAGTCCAACTCTCACATCCATACATGACTACTGGAAAAATCATAGCCTTGACTAGACGGACCTTTGTTGGCAAAGCAATGTCTCTGCTTTTGAATATGCTATCTAGGTTGGTCATAACTTTCCTTCCAAGGAGTAAGTGTTTTAATTTCATGGCTGCAATCAACATCTGCAGTGATTTTGGAGCCCCAAAAAATAAAGTCTGACACTGTTTCTACTGTTTCCCCTTCTATTTCCCATAAAGTGATGGGGCCAGATGCCATGATCTTCATTTTCTGAATGTTGAGCTTTAAGCCAACTTTTTCACTCTCCTCTTTCACTTTCATCAAGAAGCTTTTTAGTTCCTCTTCACTTTCTGCCATAAGGGTGGTGTCATCTGCATATCTGAGGTTGTTGATATTTCTCCCGGCAATCTTGATTCCAGCTTGTGCTTCTTCCAGCCCAGCATTTCTCATGACGTACTCTGCATCTAAGTTAAATAAGCAGGGTGACAATATACAGCCTTGACGTACTCCTTTTCCTATTTGAAGCCAGTCTGTTCCATATCCAGTTCTAACTCCTGCTTCCTGACCTGCATACAGGTTTCTCAAGAGTAGGGTGTATTAGTCAAGCTGGTACTCATTGAGGGGATGATATTTAATCAAGGATTTGAGGAGGTACTGAAATAAGCAGTGGTGGAATGTTATCCCTATTTTATTCCTATAGGAATGTTATCTATAATGGAGGAATATTCCAGATATAGGAACATCTGGGCATCACTCCTAACATGGAAGCGGATGAGGAGGCCAGTGGGACTGGAGTTGAATAAAGGAGGGGAGAGTCACAGGAGTAAAGAACAGATATTACAGAAGCTGGAGATGCATGGAGGCTGGATCCCACAGAGGCTTGGAGACCATTGTAAGGACCTAGCTTCTCTGCTGAGGAAAACGAGGAGCCATTCTAAGATTTTTTTTCTGTTTTAAAAGAATGCTTTGTTAAATAAAGAGGTAAAGAAAGAAACACAGAGACCAGATTCCACTGATTCTGATCTTGTCAAATGTGTCCTTGCCCCTTTGCCCTTGGGGCAATTTTCAGTCCTTACATCCCTGAATTTCCAGCAGTTGGGGTTACTGCAGATCGGTTGTTCCTTTTCATAAAGCCCTCATTTCCTGCCTGTCCTGATGGCACATCTCTTAGTGTCCTTCATGCCCCCCTGTCTTTTTCTTGATCATTTATTAGCTGCACTTTCTGTTCCTATTACATACTGGGGTTGTCTGCTGCTGCTGCTGCTAAGTCGCTTCAATTGTGTCCTACTTGTAGAGAGCTCTCATTCTATATGCTTTGTGCAGTGGCAAGAAAGGTAGTTAAGTGGTTAAGAGCAAAGACCCTGGAATTAAGCTGACCTGCTTTGCCAGCCCGTGTGTGTGTATTGGGTGGATAGTGAGCTTCTAAGTTTCTACAGAATGAGAAAGATACATGCTTTACATCATCCCTATGCAAGCCAAATCATATGTTGTTTGGGGACTGAACTGAATGTGCTTAATGGAGTGCATGGAACATAGTGAATGCATATAAGTGTAAGGCATTTCCAAGGCTTCATTTTCTATCAAGAGGCCAATGGCTCCCAAGTGTGTATCTTAAAGCTACATATGTCACATATATTTCTGCAACATCAGACAGCTGTATGTAGTTTCCTCCCAGATATTTCCACCTTAATTATTCATAACATCTTATACTCCGTACATGGAAGGTAGAGCCAATCTTTTTGCTCCAGTCTGCTCTCCCTCTTGTTTGCAAACATGGTACAATGATGCTAAGACCCACTCAGGTGAAGGCAGAATCTTGGATCCCATCTTTGGTTTCTCTTCCTATCATCAGAGAATCAGTTTCAATTACCAATCCTCATCAATTCTAGTCCATAAATATCTTTGAAATTTGTCTACATTTTTTGTCAGCTGTTGATCAGTTGCCTAAGTTCAGGACACATAACCCTCTTTCAGTTGGGTTATTGAACACATTCTGTATCCAGAATGCCCTTTCCAATTTACTCTTCACCAAGAAGCCATTTCTCAAATGTAAATATCATCACGTTTTTAGTGTCTATGGATCATGCCATATGGAAATATGGGTTTGACCATTGACATTTATCAAAATGTTTCAGGTTGTTTCTTAATGTTAAGGGCTAAAAATCACTTTCAAAACTAAACCTTAAAATGAAAATTTTTTTTAAGTTTTACAACCCTAACTCTCAGTCTTGCCTTTTTCACATACCCCATACATTCATTTGTAATGTGTTGCTAGAATATCCATTTAGTTAGGTTGAACATATGGCAAGGAAAGGAGACAAATACGTAAAATTGCAGAAGACTCAGAAAGAGAGAAAACTGATCATAGTTTTAGAGTTAGTATCCTTAAATGTTCATTGAAAGGACTGATGCTGAAGCTGAAGCGTCAATACTTTGGCCACGTGATGCGAAGAGCTGACTCATTGGAAAAGACCCTGATGCTGGGAAAGATTGAAGGCAGGAGGAGGAGGAGACAGGGCAGGAGAAGGGGATGACAGAATGAGATGGTTGAATGGCATCACAGACTCAGTGGACATGAGTTTGAGCAAACTCTGGGAGATCGTGAAGGACAGAGAAACTTGACATGCTACAGTCCATGGGGTCACAAAGAGTCAGACACAACAGACTGACTGGACAGACAGCAAAAATCTTTTCCTCATTAGGTTCTTCAAATATTTCAGTGCCTGTTGTATGAAAAGCCTTATGTTTCCTTCTTCTCTTGTAATACTTTTTTTCCTGGTTAATTACATCACAGTATGTTTCCCATGTGGCACAGTGGTACAGAATCTACCTGCCAATGCAGGAGACACAGGAGACACAGTTTCGATCCCTGGGTTGGGAAGATCCCCTTAAGCAGAAAATGGCAACTCACTCTAAGATTCTTGCCTGAAAAATTCCATGGACAGAGGAGCCAGGTGGGCTACAGTCCATGGAGTTGCCAAGAGTTGGACACAATGAGTGCCTAAGCTTGCATGCATATTTAGCTGTAGCCAGAAAACCTAGAATATCCTAGGCTCTTCTTTGTCTTTCACCTCAGTCAGACTCTTAGTAAAAAATGTTACTCTTTTTTGGTGTCTGTGCTCCATTTCCACTTATCGCATTATTCATTGTGTCTCATTTAGACTATCAATCAGTGTCCTAACTGGTTTCCTCACCACCAGACTGTTTCAAGACTTAGGAATACCCCATCTTTCCCCTTAAAAATCCCTGTTGGTATCTCACTGACTTCATGAGAAAATGTATCCTCTTTAACATGGCATTTAGACCTTAAAATATGCTCCTGATCTGATTCTAGTCTAATGTTTTGGTAGAGTGTAATTGCACTGACTTTATTGTCATATGTGTATTTTGTTTTACTTTTACTAAACTTGAAATATCTTCATATCTGAAAGGATGTTCCTCTTCTTTCAATCTTCCTTGTTGTGCAAAGGCTCTATAATATAGTAGGCATTCAAATATTTATTGAAAGTATAATAACATAAGAAATACATGCACCATAATTGAGATATTAAAAAGTGGTGTTGGTTGTCAAATGAAGGCTAGTGGATTGTAGAAATATTCACAAGGAGGTAACATTTATGTAGGACTTAGGCTCAGAGGTTAAAGCGTCTGCCTCCAACGCAGGAGATCTGGGTTCGATCCCTGGGTCAGGAAGATCCCCTGGAGAAGGAAATGGCAATCCACTCCAGTATTCTTGCCTGGAGAATCCCATGGACGGAGAAGCCTAGTAGGTTACAGTCCACGGGGTTGCAAAGAGTCGGACACGACTGAGCGACTTCACCTTCACCTTCACCTTCACCTTCAATGCAGCCAAAGCAGGAAAATCCAAGCAAACAGATGACAATAATTAATGACAAAGCTGGGAAAGTAGTCCAATTATGATGGCACATGAAGTGAAATTACAAAATAAAGGTGCATTGAGTAGTAGATGGAAGTTTATTTTTAATACATTTGACAGATTTTGAGCAGGAAGTAGGCATGACTCTAAAGGTGTTCGTGAATTAAAATTAACTTGATAATTGACTTAAATTGGAAGAAGTGGCTCCAGGATGACTTAAAGTATTAAACTTGGAGGATTTGAAGAGTTATTATAATTAATATTATATTCAGGAAGGCAAGGACAGATGCTGGTTTGGCGTGAGATAAGTAGCTTTCCTAATTGACTGAAAAGTTACATTAGCCATTGGTTTCTAGTCAAAAGATAGAAACACTCTAGGAATTTCAAACAGTGGAGATTTAATTTAAATAATTGGTTGCAAATCAGTGAAAGGGTTGAGGGAAAATAAGAGGAATATGAGGGTCTAATGTTATTAAAAGATATAGAAAGCTTCTACTTTCTGAACTAGAGGAATAATAAGGAAAAATAACCCTGCCCGAGGGTTGCACTGCTGGTTGCAGGAAGCCTGGAGACCTCCCGTCCCTGATGTGGCTCTAGCTTGTTCTTTCTGTGTTGTCACTAGAATCCAAGCCCACAAACGTGTTGTTGGAGTTGCATGATTGCCACCTTTATAGCCACCACCTGGTGTGGTTAGAACTGTGTTCCTCAGAATGAGCCCAGGGATTTTTCTTACTTTTGTTTTTCTCCCCTCCATTCTTGCTGCCATGCTGGAGGTACTGCCAGATGCAGAAGAGAAAACGTGGTGCCTTTCTCCTTTATCCTTCCTGCCAGGATTGTACATGAGTAGACTCTGAAGGGAATCCATCTTGCAAGGAAGTTCAGAAAAATGCAGCTTGCCAGCTCCCAGCCTTTTTTGATACAGAGGAAGGCATAAAAGACCAGATATGGAGCTAAACTGAAAAGTATTAGTCGTTCAGTCACGTCCCACTCTTTGTGACCCTTTGGACTGTAGTCCGCCAGGTTCCTCTGTCCATGGAATTCTCCAGGATAGAATACTGGAGTGGGTGCCATTCCCTTCTCCAGGGGATATTTCCAATACAAGGATCGAACTTGACTCTTCATGTTGCAGGCAGATTCTTTATCATCTGAGCTACCAGGGAAACCCCATGGAGCTAAAACCCAGACATAAAGGACTAGAACATTGTGGAGCATTTCCAGGTTGAGCATGAACAGAGTAGCCTGAATTCTCTCAAATTTCACTCTTGCATCTCAAAAGGAGAGGACTTATGTTAATTATTTTATTGCTCCTTATTCCTAAGGAATTATACTAGAGTTTAGCTAACAATCTCCATATTGGGAGGCTTTCTTTCTTTTAATTAGTAAATATATTTGTCAATCTTAAAATTCTATAACTGATTAAAAAATACCCAGGCTAAAGAGATCTTAGGTATTGATGTATTGTGATGTACATTTTATTATCATGATCAATGGATCCTAGCTTCATCTATGGTGATTATAAGATTTATAAAGCTCCTTAAATGGCAGAAAGTGAAGAAGAACTAAAGAGCCTCTTGATGAAAGTGAAAGAGGAGAGTGAAAAAGTTGGCTTAAAGCTCAACATTCAGAAAACTAAGATCATGGCATCCCGTCCCATTACTTCATGGCAAATAGATGGGGAAACAGTGGAAACAGTGGCTGACTTTATTTTTCTGGGCTCCAAAATTACTGCAGATGGTGATTGCTGCCATGAAATTAAAAGACGCTTGCTCCTTGGAAGGAAAGTTATGACCAACCTAGATAGCATATTCAAAAGCAGAGAAATTACTTTGTCCACAAAGCTCTGTCTAGTCAAGACTATGATTTTTCCAGTAGTCATGTATGGATGTGACAGTTGGACTATAAAGAAAGCTGAGCGCCAAAGAATGGATGCTTTTGAACTGTGGTGTTGGAGAAGACTCTTGAGAGTCCCTTGAACTGCAAGGAGATCCAACCAGTCCATTCTAAAGGAAATCAGTCCTGGGTATTCATCAGAGGAACTGATGTTGAAGCTGTAACTCCATTACTTTATCCACTTGATGCGAAGAGCTGATTCATTGGAAAAGACTCTGATGCTGGGAAAGATTGAGGGCAGGAGGAGAAGGGGACGACAGAGGATGAGATGGTTGGATGGCATCACCCACTCAACGGACATGAGTTTGGGTGAACTCCAGGAATTGGTGATTGACAGGGAGGCCTGGCATGCTGTGGTTCATGGGGTCGCAAAGAGTTGGACACGACTGAGTGACTGAACTGAACTGAAAACGCAGCTCAAAAACCATAACCATTAAATCTGGGAACAAAATACTTACCAGAGAAGAGGAAATATTCTCAATTTGTACACAATAGTTGTTTTTCTTAGACTTCTAACAGTTCACAGAGGACTTCTCCCCTTCACCTTTCATCCACATATGGCAAATTTGAGATGTACCATTCTATGTCCATCTCTGAAATTCTCCATGCTTGAGAGTCAGTTATACTTCAATTTGGAACACATTTCCTTGTATAAACTGTTAATCTCCAATATCAAATATGATTTGTTTGAAGATTAAAAAGCTGTTTCCTGACACTGCACCCATGGCAGCTATTCAAAAAACACAGTTTAGTTGCCCCTTTTGTTTGGATTACATGCCAGATACAGAAGCACTGTCACAAAGAAGCTGTCATTGCTAAAAAAAAAAAAAAAAATGCACCTGTGAAAGAGCTGAGATGTACATGGATTAGGATATATTGTGCAAATATGCTGTTCGGTATAATTTTTCTGAGCTTACCTTTGAGAATGCTATTTTGACAGAGAAATTAAGTCATCATTTACTGCTGAATGATCCAAGAAAATGAACATTGAATCTCTCTGACAATGCAAGTTGATGTAGGAAAGGTTGATGGAATCAAAGAATCAATTCCCTGATATATTTTTGCCACCTCAGCATAGATCATTAACTTAATGGATTATGTTTTGTAGTAGATGCATTTTTTTTTAATGTATAACATGTGGAACCTTGCCATTTTAATGGTCACGTCACCTTCACTGTGTAAAACACCTAAGTGAATTTAAACATTTGTATTAAAACCCTTACTGTCTGACTCAGACACCAAGTAGCTAGAAGCTTCTGTTGGTTCTCTGATTTAAGTAGCAATCATTGTTGGACGGTGTGGGCATCTTGGAGATTTCTTTGCCCTAAATCCTAGGGTACTTTTATTTTTGGAGAAATGGGAAGTAGAAAATATTTGTTCTTAGGGTAAAATCAAGATTTTTTCATTCACTTCTCCATCTTTCAGTCCTAGTTACTTTACAAAAACATTACAGTAAAGGGATGTATTGCTTTGTTGTTTTTAGTTGCTAAATCATGTCTGACTCTTTTGTGAACCCATGGATTGTAGTCTGCCGGGCTCCCCTGTCCATAGGATTTCCAAGGCAAGAATACTGGAGTTGGTTGCCATTTCCTTCTCCAGGAAATCTTCCCAACCCAGAGATCAAACTGACATCTCCTGCATTGACAGGCAAGTTCTTTACTGTTGAGTCATCAGGGAAACCCAAAAGGATTTATAGGTATAAATTAAAGACTTATTGGGGTATTTTTAAAAAATCATTCATAAATTTAAAAAAAATTAAATTATGGTAAAATGATGTTTATTTATAAATAAATGAAACAATATTAGCATTTTAAGTAGTTCAGTTCAGCTGCTCAGTTGTGTCCGACTCTTTGCAACCCCATGAACCGCAGCACACCAGGCCTCGCTGTCCATCACCAGCTCCTGGAGTTCACTCAAACTCATGTCCATTGTGTTGGTGCTGCCATCCAGCCATCTCATCCTCTGTCGTCCACTTCTCCTCCTGCCTTCAGTCTTTCCCAGCATCAGGGTCTTTTCCAATGAGTCAACTCTTGGCATCAGGTGGCCAAAGTACTGGAGTTTCAGCTTCAACACCAGTTTCTCCAATGAACACCCAGGACTGATCTCCTTTAAGATGGACTGGTTGGATCTCCTTGCAGTCCAAGGGATGCTCAAGAGTCTTCTCCAACACCACAGTTCAAGAGCATCCATTCTTTGGCGCTCAGCTTTCTTTATAGTCCAACTCTCACATCCATACATGACCACAGGAAAAACTACTTGACAAAGATGGACCTTTGTGGACAAAGTAGTCTCTACTTTTTAATATGCTGTCTAGGTTGGTCATAACTTTCCTTCCAAAGTGCAAGCGTCTTTTAATTTCGTGGCAGAAATCACCATCTGCAGTGATTTTGGAGCCCAGAAAAATAAAGTAAGCCACTGTTTCCAGTTTCCCCATCTAATTGCCATGAAATAATGGGACAGGATGCCATGATGTTAGTTTTCTGAATGTTGAGCTTTAAGCCAACTTTTTCACTCTCCTCTTTCACTTTCTTCAAGAGGCTCTTTAGTTCTTCTTCACTTTCTGCCATAAGGGTGGTATCATCTGCATATCTGAGGTTATTGATATTTCTGCCGGCAATCTTGATTCCAGCTTGTGCTTCTTCCAGCCCAGCGTTTCTTATGATGTACTCTGCATAGAATTTAAATAAGCAGGATGATGATATACAGCTTTGACGTACTCCTTTTTCTGTTTGGAACCAGTCTGTTGTTCCATGTCCAGTTCTAACTGTTGTTTCCTGACCTGCATATAGATTTCTCAAGAGGCAGTACACAAGTAGTACACAAGTCATTCACGTGGAAAACAGTAATTCATTCATTAATTCAAGAAATATTTATTGAACATGTTTTTCAATGTTTTTCTGAGTTTGAAATTATCTTTATAAGATAAGTAAAAGAAGGTCCTTCATCTCCCAGAGTTCACAAACTAGTGAAAAATTTAGGCAAATAATTGTAATATACAGTGTTAGCTTCTGTGATAGAGGAAAGGAGAGAGAACAGAGAGTAATCCTCCTGTTCCAAAATGCAGACCTTGTTAGCATAAATCTAGAAGGAAACCCCTGCTGAGCTGTTGATGATGAGGAGAGACAGAAATGGTAAATATTACCAGAGCATGACTGGGGCAGAGAATATCACTGTAGTGTGATCAGAGAACAGAGGAAACCAGGATCATGTTTCATATGCAAACAGTGATATCACAGGGCTACCTCCAAGCCCAGTTACAAAAATGTGGCTGCCAGTTGAACACCCTCACCAGGGTTGTGGATGCAAAAACAGAACCGAAGGAGAGCCTAAGTGATGTTACAGTACAGCTGGTGTTCAGAAAGTGCAGATCCCAAATCAAACTCAGCACTAGGATGGTTTTTAAGAGTCTACCCCAGTCTCAAGGGAGGAGAAGAAGTAGGGTGATTATGGGGGTAGAGAGTACTCCAGACCCCTAAAATCAAATCATACAGATGGCTGTGTCCATAAGACGGACCCATTCTAAGGGACTTAGCAGATGGAGATGGCAGGAAATTTTCACAAGGAAGCTCCACGTGCCTTTCCTTAATTCAAAAGTTTTTTGCTTTGGGTTTCCCGTCTGCATTCTGACAAATGCATGTTCACTGAGCCAGCTCTCAAAGAGTGAGGAAGCAGGTCAGAGTCAGCCCAGAATACTGCAAATTGCAGTACTGAAATCATTATCCGGGTTGATGAAGCCCAGTTCTGCCAGGAGAGAGCTTCAGTCAGACTTCCTAATGGGTACTGAGGTTCAGGTGAAGTCAGCGTATCCTCCAGAAACCTGGGGCTTTAGGAACTCTTAACTAGCAAACAGTCACTGTGATTTGGCCAGAGTTCTGATTTTCTGCTTTACTCAAAGAGTCTGTTAATTTCTCACTGATAGTTGCATTTTAATAGAGAAAAAATAGGAGCACTGAGTCATAAAGATTTTTAGTCACTTCCATGTCTGTTTTGAGACCATTTCAAAGGAAATTAAGGAAATTAACTTCCATCAATGAAGTAAAGATGTGTATTTTTAACTTAACTTTAACATATGACTATATGATGTTTTCCAGGATATTATGCACTTGTAATTCCATAACTTTTTATTCTGTTCTCTAAGCCTCTTGCCTTTTATCTGTCTTTTGGAAACTTACTCATTCTTCAGTGTTCAGCTGAAGTGGTCCCTCATCCATTTAGTCATCCCGAAAACCACTTCTCCAGGAAGAATTAAATGCAGTATAATATATTGCTGGTAACTTTGTCATGCCACTTATTTTAAATCTTATTATTATAATAAGGTCTTTGTCTCTTTCCCAATCTAGATGAACAACTTTAATAGTTGGCATTTATTAAACTTTCACCAGATGCCATATTTCGTTTAATCCTTAAAATACTTCTATATGTAAAATACTGTTATTGGCTCTTTTAACAAATAAAGAAACTGAGACACAGGAGGGGCTTTCTCAAGACCAGTCTAGCAAGTTGCTGAGCAGATTTCTAAACCCAAGAAGTCTGATTCCAGAAGCTCTGTTAACCACTGAGCTTTAAATTACATATTTTATATAAAAGAAAACTTTATCTCTACATGAGGATACAAAAACAAAAGGCTGCATTTTTAGGTGTAAAGGAGTAAAGAGGACAATCCATTTATGGTGAAATATAATTATGCATTTCCTTCTATGTTATCAAAATGCAGCAGCTTGGTTAACTCACCATCTGTATAAATGACACACACAGAACACTCTTTATGGTAATTTCTCTTCTTTACTTGCATTTTGGCACTTTCTTTCAAATTAGGTCACAAACATACTTTAAAAACAGCCTTAAAGCAAGACATATAACTTTTAGAAAAATTAATTTCTTGATAAAGATATTTCCTGGGATCTTAGCATTAAATTCTAGGCATTTTCTTTTAAGGAAAGATTCCACTATCTGCTTTCTAAGACCTCAAATCTGAGATTTTTCTTCTCATTCCTCTATGTTGATGAGAAGGAAGTAAATCTTCGGTTATTTTTAATTGCACCACTTTAGGTTTTTTTAATGTATGCCTTGTGCAGTATAGGTTTTTACTGGATTTAGGTATTTGTTTCTGAGGCTTGTGTTTATTTTATTTTATTCTTTTTTAATTTGTGCTCCTGCAAGATATACAGCCCCCAAATGCTAGGTATTTTGCAAGACATTTAAGGTGAATATGCATGTCAGTACTAAAAATTAGGTGAGGTTAAAGACTCAGAAATCTGTTTGATTCTACAGCAGAAGCATCTGCTTTCATTTCAAAGAGGAAAATATTTCTCTGTAAGTAGCAGCTACTTGCCAGATAATGACATCACCCTTGCTTATTGCCAAATGTTCTACTTCCTGCTTTGGTTTTTATCTTGACATTGGGTCAGTGTTTTTTCCGTGGCATTAAACTGTCATCTTCACAGCTGTATTTAACGATTATCTTTAAGAAATACACATGCAGAAATGAATTATATTGATGTGAAAGTTGTTTCTCTTTAAAAGTTTGCTACTGTAGTTAGATTTGTTGTAATGCAAGCAATAATGAGCAAAACCTGTGGACTTCACTTCACATTAGGGTAACTGAAGGAAAAAGGGTGTGTGTGTATATATATATATGTGTGTGTGTGTGTGTATATATATATATCTTGCATTATATATATATATATATAATTTACATAATATGTGCTGTGCTCAGTCACTTAAGTTGTGTCCGACTCTTATAGCGCCATGGACTGTAGCCTGCCAGGGTCCTCTGTCCATGGGATTTCCTAGGCAACAATACTGGTTTGGGTTGCCATTTCCTCCTCCAAGGTATCTTCTGATCTAAGGATCAAATCTGTGTTTCCTACAGTGGGAGGGAGATTCTATACCACTGCAGCATCTGGGAAGCACATATTATAACTATGCATTATTTTGGTAAACAATTATAGAAATCCTCTAATTTTCATAATTCCATCATTAATATTCCCTTCAAGAAAAAAAAGTAGAAAGCCGCTGATGGGGTGAGTGTATTCATAACATTCTGAGCCAAGGTTTTTGTTTGTTTGTTTTTAAACCACTGGAAACACTTTTATGCCCAAGTATCTAATTTAGTTATTTTATTGTTTGCTATCGTTGGAGTTGTATCAATTCCTTTTCAGAAGAGATGGATATGGAAAAAGATGCTTAATGATAATATACAAATAACTTAGGAGTATTATTTAGACATAGAATGAGAAAAATGTTAATTGAAATGAAGAAAAAGAAGGACCTGACATCCAGTAGGAATATATCAAGTATGTGAGATCTTGGTTCCAGAATTCTGACAGCAAGTTAAAATCTGTGTATTTAGATTTAATGTTGCACAAGATGCACAGTAAGGGAATGCTTTTATGGGAAGAGATGAATGGGTATGATGTTTTGTCAGTACTATTGCTTATAAGAAAGAATCACAGGTTAGAAAGATGCAGATGACTAATGTGTTACTGAATATTGCAACACGCAATTCAGGATGTGAAATGATAATTGTGGAGTTTTGTTTTTCAAGTCAAATTTCTACATTATCTTTGTTGTTTTAAGTATAGAATCTGTTTTATGACTTCAGAACAATTAAAAATATCTGTGACACCAGTAAGCACTCTTCTGTCTCATTGTGTATTACTAAACATTTTCTTCTTTTATTCCCCATGGTGAATGTTATATTTTTATTCTGATACAGAATGCATCCTATTACATGTTAAACTTCAGTTTCTCTTGACTGTTCTGCAATTTTTCTTCGACCACACAAATTGACTGGCAATGTCCTGTGAAATACACTCACCCCGTGAACATTTGTCTGAATGGCACTTCTGAATCACTGCAGCTTACATTCATTTTTTTCTAGACCTCCTGCTCAAGAAAAGGTCATACTTTCTCTTCAGAATGGGCAATTTCTCCCTCAAGTCCACTGGTCCCACAGGTATCCATCATGCAAAACTTGAATCTATCCCACATGAATTCTTTTTGTTTTCTTGATGTCCACTTAGTTCACATTATTTCAGCCACACTGTAATTTTTGTGTTACCTAAAGGGCTTCCCTTGTGGCTCAGACGGTAAAGCATCTGCCTGCAATGTGGGAGACCCGGGTTCGATTCCAGGGTCAGGAAGATTCCCTGGAGAAGGAAATGGCAACCCACTCCAGCACTCTTGCCTGGAAAATCCCATGGATGGAGGAGCCTGATAGGCTACAGTTCATGGGGTCGCAAAGAGTTGGACACGACTAAGCAACTTCACTTTCACTTTCAAAGCACTTTATACCTCTGTGTCTGTCTATGTTCAGTAGCTTTTTATTCTTCTGTGTCCTTTCTCATTTCCCATCTCTTAGATGTCAGGATTCTCTTCATACTCTAATACCTCAATCATATTTCTATAAATGATGGTGCCTTCTGCCCTTATTACCTTATAAATCCACACAAGCCTAATGTAAGTGTCTTGAAGAAGAATGTTACATGGGGTCTGTCTTTATATTACTCAGTCTAACATGGAGTTAGCATTCACTGGTCTTTTTTGAATTCATGAAAGCATAAAAGAATAAGCAGGTAAAATGTATTAGTGATCCTCAGTTATGAATTTCCACAAGATTTAGTTCTGGGATTTAACAAGAGTTATTTTGATTCTTGAGCACCTCTGAAATTTTAGGGCATACTGAGAAGTTTATCCACCTAGATTAGACTGCCATGTTTGATAAGTTGCCCTGACTGTGCAGAAGAAAGGCTTTAACAGAGTTGCGGAAAAGGTTATATGACTATTATAGCAATGGTTAAGTAGAACTCCTATGTTAGGTAACAAAAATCAGCCATTCTTCCTACAAATCACTTGGAATTTGACATCTAGACAATTTAGAAATTTATCTCTAGTATAAATGTACAAGTAAAAAATAGTATTTTATGTACATATACACATATACATGCTGACATTATATTTCACATAATGTAGTTAGAAAATAAACATCACTAAGATATGTTTCCAGTGAGTTTAATTGGATGACCGTAAAGGCAGGTGTTCTAGCAGTACTGTAGATATTTTGCATCTAGGAAAATACATGATAAACAAACTGTTAAATATAGCTTCTTCCAAAGGATACACAAGCCCAAGAAGCCATCGATTTGCACATTGCTTAGCAACATAGTCATAACATTTCTGAAATCTAGAAACTAAGGATGCCAAAGATATAACCTTATAGTTAATTTCATGTCCCATTGTGAGGTATGGAGATAATTATGCTATGCAATGAGCGACTTAAAAAATACAGTTTTAAGTAACTTATTTTTATGTAATTTCACTAAAGAGCATATTTTAAAAAATAGTTTTGAGAGTTTCCTGCATCCTGTATCTCTTATTAGATTTGCTATGACCCCATGGTGAGAGGAATAGCTAAAATCTAGGGGGAAAGAACTAGAATTTAAAGTGTCTTTGACGTATTTGAGAAATGGTTAGTAGTAATGCTTTGTGTTGCCTTCATTTTCCCATGTACTGCTTGACCTGACTGCTAAAAACAGAACAAAGAAAATTCATTTAAATTTGAGCAAGAGTAATTTTAATCAAGCATAAGAAAACTCTTTCTGGTTCAAAGAGAAGTTAGACATGAAAGTGAATTATTGATGAAAGCTGTATTTTCCCATTCATTGAAAATCATTAAATATGGACAAACCTTGATCTGGACCAAAAAGTCAAGGTATAGATAATGGAGTAGAATTGATGGCCATACTCTTAAAATCACTGTTTCCTCTTTCTTCTACTTTATATCTCAATGTTTTCTTTTATTAACTTTAGGCAAATAAATGAATGTGCATTCTACCTATGTGCAATAATTATTTTAATAAAATCATAGTAGTTGGCATTGATTGTGAACTAGACGTTTTTGGTGAAGTGATTTAGGTGAAATTTCCACACAACCTACATGATAATGACAAAGCAAACAATCAGTCTTCTCTCTTGGGGATTTTAAATGTAAAAGACAGAATCAGGTTTTTTTTTTTT
>SJYT01023596.1:195522-220146 GCA_006410635.1 Cephalophus harveyi | reverse complement strand
AATGATGCTAAAGCTGAAACTCCAGTACTTTGGCCACCTCATGCGAAGAGTTGACTCATTGGAAAAGACTCTGATGCTGGGAGGAATTGGGGGCAGGAGGAGAAGGGGACAACAGAGGATGAGATGGCTGGATGGCATCACTGACTCGATGGATGTGAGTCTGGGTGAACTCTGGGGGTTGATGGACAGGGAGGCCTGGCGTGCTGCGATTCATGGGGTGGCAAAGAGTCGGACACGACTGAGCGACTGAACTGAACTGAACTGAACTGAGGGGCTGGCCATGTCAGAAAGACCAGCCAGGGATTTTCAATGGAAACCTTGGGTCATGCAGGATCAGAACTCAGAGACTGAGTTCAGTTATGTGGGCAATCAAGCAATTAATCAATTATGTGTACATGATCAATCTCCAATAAAAACTCTGAAAATAGAGACTCAGTTGAACATCCTCAGTTTGCAATACTCTTGGCACATTGCCACATATCAGTTGGGAAGATAACGCTGCCTGAGGACAACAGGAACTTCAGGTTTGGAACACTTTCAGATTCTCTCCTGTCCATCTCTCCCTGTGGTTTACCTTTATTTGTTTCCTTTCCCTGTAATAAACTGTAGTCATGCATATAATGACTTTGAGTGAGTTTTATATGTTCCTTTTGTGAATTATTGAATGTGAGCATAATTTTGGAAAACCTCCAAACCTGTACTTGGTGCCAGATTTGAGAGCAGTTTTAGTACTGTGGCCTCAAACTTTGCATTTTGGCCAGCTACATGTAGACTTGCAAATAATTATTTGAATCTTAAGTTCAAGAAAACAGAGTTTTCTGGAGAAAGGTAGAGTATAGATTTAGAGGATAAAAAATTTGCCCTTTAACATGTTCATAATCTTAAGAAAGACAAAAGCCTAGAAGTTTCCATACCATTGTGGAATAATGTCATTTTGGTCATTTTTCTACTGAAAGGGATACTGGGTATCATTCTTAATCACTGCTGTTATTTTTCTTTAAGTTAGGGTGTAGGAAAAAATAATATGCAACTAAGTTGCTACAGTTTCCTCTTCTATAAGTGGTCATGAAATCAAAGTAACCCATGGGTTAAAACGTTGCCCACAAAAGAGAAATATGATATTTTTGTTATTAAAAGAGCCCATCAAACATTGTGTATCATTTTAAAAGCTAAATGGTGCAAAGTACAAAACACTCTGCTAATTGTTTTGTGTAGACTATGAGTTTATCATTAAGCTGACCTGTGAGGTAGATGCTAATATTCTCCTTTAGAGATGAGGAAATTGAGGTAATCAAAAGTTAAGTTACTTGTTTATTGACCCAGCATGCCATACTGAAAACTTATAAACTACTAAAGACATTTTTAGGTGGTGTTTGAAGGCACAATTAAGATATCTCTTTAAAAAAGTTATTTTATATTGGAGTGTAGTTGATGTTAGTTTCAGGTATACGGCAAAGTGATTCCATTATATATATATGTATCTATTCTTTATCAAGTTCTTTTCCCATTTATATTATCAGAGATTATTGAGCAGTGTTCCCTGTACTATACAGTAGGTCCTTGTTGGTTATCCATTTTAAATAGAGCAGTGTGTATATGTTTACCATAAACTCCTAATCTATCCCTTCCCCCCAATAACCATAACTTCATTTTCTAAGTCGGAGTCTGTTTCTATTTTGTAAATAAGTTCATTTGTATCATTTTTTTTTAGATTTCATATGTAAGGGATATCATACGATATTTGTATGTCTCTATCTGTTTCATTTAGTACGATAATCTCTAGGTCTACCCATGTTGTTGCAAGTGGCATTATTTCATTCTTTTCAGTGGCTGAGTAATATTCCATTGTTTATATGTACCATGTCTTCTTTATCCATTCATCTGTCAATAGATATTCCAGTTGCTTCATTAATCCTACAAATGTGATCATACAATTAAAAATGAGCATTGACCAATTTCCTAAAATAGAAATAAGGTGCTAGAATAAGGATACAGTTATGTCACACCAGAGTGTCTTTTGGGAGGGGGCATGGCATATCGTGCAGCTTGCAGGATCTTAATTACCCCAGCCAGTAATTGATCTTGGGCCACAACAGTGAAAGCCCAGAATCCTAACCATTATACCACTATGGAATGCTTCACTTCAGAGTATCTTTATGCCTGAAAACTGCAGGACTCAGCAGTGAGAATCATACAGAAGAGAAAAAAAGAGAAATTAAAAATGCTAAAAGAATCTCTCTATTGTTGTCATTTATATTTAAAAATGAATTTTAAAAATAAATTTACCTTTCAAATGTATTTATCATTAAAAATGTCACTGCAGATTTTATGTGTTTAATATATTTTTATACACACATATATATTAAATATATATATATATTTATATTTGTTTATATATATATATATATTTTTTTTTTTTTTTGAGAAGGAAATGGCAACTCACTCCAGTATTCTTGCCTGGAGAATCCCATGGATGGAGGAGCTTGGTGGGCTACAGTCCACGGGTTGCAAAGAGTCGGACATGACTGAGAGACTTCACTTTTTTTCAATATATTTTTAGGTCTCCTTTCTGAGTTTTACATGGAAATTTATTTCCTCGTTTGAAGAAACCAGGGCAAATGAGAAATAAAATGAATAAAAATAATATAAATAAAATAATAAAGTTAACACAATAAATCATGCTTTCGAGATATTGACAGATATTGTCTATAAGTACCTCTGAGAGTGCTTCCCAAACAAGATGATACAATTGAGAGAGCTAATTCTTAGGTAGGTTGATAAGGAAATCAGAGCCCTCAAGGAGGAGAAAGGGAAAAGCATTTCTTTACATTGCTTTATCTTAGTCACATAAGACGTTTTTTCTTAAACTCTGAGTCACTAAGACAACAATCTATTTTGCCTCAGACTAACTCTCTTTCAATTCAGTTCAGTTCAGTCACTCAGTCGTGTCCGACTCTTTGCGACCCCATGAATCGCAGCACGCCAGGCCTCCCTGGCCATCACCAACTCCCGGAGTTCACTCAGATTCATGTCCATTGAGTCAGTGATGCCATCCAGCCATCTCATCCTCGGTCGTCCCCTTCTCCTCCTGCCCTCAATCCCTCCCAGCATCAGAGTCTTTCCCAGTGAGTCAACTCTTCACATGAGGTGGCCAAACTACTGGAGTTTCAGCTTTAGCATCATTCCTTCCAAAGAAATCCCAGGGCTGATCTCCGTCAGAATGGACTGGTTGGATCTCCTTGCAGTCCAAGGGACTCTCAAGAGTCTTCTCCAACACCACAGTTCAAAAGCATCAATTCTTCAGCGCTCTGCCTTCTTCACAGTCCAACTCTCACATCCATACATGACTACTGGGAAAACCATAGCTTTGACTAGACGGACCTTAGTCTCTTTAGCCCAGGGCTAAAGATTGCATGACAAAATAACTCATCTTGCTCAAGGGTATGTTCTTCCTTCAGTTCAGTTCAGTCGCTCAGTCGTGTCCAACTCTTTGCGACCCCATGAATCGCAGTATGCCAGGCCTCCCTGTCCATCACCAACTCCCGGAGTTCACTCAGACTCATGTCCGTCGAGTTGGTGATGCCATCCAGCCATCTCATCCTTTGTGGTCTCCTTCTCCTCCCATCTTCAGTCTTTCCCAGCATCAGGGTTTTCTCCAATGAGTCAGTTCTTTGTATCAGGTGGCCAAAGTATTGGAGTTTCAACTTTAGTATCAGTCCTCTAATGAATATTCAGGACTGATTTCCTTTAGGACTGACTGATTGGATTTCCTTGCAGTCCAAGGGACTCTCAAGAGTCTTCTCCAACACCACAATTCAAAAGCATGAGTTCTTCGGCACTTAGTTTCTTTAGTCCAACTCTCACGTCCATACATGACTACTGGAAAAACCATAGCTTTGACTAGATGGATGTTTGTTGCAAAGTAATATCTCTGCTTTTCAATATGCTGTCTAGGTTGGTCATAGATTTTCTTCCAAGGAGCAAGTGTCTGTTAATTTCCTGCTGCAGCCACCATCTGCAGTGATTTTGGAGCCCCCCAAAATAAAATCTGACACTGTTTCCACTGTTTCCCCATCTATTTCCCATGAAGTGATGGGACCAGATGTCATGATCTTTGTTTTCTGAATGTTGAGTTTTAAGCCAACTTTTTCACTCTCCTCTTCCACTTTCATCAAGAGGCTTTTTATTTCTTCTTCACTTTCTGCTATAAGGCTTGTGTCATCTGAATATCTGAGGTTCTTGATATTTCTCCTGGCAATCTTGATTCCAGCTTGTGCCTCATCCAGTCTGGCATTTCACATTATGTGCTCTGCATTTAGGTAAAATAAGCAGGGTGACAATATTCAGTCTTGATGTATTCCTTTCCTGATTTGGAACCAGTCTATTGTTCCATGTCTAATTCTAACTATTGTTTCTTGATCTGCGTACAGGTTTCTCAGGAAGCTGGTAAGGTTGTCTGGTATTCCTGTCTCTTTAAGAATTTTCCATAGTGTGTTGTGATCCACACAAAGACTTTGGCATAGTCAATAAAGCAGAAGTAGATACTTTTCTGGAACTCTCTTGCTTTTTTTGATGATCCTGCAGATATTCACAATTTGATCTGCCTTTTCTAAATCCATCTTGAACACCTGGAAGTTCGCAGTTCACTTATTGTTGAAGCCTGGCTTGGAGAATTTTGAGCATTACTCAGCTAGCATATAAAATGAGGGCAATTGTGCAGTAGTTTGAGCATTCTTTGGCATTGCCTTTCTTTAGGAATGGAATGAAAACTGACTTACTCCAGTCCTGTAGCCACTGCTGAGTTTTCCAAATTTGCTGACATACTGAGGGCAGCACTTTCACAGCATCATCTTTTAGGATTTGAAATAGCTCAACTGGAATTCATCACCTTCACTAGCTTTGTTCATAGTGATGCTTCCTAAGGCCCACTTGACTTCGCATTCCAGGATGTGTATTCTTGCCACCTCTTTTGATATATTTTGCTTCTTTCAGATCCATACCATTTCTGTCCTTTATTGTGCCCATTTTTGCATGAAATGTTCCCTTGATATCTCTAATTTTCTTGAAGAGATTTCTAGCATTTCCCATTCTATTGTTTTTCTGCGTTTCTTTGCATTGATCACTGAGGAAGGCTTTCTTATCTCTCCTGCTATTCTTTGGAACTCTGCATTCAAATGGGTATATCTTTCCTTTTCTCATTTGCCTTTAGCTTCTCTTCTTTTCTCAGCTATTTGTAAGACCTCCTCAGACAATCATTTTGCCTTTTTGCATTTCTTTTTCTTGGAGATGTTCTTGACCACTGCCTTCGGTACAATGTCAGGAACCTCCACCCATAGTTCTTCAGGCACTCTGTCACATCTAATCCTTTGAATATATTTGTCACTTCCACTGTATAATCATAAAGGATTTTATTTAGGTCATGAATGTTCTACTGATTTTTCCTACTTTCTCCAATTTAAGTCTGAATTTTGCAATAAGGAGTTCATGATATGAGCCACAGTCAGCTCCCAGTTTTGTTTTTGCTGACTGTATAGAGCTTCTCCATCTTTGGCTGCAAAGAATATAATCAGTCTTATTTTGGTATTTACCATCTGGTGATGTGCATGTGTAGAGTCTTCTCTTGTGTTGTTGGAAGAGAGTGTTTGCTATGACCAGTGCATTTTCTTGGCAAAACTCTGTTAGCCTTTGACCTGCTTCGTTTTGTGTTACAAAGCCAAATTTGCCTGTTACTCCAGGTATCTCTTAACTTCCTACTTTTGCATTCTAGTCCCCTGTAGTGAAAAGGACATCTTTTTGGGGTGGTAGTTCTAGAAGGCCTTGTAGGTCTTCATAGAACTGTTCAACTTTAGCTTCTTGAGCATTACTGGTTGGCGCATAGACTTGGATTACCGTGATATTGAATGGTTTGCTCTGGAAATGAACAGAGATCATTCTGTCATTTTTGAGATTGCATCCAAGTACTGCATTTCAGACTCTTTTGTTGACTATGATGGCTACTCCATTTCTTCTGAGGGATTCCTGCCCACAGTAGTAGATATATGGTCGTTTGCCTTAAATTCTCCTATTCCAGTCCATTTTACTTCATTGATTTCTAAAATGTTGATGTTTACTCTTGCTATCTCTGGTTTGACCACTTCCAAATTTGCCTTGACATGGACCTAACATTCCAGGTTCCTATGCAGTGTTTTTCTTTACACAGCATCAGTCTTTATTTCCATCACCAGTCACATCCATAACTGGGTATTGTTTTTGCTTTGGCTCAATCTTTTCATTCTTTCTGGAGTTATTTCTTCACTGATCTCCAGTAGCATATTGGGCACCTACTGACCTGGGGAGTTCATCTTTCAGTGTTCTACCTATCTTTTTTGCCTTTTCATACTGTTCATGGGGTTCCCAAGGCAAGAATACTGAAGTGGTTTGCCATTCCCTACTCCAGTGGACCACGTTTTATCAGAACTCCCCACCATGACCCATTCATCTTGGGTGGCCCTATATGGTATGGCTCATAATTTCATTGAGTTAGACAAGGATGTGGTCGTGTGATCAATTTGGTTAGTTTTCTGTGATTGTGATTTTCACTCTGTCTGCTCTCTGATGAATAAGGATAAGAGGCTTAGAAGCTTCCTGATGGGAGAGACTGACTGAGGGGGAAACTGTGTCTTGTTCTGATGGCAGGGCTATGCTCAATAAATCTTCCTTTCAGTTCAGTTCAGTTCAGTCGCTCAGTTGTGTCCAACTCTTTGCGATCCCATGAATTGCAGCACGCCAGGCCTCCCTGTCCATCACCAACTCCCAGAGTTCACTCAGACTCACGTCCATCGAGTCGGTGATACCATTCAGCCATCTCATTCTCTGTCGTCCCCTTCTCCTCCTGCCCCCAATCCCTCCCAGCATCAGAGTCTTTTCCAATGAGTCAACTCTTCACATGAGGTGGCCAAAGTACTGGAGTTCAGCTTTAGCATCATTCCTTCCAAAGAAGTCCCAGGGCTGATCTCCTTCAGAATGGACTGGTTGGATCTCCTTGCAGTCCAAGGGACTCTCAAGAGTCTTCTCCAACACCACAGTTCAAAAGCATCAATTCTTCGGTGCTCAGCCTTCTTCACAGTCCAACTCTCACATCCATACATGACCACAGGAAAAACTATAGCCTTGACTAGACGGACCTTAGTTGGCAAAGTAATGTCTCTGCTTTTGAATATGCTATCCAGGTTGGTCATAAGTTGAGTGTAGCAGAAGCATAAAGTAGAGGGATTCTCATATCTGAATTAACACCTGGATGAGAACTGACAAGGCACATTTGTTTAATTTGTTTTGTTAATATGAATAAAAATTAAACTTGTATTATGTTCGAGAAGTTGTATATTCCAAATCAAATGCATCTCAGCACAGAAAATTGTTTACTAATGAATTAAGAATTCTAAAACATAAAATGGCAAAGCAAGTTCTATGATGGTTATAGGAATTTATGAATCATTGCATAGTAAATGTATAAAAAAATTGATTCAAAGAATATGAGATTGAAAGTGCCTCTTAAAAAATGTACAGGCATCTATTCATGCCTTCTAGTCTAGCATGTGTTTGTAAGAATGGTTTACTCATTGAAATGAAGAGTTTCTACATATTAAAATTCCAATATTAAGATGATTATTTTAAAGTTTATTTTTATTTCTATGCATTTTTTACTGGATTATGTTATGAATTCTGGGAACAAAACATATTTCAAGGATTTATCACATAAATCTGAGAACTTTGCATTTTTAATTTTTTTTTACAACCACTCTGAATGATCATCTCTGGGTTGAAACTGTTGTAAATATGAAATGAATGAATACTCTTCGAGGAATTGAAAGCAGAATTCTTTGCTCTAGTAGTGTAGGAATTGTGCTGACAGTGAAATATTTAAAAGATATTTTCAAGTTAGATGTACTTGATAAATGCTTGGTGATATTAAGATTCACTTGATTATAAAGAAGTATTTTATCTTTTGTTGAAGTATAGTTGATTTACAATGTTAATGTTAATTACTGCTGTACAGCAAAGTAATTCAGTTATGCACTTACACATTATTTTTTAAAATATTCTTTTCCATTATGATTTATCATAAGATACTGAATATAGTTCTCTGTGCTATATGGTATGACCATGTTGTTTAGCCTTTCTAATTATAAAAACTTACATCTGCTAACCCCAACCTCCCATCCCATCCCTCTCCCCACCCCCCACTCCCCACCCCCTTGGCAACTATGATTTTGTTCTCTATGTCCATGAGCCTGTTCCTATTTTGTCGATCGATTCATTTGAGTCATCATTTAGATTCCACGTATAAGAGACACCACATGGTACTGTCTTTCTCTTTCTGACTTCACTTAGTAAGATGATCTCTGCTTGTATGGAGAAATGTTTTAAATTTTGAGAAAGATGTTACCATGTTAAAGAGACATGATGAATTCTTTACTAACTGATGAGTTAGGGGGTCTCTGTGAGGCTCTTGGGCTCCTGACAGCACAGGAGGTGTATTCCAAGAGTGAGAATCCCAAGAAAGTAAGGCAAAAGAACCTGACAGTATGATGATCTGTGTCAGAAATAATACAGCAGCATCACACCACATTCTGTGGTCCGAGGTCATCACAAGTGTCTGCCTATGTTCAAGATGTGAGGGTGAGGGAAAAGGCCCAGCAGCTGATGGGAGGCATGTCTGGATCAGAGTCACACTGAGACCATGTAGAATGGGAGCGATCACTGTGGCCATCTTTGGAAAATACAGTCTGTCTCAAGGATACAGTATAGAAAGTAAAACTTCCATAGTTGTGGAAAGACTTCTGATAATGAAGTCCTGAATGTGAGAATTGGATGATCAGAGTTGGCGTCAGTCAATCTGAGAAGCCCAGTGTGTGTGTTGCTGATTTGGGGCAGGGTGTGGAAAGCCATCATGACTATTACTGCACTACCCAGCATTTAGTGATGGGGTTGGCCGGCGATCACAGTAGCGCTATATGAAGAGCAGAGGGAGTGGGGAACAACCCTGTGGCTGCTTGTCATGGCACAGATTTAACCATGATGGCCTTCAGAAGGTCATGGCATCTGTGTTTCTTCCATCTCCAAAGTCTTGTACTATTTACTTTTGTAAGTTATGAGAAATGTAATTCCTTCTTAACAAATTTGCTACTGTACAAACCACCAACTGGCCTAATGTGATCTGGGAAGAGGGCAGCACAGATGAAGCTATTTCAACTGGCCCCTGAGTCATATTTCAACTGGCCCCTGAGTGAGTGAGCTTTCTTCTCTGGCTGCTCAAGTTGAGCACAATTAGGTCGACAGGAGACAGGAGAACTATTAGAATTTGCTGATACAAATAGTGTGATATGAGTGTTCTCAGGAGAAGATAAGACCATAAAAAATGATACAACACATCTTTACAAGGTAACTTGTATACAGTTAAACTCTATGAAGCTTATAGCTTTTTGACACAGAGCCTGGATGGCACCTCTCCTTTCTTTATATTGCTAGATGTGCCTACAAAAATTTTGCAGTGTTTCTAAAAATAATCTCTAAGCTTAACCTTGGAATTCCTAAGAATAGTGAAGGACATTGAAAAGAGATCACAAATTAATACTCAAGTGTGAAGGTTCTGAGCTCATGTTTTAGTTTCAAGACATCCTAAACTTCATGTAAATAAAAGAAGAATCTTTGTTCAATATATCAATATATATTTTTAGTCTTTTACTCTGTGCCCAATGTACATCAAAGGGTACAAAAAAATAGCCTGACATTTGTCTTAAAATCACTTACATGGTTTACAAGGAGACAGATTAGACAGAAATGGGAGAGTCAGATGATGATAAACAGGTTATTATAAAAGCTAATATGTATGGTACAGATACCAATGTAATAAATATTTCAAAAAGGAATGTTTATTAAGGAAAAGTTAGAACACTTCCTGGGAGATGGATAGAACTAGGTTTGGAAGATCAGATAAGATTTGGAGATGTGAAAAAGATGAAGGAACACATGCCTTGGATAATATGAAGCATCAATAATTCAAACAACCAAAGGGTGAATTTAGTTCTTTCCTTCTTAAGAGTCTAAAATCCATAAAGCAGAGCATAAATGAAGATGTGAAGGGTTTTTTTTTTTGTTTTGTTTTCTGTTTCATTTTTTGAGAGGATAACTGAATTTGTACATAACTTACTATAAGTCCTGGGAAACTGAGATGGAAGTTGTTAAGCGGTCATGAATCCTGCTGAAAATTCCTAAAAAAATTTATGGAACTTATTTTCTTTTAAAATTCTATTTATAAGGCTATACACAAACTCAAATTACAGACTGTGGACAGATAATTAAAGCTCTTGGTTCCTTTTATTGAAGATAAGTTCAGTCATTTTCTATAGTATCACAATAGTTTCAGCATTGCTTAATCATGCTAAGCTTTAGCATTTAAAGCCCTTTACATAATATAATTTTACTGTGGCACAAATTAATATTTAAAAGTCTTCTCCAACAAGTATATAAAATATATGAGGATACAGTACCATTTAGGAGGAGCAGGAGTAATGTGACCATCAAGACTTATTTCTTTCAATATTCTGGTTCTCCCCAGATAATTTCTACTCGCTATTTGAATTACCTTGGTTGTTTCCTTTGGTTGTTTTGACTAGTGAACTATTAAACAAAATTTCTTCTATTCAAACATAAACACTTCTTTCTAATTTCTGTGCTGAGCTTTCCAGGTTTTTTAATATTCCCCTTCTTTGGGGTTTTCATAAACAGTATATTACTCTAATGATGTTAATGATATGTTCTCTCTTCTGCTTTTCAGATCTGTGGTAGGCTAGTTAATCTTCAGTGGAATATGCAAATCGAATTTCTGAATTTGGCATATGGATACCTTTGAAAGAGAACTGTAAAAGTAACTTCACTAACAAAATCGGTGCCTGCAGAGCTTTCATATTTTGAGGTTAGTGTATTGAATGCTTATTAGTTATATTTAACAAACATTATTCAATTCAGATTTTAATCGATTGACTGATTATGCTTTAAATGTTTACCTTGAGTCTGAGTCTCTAAAAAAGACACAGTATTTCCAAAGACCTTTTAAAATGCTTTCAATAATTATATAAGTAAATCTATGAGTTTTGCCTTTTTACTGCTAGATGCTGAGAAAAGAGGGGAAGAGTTAGTGAAAAAAAAGCAATCTTGTATTAATAATTGTTCTTTCTTTGCCTAAATTTCCAGGAAAATGGTTCTTTTTAGGGTCGTAGTTGTGGTTGTCCCAATTATTATTAATGCAACCTTTTGGCCAATCTAAATATATTTATTAATATATTTGCTCCTACAGTGACTAAAAGGAAAGAAAAAAGCATTCTGTGTTACATTAATTGTAATATTGTTTGAAGTTTAAAATTGTCAGGCTATTTTAAAAGTTAATTTCACAGATAATAAGCACTTTAGTAGTGATTCTTCTATCAGTGAAATGCAATTCCATGCAAAACTTGAATCTCTCTTGAAGTTCCATAGATAAAACTGGGTATGGCACAAACCTTTGATGACACAATAGCAAATGTAGCTTGCAAATCCATGTTAATTGACAGTATACCAACCTACATTGTAGGCTGGCTTCCCTGGGAAGCAAATTCTGAGATGGAGATTTGTATACAGATTGTTGGCAAAGGAGTGCTTCCGGGATCCACACTGTAGATGGGAGGAAAGAAAGGAGAAGCACTCAGAGACTAGAGCTGTGAACCCATTCTAGCAGAGGCCTCTACTCACTCCACAGGGACCATGGTACTGAGTCAAAATTGTTTCACATTAGGGTGAGGCATTCAGGCCTTTTCTTCTCACATCAGTAGTCGCTGAGGGTAGAGTGCCTCTGGATGGAGGCGTAGTCTTCGAGAGGAAGTTTGTTTCATTCAAGGTCACCCACAGGAGGCTGAACACAGAGAGCTGGTCTTTGGCAGGACTCCCAGCAAATGAGGGACGCTTTCCATCATTCCGAAGATGGATCACATTCTCCGTCACAGTCTTCCTTATAGATTCTCTTCTGGGAGCAGCTCTTTCAAGATTCTAGTGGGTGTCTCTTCCTGGGGAACATAGCAGTGGAAGGTAGAGATGGCTCCTTGCTGCCCCCACCTCTGCAATGCCCCCTCCCAGAATCTTGCCAGTTGTACTGAGTGGACCCAGAAGTCCTGGGATAGAAACACTGGTGCTGGAGGTCCCTTCCCAGACTCCTCCCTGAGAAGTCTGGCTCACACCGTCTATCAAGCAAACCCCAATCCTTGTGGCTGCCTTGTCCCCTAGGCTTCCTCTCCGTTCAGGGTCACAGTGCAGATGCCTCTACCCCTGGTGCCCAGCCAGGTGCAGGCAGAGTGCTCTGACCCAGATGCTCTGCAGAGGTGGGACTTCCCCAGTCCAGAAGAGGTGAGGGTGAATTGCACCTGTGTGGGCCCCAGATCCAGTCTTTCAGGGTCCTGGGAAGCAGTGTGGGCTTCTGGTGTGGAACCCTGTGGCCCCAATCAGACGAATGCCAAGGTCCTAGTGTGCCAAAACCCAAATGTGTCTTTCCACTGCATGTTCTCGGGACCAGTCATTCCTCCCAGCAGCTTCAGGAGACTGCCTCTACCTGCTCCTCAAGTCTGTCTCCTGAAGAACAGCATCAGGGCAGTCTTCTTTCTGTTCTACAGCCTCTGGTGGGAAGCCGGTCCCTTCCCCTGAGTCCCTCCAGCAGGAAGTATCTCCTCTTTGAACCCCATGAGGATGCTGAGGGCAAGGGCAGAGTCTGAGTGGGTCAGTTGTGAGGTTTCCCAGGAAAGCAAGAGGGCCTGCTGGGTTGTGGGTACAGAGAACACAGATTCCCCAACTAACTCACTGAGATTGATGACAAATCGTGTCACTCCTGTTTCTACTTCCTGGGTCCCTAGCTCATAGGTCCCACGACTAGAGACATTTGTTGTTGTTTTCTCACCAAGTCCTGTCCAACTCTTTGCACCCCGTGGACTGTAGCTCACCAGGCTTCCCTGTCCATGGAATTTTCCAGGCAAGGATACTGAAGTGGGTTGCTGTTTCCTTCTCCAGGGGATCTTCCCAACCCAGGGATTGAACCTACATCTCTTGCATTGGCAGGCAGATTCTTTGCGACTGAGCTACAAGGGAAGTCCACTAAAGACATAACATTATATAAATTAAAGATCTTTTGTTTAAAGTGTATATTGTGTCCTAGAGGACGGTGTGTCATCCTTGTAAAGTATTACCTCTGTGATGGTGCTTCAGCTATATAGCATTGATAGGCTGTTTCAATGCTTTATCAGGCTGATAGCTTCTGAGTGCTGTGGTTTATAATAGGAACAGTGGATCCCATGCTTATAGACCCACTCTCACACCTCCTTTCCTATAAAGCAGTTTCTTTTTGGTCTGAAGAAAGCTATGTCAATGAATCAAGCACTCTCTAAGCCCTCAATATAGTGGTTTTGTGTGAGGCTATGGGCAGGAAAGGAGCAGTAGCTGCACTTTGCTGGAGCAGCCAAGAAGAGAGAGCCCACGTCCAAGGTAAGAGAAACCCAAGTAAAATGGTAAGTGTTGCGAGAGGGCATCAGAGGGCAGACACACTGAAACCATAATCACAGAAAACTAGTCAATCTAATCACACGGACCACAGCCTTGTCTAACTCAATGAAACTAAGCCATGCCCGTGGGGCAACCCAAGACGGGCAGGTCATGGTGGAGAGGTCTGACCAAATGTGGTCCACTGGAGAAGGGAATGGCAAACCACTTCAGTATTCTTGCCTTGAGAACCCCATGAACAGTATGAAAAGGCAAAATGATAGGATACTGAAAGAGGAACTCCCCAGGTCAGTAGGTGCCCAGTATGCTACTGGAGATGAGTGGAGAAAAAACTCCAGAAAGAATGAAGGGATGGAGCCAAAGAAAAAACAATACCCAGATGTGGTGGTGACTGGTGATAGAAGCAAGGTCTGATGCTGTAAAGAGCAATATTGCATAGGAACAAGGAATGTCAGGTGCATGAATCAAGGCAAATTGGAAGTGGTCAAACCAGAGATGGCAAGAGTGAACGTTGACATTCTAGGAATCAGTGAACTAAAATGGACTGGAATGGGTGAATTTAACTCAGATGACCATTATATCTTCTACTGTGGGCAGAAATCCCTGAGAAGAAATGGAGTAGCCATCATGGTCAACAAAAGAGTCTGAAGTGCAGTACTTGGATGCAATCTCGAAAATGACAGAATGATCTCTGTTTGTTTCCAAGGCAAACCAAACCATTCAGTATCACAGTAATCCAAGTCTATGCCCCAACCAGTAATGCTGAAAAAGCTGAAGTTAAACGGTAGAACCTTCTTGTAGGAAGACCTACAAGACCTTTTAGAACTAACACCCAAAAAAGATGTCCTTTCATTATAGGGGACTGGAATGCAAAAGTAGGAAGTCAAGAAACACCTGGAGTAACAGGCAAATTTGGCCTTGGTATGTGGAATGAAGCAGGGCAAAGGCTAATAGAGTTTTGCCAAGAGAATACACTGGTCATAACAAACACCCTCTTCCAACAACACAAGAGAAGACTCTACACATGGACATCACCAGATGGTCAACACTAGATGGGGAAACAGTGGAAACAGTGTCAGACTTTATTTTTTGGGGCTCCAAAATCACGTGCAGATGGTGATTGTAGCCATGAAATTAAAAGATGCTTACTCCTTGGAAGGAAAGTTATGACCAACCTAGATAGCATATTAAAAGGCAGAGACATTACTTTGCCAACAAACATCCATCTAGTCAAGGCTATGGTTTTTCCAGTAGTCATGTATGGATGTGACAGTTGGACTGTGAAGAAAGCTGAGCACCAAAGAATTGATGCTTTTGAACTGTGGTGTTGAAGAAGACTCTTGAGAGTCCCTTGGAATGCAAGGAGATCCAACCAGTCCATTCTGAAGGAGATCGGTCCTGGGTATTCTTTGGAAGGAATGATGCTAAAGCTGAAACTCCAGTACTTTGGCCACCTCATGCGAAGTGTTGACTCATTGGAAAAGACTCTGATGCTGGGAGGGATTGGGGGCAGGAGGAGAAGGGGATGACAGAGGCTGAGATGGCTGGATGGCATCACAGACTCTATGGACTTGAGTCTGAGTGAACTCCAGGAGTTGGTGATGGACAGGGAGCCCTGATGTGCTGTGATTCTTGGGGTCGCAACGAGTTGGACATGACTGAGCGACTGAACTGACTGATGAGCAGGAAAGTCAAGCCCATACCTGGACTCTGTTGAAATAAATAGCTAACCCTTCATTGAAAATGGTGAAATATAGTCAGCTTGCCATTGCATGGCATAACTGACTCAATGGACATGGTTTGAGTAAACTCCAGGAGTTGATGATGAACAGGGAGGCCTGGCATGCTGCAGTCCATGGGGTCGCAAAGAGTTGGATACGACTGAGCGACTCAGCCGACTGAACTGAACTGCCACCGAATGGCCAATTACTCTTCTCAAAAGATGGAGCATACTGGGGCCCTGTTGTTGTCAGTGCATATATTTAGCAGTGAAAGAAGCTAAATCGGCCTCAGGACGTGGATGCCCATGTTACTGGGCTCCCATCTCTGTCTCAGTGGCTACTTGGTTAACTCACCCATTGTGCCAGTCCTGGGATGGCTAATGTTAGAGTCAGCTGACATCAATCACCCAAGGAATTTTGTCCACCCGGGTTACTGAGTGCCCTCTCCCTGAGCATGATCTTTGGTGAGCATCAACATGCAATGTAAAGTCTTTACAGTGTGAAGACTTTACAGTGATCCCCACTCTGTCCATTCACTTGCCTCTCCCTCAGAAGCCCTTGTCCCTAATCTTACTGTGGGTCTGTTGTAGCCCTTGACCAGAGGCAAAATTTTCATCACAGCCCCAAAATCTCTTTACATTTTTATCTATTTATACTTCTCTTTGCACAAAGATCTCCTTACCATTGTCTTTTTATGGCTAGCTCTGAGTTGGCTTGTAGTCCAGTAGCAATCCATTTCTGACTTTCACTCACATATACCAAATGACCCATTAGTTAGCCCAGCTCCAATGTTTTCCTCTCTAACAGCTGTTGATGAGGGTTAATTCCCTCAGTGTGGACACAGGTACAAGCCAAGTTGGGGCAATGCCCCTGTGGGAGATGATGCAGAGACTGGGATAACTGCTCTTGCAGCTTGCTTCTGCCCTTCGGTTTTGTTCATGTTCAGTCCCAGGTGTGACACTTTCATTGTGTTATGGTAGGTTATTTCTGGACCTGCACAAATTTTTGAATTAGTGAGTCTGATAGAACTCACCTCTTGATCTGCCATTCTGGCTTCATGACTTCTGAGTGTTCCATGTTCAGACACTCTATTCTGTATGTAGGAACTGTTTTTCAAAAGGTGTGTGATTCTCCATTTTAGTTGGAGAATTTCTCCTAGACACTAGGGATCTGCATTTGGCTCTCCGGTTGGTTTTGCACAAACCCTACACAGCATTTTCCCCATCATGGATACCTCAAAAATAATAGGGTCTGATATATACAAGCCACAGATTGACTTGTGCCATAGTCTGAATCTATGCAGAGCTCTTTCTTGCTCTGGGTTTTATGGATATCTTAGAGCTTTTCATATCACTTAGTTTGTGGGGGTATGACCCTCGGCCTGTCATAACACAATGTCATGTGCTGGATTGTTTCAAATAACAGAAATGTATTGCCTCATAGTTACAGAGGCTGGCCATCCCATCCAAGATTAAGTTTCTGGCAAGGTGGATTTCATCATGAAACTTTGCTATGTGCTCACATACTCTCACTCATTGGGAGAGAAAGAGAATCTGAGCTCTCTGCTGTCTCTTGAAGGTGTAGGTGAAGGTGAAGTCGCTCAGTCGTGTCCGACTCTTTGCGACCCCATGGACTGTAACCTATTAGGCTTCTCCATCCATGGGATTCTCCAGGCAAGAATACTGGAGTGGATTGCCATTTCCTTCTCCAGGGGATCTTCCTGACCCAGGGATCGAACCCGGGTCTCCCGCATTGGAGGCAGATAATCTTTAACCTCTGAGCCACCAGGGAAGCACTAATCAGATCAGATTAGAGCCCTACACTTCTGACCTCATTTCACCTGAATTACCTCTTCACAGGCCCCAGCCCCAAACAGTCATATTGGGGGTTGGGGTTTCTACACATAGAATTTTGGGGGAATACAATTCAGGCCATAGCCCTGGGTTTTAGCAATATTCTCAAATATGAAATATACTGCTTCCAGAATTCAAAGACCAAAGAGGCCCATGTATGTGTGTATAATTTTTACTTATATTCTATTGATATATGTATATATTTATATATAGATATGTACTGTGCTATGCTTAGTCACTCAATTGTGTCTGACTCTTTGCAACTCCATGGACTGTAGTCTGCCAGGCTCCTCTGTCCATGGGGATTCTCGAGGCAAGAATACTGGAGTGGGTTGCCATGCCCTCCTCCAGGGGATCTTCCCAACCCAGGGAATGAACCCAGGTCTCCCACATTGCAGGCGGATTCTTTACCATATGAGCTATCAGGGAAGCCCAAGAATACTGGCGTGGGTAACCCATCCCTTCTCCAGCGGATCTTCCTGACCCAGGAATCAAACCAGGGTCTCCTGCATTGCAGGTTGATTCTTTACCAGCTGAGCTACCCAGGAAGCCCACATATATTTCTTTATAAATGATACAATATATAATTAATCTGTAGAAGAAATATCCTGGTATGCTTCCAGACAGGGGAGTTCTTAAAATTTTACTGATTTGGCAGCCCTTTAAGGTTTTTTTTGTTTTTTTTTAATTTTTATTTTTACTTTAGAGTTTTGCCTACCCAGCTCAGCTCTCATGTAGTCATCAATCCACTGGATTAGTGTGATGTTCTGAAGGATGTTTAGATGGTCCAGATCCATATTATGACAGAGGAAAGGAGAGTTCATGCAGTTATTGGGCACCAATGATTAAGAATGGTTTCTTATCCTCTAACAGAGATGGAAAGGAAGACCTCTGCCACACTAATAGTCACATCCTATGTGTCTACACACATGATAGTTTGTTCTAGCAAAGATACTGTCTGGCATATAGGCTTAAACTAAGGTCACTATGTAGTCGAATTTGCAGATAGTGTACTGGCTTCCTCTGGTTCTGTCTGGCTTGTCAGAGGCCAGACTAGTGAAATAAAGGAAGACATGATGGGGACCCACACCTTTCAGATCTAAGGGTAGCAGTATTTACCACTCCCCACATGATATAATTTTTATTTTTAATGTATTCTCTTGGCTGTTTCATGGGTTTCCACTTGGTTTTTCCATTTCCCTCAGATCAATGACACGTCGTGGTGGTATGTAAACTCCTGGGTATATAAACTTCAATTATATGTTCCCTAGTTCTTAGAGACTAGGGAGATGTCCCCAGATAAGATCCAGAGGATCATTTATGAGCCAAAACCAAGTCTGGACCCTATTTCCTGGTCTCCGTATGTTCACGTTCAAATCTGGGCCATCATGATTAACACTTATGGCCTCTAGGTATCAGTATCAACTCAGACTCCACAACAAACAGAGCTTATGTTTGTGTATTCTCTCCATCTCAATGTACAACCCAATTAAATGGCCATCAGTCCCCATGGGGAAGGAATGGAATAATTGTCATGTAGTTTGGACTTGCCCTGGTAGGGTGGGGATCTTTCTTCTGAGACTGGGCCTTTAATTCAGTAAATATACTTAGGTTCAAAAACTGTCTCAGGGTTAGGAAGCAGGCGGAAGATCTTGACTTCCTCTGGGGGAAACTGCTTTCAGCCTCTGAACGGTTCATCAGTTTGTCTTGAGGGTTCTCTTTGAGCAGTACCCTTGAAGGCCTTCCATCTATTTTGCTCCTCAGGGACACAGTTCTCTGAGGGCCAAATTTCCTTGGCTGCCACACTGACTTTTCTGCTCATTACGATCACTGCACCAATGTGACTTCTGACACTTAGGTGCTGCCAACTGGTACTTGCTAACTTTGACATCTTCTCACTCCCACTCTTTGGGTGAGCCCTGTCCCGTGGCAGTATCTCTTGCCATATGCTCTGGCCTACAGAGAACCTCCATGGAATTTGTTAATGATGCTGGCGCACCTGTCACAGCACACTCCTAATTGCTTTGGTAAGTGGTTCCCTGTTGGCTTCTCTCTGGAACATTTTTCGCTGGGGGGTTTGATTCTTATCTCGTGTATCTGCTTTTACATAATCACTTCTTGGAATGTTAAGCTTCTTTCACAGTCTGTTATGGAAATTCTGGCTTTCCTACTTCACTGAAGCTGAACCATCACTTAATCCACTTCAAGTAGCCATTCTAGCAATTTTTTAACACCATTTCCAAGGTTCCTTGCTGAGGCATCAACTCTCATACCCAGAGGAATTCTCCTATACTGATAAACATCCGTTTATCCAAATTTGTATTTTACCTCTTCCCCTTAGTCCATGACCTCAATGTACTACTCTCTGATTCTGCCAGTAACATATTTCCTAAGTAAGTCCTTTGAGGTTCCTTCATGGTATAAACCATTTATTCCCTTTGATGAACATGTTTCTGTTTGGCCTAATAGCTGTGAGTCAAAGAAGTTGTTCATGAGGGAAGCATTTGTTTTCTGCAAAACATTCATGAGAAATAGGAATTCTAGCCCTTAACTTGCAGAAGTGGGCTAATTCTTTGTGTTCAAATGGTTCAGAAGAATCTTGGAATTAAAACAATTGGAGATAGAAGGCTAAAACAGAGCTTCATATCCAAGTTTTGGGGTTCTATTCTTTTATGACCAGGATTCTGGCCTTGGTGTGGCATACCTGCTTTGTTTGGGAGTTTCACCTTCTTTGGAGCTCAGATAGTCTTATAATGAAGTCCTGGGCATGATTTTCATGCCTCATAGATAGAAAGCAATCCATATGCAAGTTCCCATCCCAGTGCTTGTTTTTATGCCCCTCCTGGTAACAATTGTTTATGTTGGTTTTCCTGGGCATCAGTTTATGAGGTAAAGATTAGCATAATCAGTACTTTTAGTAGGGAGTGTTTGCAGTGAACATCTCTGGAAGAAAGAGGAAAGAAATTAGGTTGTCCAGAAAGGGAAGCTGAACCACAGTGCAGATCAGTAGAGTTCTAGGTTGACCAATGAGGATCTCTATAGCTAGGATGAGTCTTCAGAGTCAACTGAAATTGTACAGGGGGCTGGTCTTTCCCTTCATCCTGATCAGTTACTTATTGCAGGCTGCCTTTGAAAAGAGGTATCACCTTACACAATTCAGTTTTCTTAGGATACACAAAAATAGCTGACAGTTGAAGGTCGTCTTTGGGTGTTCCCATGGTGGCAGAATAGTAAGTCCCCCGTTTCTGAAGAGGTGTTCAGGCAACAAATTGCAGCGACCATCACATGTTGCTACTGGGAAAATGTGAGGAACATGGAACCAGTTTGGGGCACATTTCATTCTCTATTTCTGGCACTTGTTTTTTCTTTCTTGCTTCCTTCTTCCTTTAGTATTCTGGAGACATCTGTGCCCATTAAGACCATTATGTAAGGGATTTTATGAATAAAGATAGAGGCAAAAGGAATGGATCTGAGCATTCACCTGAAGGAAACCTCACAATTTTAGCTTTTCTCTGAAGCATCACGTGTAAGACCGTCAGTCTCCACCTACAAGGTACATGAAAGAGTTAGACCACCCAGAGCCACTTGGCTAAGACTTTCTCATCCATAAAGACTCACTACAAATATGATCTTCCATAAGAACCTCTACTTATTTCTCCCTCAAAGTAGATTGTATTTGTGTTCATGCATTACTTTTAAAGGTCTAAAAAAGTTGGATTAAAAATTAGCATTTTGTGCTTCAGGACTAACGCTTGACAACCCTGATGATGAATAGTCCTAAGTAACTGAGCCTTGCTCTGTCTCAGTGACTATTCCAAGACATTTTGGGTATGTTACCTATTGCTTTCCTCTATTGGTCAGAAAGGTAGGTAGCCACTTGCCAGAAAAGTTGCAAATGGCAACCAGAACAGTATAAATGTTCTGTAATGACAACAGATGCTTTAGGGAATGTGTCTAGAGCAATGTGGTAAACAACACTGTCCTCTCTCAATATCTGGAGATAGCGTGGATTGCCCAAGTTACAGGGAAAGGGCAGGATTTATCTAAGCCAATCAAATTATACCTCTCCCTTTCCCTTGTTGATTTCTTCTGAACCAGGCAGTTCTTAGCTGATTAGCAGTTCTTAGCAGTCTGACTTTGCCCAAAGAGATGTAAAGACAGGCTGGGTAGGGACCTCTAGGAAAGCTGATTCTATGATCTCATGAGAGAGTTTCCAGAAATGCCTCTTTTCTTTTTCCTTGGACATTGGTTTGTTGGTATAATCAAAGACAATACTCCTCAATGTCCATAGTTTTGCAGGCTGTCCAGATGAATGGCAACCTACCCTGACCATCAGAAAGTCAGTAACAGCTCTGTTCCACTAATGCCCAAGAAGACCCATCTCTTTAGCCCACTGACTCTGAATTCTGTGCTTCCTAAAATCTTGTACAGATCAACTTTCCTCAAGGAGAGTCTGCCTTAAAAAGCAGTTTTCCATTGCTTACTTAAGTAATAGCTTTCTTCTCAGTTATTGAATGCGGGTCTCTTTCTTTAACAGAAAAATGTGATAGCCATTTTTGTTTCTTTGCAGACTGAGGATTAAAGCAACACACAGAGATGTTTACAGCCAGGAAAAATAAGGAGAAATTGATTGAGTTGGAACCACTGGGTTAAGCTCATTTAGAAATATCTCCTTCCTCTGGATTTCCAGCTACATGAGCTAATCAATTCTGTCATTATTTAAGCCACTTAAGTATTGCTTTCTGTGACTTGAATGCAATGCAAATTAACTGGTAAAAGAAGTGATGTTTAATTCTTAAAAGATATATTGGAGTTAACAATTGAAGATGATGGAGAAGTTCTCAGAAGCATAAAGAACAGCAATTAGAAAGATAAAAGAAGGAGAGAAAACATTTGTTAAGACACTTGAAGTACTTGTCATCAGTATAGTTGGAGTTATGAATATACACAGAGAATGGGGTTGAAAAGAAACCGTAGAAGTTATATAATTGAGACATAAGCGAGAAAATAGGAGAAAATAGAAATCCATATCTTGTTGACGTATTCTAGGTCTTATCTGTCTACTTGACCATATAAGGAATATCTCTAGTTAATTGACTTGTTCAAATTGATTTTTTTCTTCCCCAATTTCTATGTGCATATGATAGTCCCTCCTCAAAAACAACTCAGTATTTTCTGTGGCTTGTGCTGAGTGGCCTCTTTTTACATTAATTTTACTGGGGTATAGTTGATTTACAATGTTGTATTAGTTTCAGATGTACAGTAAAGTGAATCAGTTATACAAATACACATGTTGTTGTTCAGTGGCTTAGTCATATCCAGCTCTTTGTAACCTTATGGACTGCAGCAAGCCAGGCTTCCCTGTCCTTCACTTTCTCTGGAGGTTGCTCAAACTTATGTGCATTGAGTCAGAGATGCCATCCAACCATCTCATCCTCTGTTGTGCCTTTCTCCTCCTGCCCTCAGTCTTTCCTAGCATCAGGGTCTTTTCCAGTGAGTTGGCTCTTTGCAGCAGGTGGGCAAAGTACTGGAGTTTCAGCTTCAACATCAGTCCTGTCAATATGTATTCAGAGTTGCTCTCCTTTAGGATTGACTGGTTTGATCTCCTTTGCAGTCCAATGGACTCTCACGAGTCTTCTCTATCACCACAGTTCAAAAGCCTCAGTTCTTTGGTACTCAGCCTTCATTATGGTCAAATTCTCACATCTGTACATGACTACTGGAAAAGCCATAGCTTTGATCCACTCTTTTTTAGATTCTTTTCCTTATAGGTCATTGCAGAGTATTTAGTAGAGTTCCCTGTTCTATACAGTAGGTCCTTATTAATTATCTATTTTGTATATAATAGTGTCCCTCCCCCTCATCTCCTGGTAATCACAAGTTTGTTTTCTACGTCTGTGACTCCATTTTTGTTTTCTAGGTAAGCTCATTTGTTGGGTGGTCTCCTTTTAAAGCCCTCTCATTTCTTTCTTTCTCCTTTATAACTTGTTTTCACCAGGGGCTTATTTTAGGATTCGTAGCATACACTAATTGTATTTCTCCTTTTTGATGTTTTTACTGGTTGGTGTGTTCTGCTCTTTCCATTATCACACGAAGGATTGTTGCTTTCTAGTCTGATCTCAAATGTCACCTCATAAAGGCCTTTCTGGACATAACAAACCTAAAAGAACTCCCAACATCTAATCACTGCTGGTAATATCACTCTTTTTATTATCCTCCTCAGTGTGATCTATCTAAAATTTATTTCTGTTTATTTGTTTATGACCATTTTCTTCTTCCTAGATTATGATGCTCACAGAGGAAAGATGCTTTCCGATTTGTTCATAACAGTATCTACAGGGCCTGGAAAACAGCCTACTACTTAGTAGATGTCCGTTTAATTATTTTTTAAATAGCAGAGACACAATCTGAGCTGGAAATATTTCTCTCTCTCCAACTATTTTTATCTGATATAGAAATGAAAGAGAAGAAAAACAACAAATAAGATGAATTATAGTAATGTGAAAAATGAAATAATGCCATGAGTATATCAACTCTCTCATTATATACTGATAAAGATACAAAGAGAATGATTACATTTTGACAGATAACCCAGAAATGGAATCAATGTTACATATTATGTATGTGTCTTGGTGAATAATGAGAAACCTGTAGTTATTTTTCCTTTGCCAGCTTATGGGGGTTTTGTACAGACAATGGTGACTCAGCGTTGCAGTGATGGACAGGAGGGAGGAGGAGAACACACAAGACCTCTCAGCTGGATCCCTCTGGTGTCTCTGTCCTTGAGCAGTGGTTTTAATTGATTATGTTCATCTTGTACTACCTGTTCAGCACATTTCCAGATTATTTCTCCCCAGAGTTTGTGGTAGTGACACACTAATACAGTATCTTCAGCACCCTGACATTTGGTCAAGTTGTCCTATTTGCATTTACCAGGGGAATAAAGGAAGTCAGGAGGTAGCTGCTGCAAAGATTTTAGGATTAGGGTTTTTTGTTGTTGTTGTTTTGGTGCTGATTAGGTCTCTTAATTTGATCTCTGGCTCCTCTGCCTTTTCTAAAACCAGCTTGAACATTTGGAAGTTCATGGTTCACGTATTGCTGAAGCCTGGCTTGGAGAATTTTGAGCATTACTTTACTAGCATGTGAGATGAGTACAATTGTGCGGTAATTTGAGCATTCTTTGGCATTACCTTTCTTTGGAACTGGAATGAAAACTGACCTTTTTCAGTCCTGTGGCCACTGCTGAGTTTTCCAAATTTGCTGGCATATTGAGTGCAGCACTTTCATAGCATCATCTTTCAGGATCTGAAACAGCTCAACTGGAATTCCACATCTGGTGGATCATGAAAAAAGCAAGAGAGTTCCAGAAAAGCATCTATTTCTGCTTTATTGACTATGCCAAAGCTTTTGACTGCGTGGATCACAATATACTGTGGAAAATTCTGAAAGAGATGAGAATACCAGACCACCTGACCTGCCTCTTGAGAAACCTATAT
>SJYT01023596.1:156425-184187 GCA_006410635.1 Cephalophus harveyi | reverse complement strand
AAAATTCTTTTAAAATATATATTAAACTGAAGAGTAGCTCAGAAAAAGTACAGGTCTTAATATCTCTTTCATTTCCTCCCTTTGTCTTATTTATTATGGTTTTTGCACCCAGATAAATTTATTTATTAAACGCCTTTCCATTACCACCTTCATCCACTCAATGCCTGCCACCAAATGAAAATTCTTAAGGCCAAATGATCACAATAATTTTAAAAGAAACTTAAATTAACTTCACAGTGGCATAGAGTATATTATTTAGCTAATATCATGATTGTAGCAAATGGAATTAAAGAGGGGAAAAATCTGGAATGAGTAGAGCAAAGTGATATAAAACAAAGCAGTTAAATAAATTCTAAATTAAATTTGGCAAAATTATTGAAAATATCACATATTTAAATCCTTTTATTTGACTTTTCTAAGCTCTTCACTTCAATCATCATTTTTCAGCATTTGATTTTTTTTTGAGAATTACTTGTAATTTTATATATTGAGAAGTCTGACAAACAAAGAAGTTTTGGGCTTTGACCATGACCCTTGATGTATGTATGTATGTATATATGGGAAAATGGAAATCTTAAATGATGAACTTTTGCATTTACACAAAGTGTGGAATTTTGAGAATTGCTTGTAATTTTATATATTGAGAAGTCTGACAAACAAAGAAGTTTCAGGCTTTGACCATGACCCTTGATGTATGTATGTATGTATATATGGGAAAATGGAAATCTTAAATGATGAACTTTTGCATTTACACAAAGTGTGGAAACTCCTAGCCTTTAATACATTATTTCTATTCATTTGCATATTTAAAGGCATCTAGATTACTCCTGGTGCCTAATAAACCCTCTCTACCTTGGTTTTAAATATTCTTCTTTCTTTAGCAGAAGAAACCAACTTTCCAGTGTTTAATTCTATGGGTTTGATTCTTTTTTCTTAAAAGCAATTCCTAGAACATGCCAGAGAATGTGATATTGAGAAACTGTAACTGTGCAGGCTCTTTGCTCTTTTAATCTCATAACAATTCTTGCAATGCATGTGCTGTCCAGGACCAGTCTCCCAGCATGAATAATGGGGGCCATTTTAATTGTCTTCCATTTGGACCTTAAATTCTCTGCTTGATTTTGCTGATCTAATTATATAACGTCTATGTTCATTATGGACTGGGAAGGTTTAAGTATGTTTCCTATTGCTAGGATCAGAGAATGACTCACATATTCCTTTAACCCACATGACTGCTGGGCAAGACCTGCCTCTGAGAAGTGGTGTACTCAGTATTTATAAAAAGTGGTGGAACTGGCCTTGCTGAATATATATATTTATACATCCATTTTATTACTTATATTTAACTTGTATATTACTTATTTTGAGATACTATATGACTTATATTGGGTTTTCCCTGAATCAGACCTAGATACAAATATTTGAATGCAAATAATTCATTTGGGAGATGATCATGAAGAGTCTGAAAGAAAAAGAGGGAAAACAGAAACTGGGGCAAGGGAAAAGTCAGATAAATGTGAATTTATTAATGGTTTATCACTGTGGTCAACTGGGACTCAATTCCATTGGATGAATTTCTGAGAAACTCGCCTTTGAACTATCTTGCCAGGCAATGGGAGCCTAGGATATTGGTGTATAGACCCCACACTGGGCAGAAGATCACTCTGTGCACATCCCCGTCCCCCTCACATCCCTGTCAGAAATCACAGTTTGAGGTGCACTCAGGCACCTCAAGGAAAACTGAGATAAGGCATCAGAAGGACTGCTAGTACAAGTGTAGATTACCTTCATCCTTAGACACATTTCTTCTGATAGAGATTAATCTCTTGGTGGAGTGACCCACATCTTCATTCCTAAGGGGTATGAGTTTCTGGTTATCTTGATTTTGTCAGGCTACTGTGGCTATAATTGTTTTCTGAGTATTGTCACTGAGCAGGAGAACATCAAGAGATGCCCTAGCATATTAATCAAGTTCCCAGACATATTTCTCCATGTTCTCAATATGAATCATCGTCTCTAGATACTTATGACAGTAATTGCTTTCTTTGTATTCGAGTCTGTTGGTGTAAAGTGTCCAAGATGATTTGGTGTCAGTTGTAACTTTGGGGTTTTTAAGATTCTTTTTATTATGTCTTTGACTTTACTAGGCCTTTGTTGCTATGTGCAGGCTTTCTCTAGTTGCAGTGTGTGGGCTGCTCACTGTGGTGGCTTCTCTTGTTGTGGAGCATGGACTCATTAGTTGTCACCCATGGGCTTAGTTGCCCCACGGCATGTGGAATCTTCCTGAACCAGGGATTGGATCCATGTCCCCTGCATTAGCAGGTGGATTCTTAACCACTGGAACATCAAGAAAGTCCCTAGCTTTGGGTTTAATGAAACTCTTACTGTATCTTTTGGTTGAAGAAGCAGCCCCTTCTTCACCAATATAGGGCACTTGGATTAATCACAATTGGGTTGCATGGGAAGGAAGCAAAAATTCCCCGAATAGGTGACTGAGAATGGTGATAAGAGCCATTCCTACTTCTGTCCCATGGTTCTTGGTTCAGTGTGTCCCAGCTCTTGGGCACACAGCATTGAATAATTGTCATGGAAATCAGTCCTGAATGTTCATTGGAAGGACTGATGCTGAAGCTGAAACTCCAATATTTGGCCACTTGATGTAAAGAACTGATTCCTTGGAAAAGACCCTGATGCTGGGAAAGATTGAAGGCAGGAAGAGAAGAAGGGGACACCAGAGGATGAGATGGTTGGATGGTATCACTGACTCGATAGACTTAAGTTTGAGCAAGCTCCGGGAGTTGGTGATGGACAGGGAAGCCTGGCATGCTGCAGTCCATGGGGTCACAGCGAGTTGGACACGACTGAGTAACTGAACTGAACTGAACAATGTTTATACCATATTCTGAAGGAGATTGCCCCAACTCAGGAGAATGTGTCCTCCTAGTTGTAACCGTAGATGAAACTTTAAGTATTCATTCTAAAATTCAGGTCATGAACTGCTGGATGATATACTGTATGAAAGGACTGGTGAATCTTATGGGTGCGTGTTCAATATTACATCTCCTTTGCTATAAAATGACTTCCTTGGTCTAAAGCAATGCTATTTAGTATACTACACCAGTAAATCTGTCAGAATTAGGACAGTAGTGCTTGTGAAAGGGAAAAAGCCCATCATTCTAGAATAAGTTTCAGTTGCAATAAGGATGAATCATTGCTCACTTCATGAAAGAAGAGATTTGATGTATACAACATGCTCGTAAGTGATTCTCTGCCGTTGAAAGTTCAGATATTCAGCAATATCTGTAACTAAATACAAAAGCCTTGGTAAAACTGAATCTTTGCCTTTGTGCTCATGTATAACCTTTATTCTTGCTAACATATATAGATATTCTGCTCACTGATTAAATGTGCAAGCAATGGATGGTCAAAGACAGAAACCATCTGGTCAAAGACAGGTCAAGGTCAAAGACTGACATCTACTGGACAAGTCATCTTATCCACCTAGTTGTTAAGCATCTTCTCTCCAGTAGATATTCTCTTGTGGACATTGACATGACACATAAAAACGTTCATATTTCAGGTCCATTCACATAGACCCACTTACATTCCTTCTCACTCTAACTCCTTTATTAAATGTTCTAGTACTGTTTCTTCTGGTTTCTAATGAAGCCATTTACCATTGCCCAGCAACCTGTATGTGCCTTTATCTCAACTGCTTCTTCCTCCCTGGAAGGAAATAGGGGATTGTGTTGCCTAATGTTCTTACCACCGAGATGATTTCTCTTCACCATGTCCTTAGGGCCACTTCTGAGTGGAGTTGTGTGTGGAAGTGCCCATTTCTGGCTTCCCCTCAGACACCAAGCTCTGGAGTCACCTGATAAATGGCTTGAAGAAGTATTATAAAGATACTTCTAGAAAGTTGCTGCTGCTGCTGCTAAGTCGCTTCAGTTGTGTCCAACTCTGTGCAACCCCATAGACTGCAGCCCACCAGGCTCCCCCATCCCTGGGATTCTCCAGGCAAGAACACTGGAGTGGGTTGCCATTTCCTTCTCTAATGCGTGAAAGTGAAAAGTGAAAGTGAAGTCGTTCAGTTGTGCCCGACTCTTCGCGACCCCATGGACTGCAGCCTACCAGGCTCCTCTGTCCATGGGATTTTCCAGGCAAGAGTACTGGAGTGGGTTGTCATTGCCTTCTCCTCTAGAAAGTTATTGCCTCCAAAACTCAAAAGGGGTCACCATATACTTCTTTCATAGTGGTAAGAATGTAGTAACTTTTCTTTTACAATATAGTGGATGTCCCCCTCCTCCCTAAGATTATTAGAACTGCTAGAAATTTTACTAATGGGACAGGACTCTGATTATTGTATAGTTTTTTTTTTACCCTCTGGCATATATATGTGTTTCTTACCAGAGAATCCATTATGTTCTTGATACTTCTGTTCATTAGGGTCAATTAGCATAAAGTCATCAGCATGGTGGACCAGTGAAAGCGAAAGAAAGAAAGAAAGAAAGTGAAGTCACTCATGTCTGACTCTTTGCGACCCCATGGACAGTAGCCTGCACCAGACTCCTCCATCCATGGGACTTTCTAGGCAAGAGTACTGGAGTGGGTTGCCATTGTTACCTCCAGGGAATCTTCCTGACCCAGGGATTGAACCCAGGTCTCCCACATTGTAGACAGACACTTTACCGTCTGAGCCACCAGGGAAGTCCTGCTGGTGGACTAGTGAGATATCCTTCAAAGATTCAAGATGATTAATTTTTCTAATAGAGAGTAGGAGAGTTAAAATAACCCTTGGAAATGCAGTGAATATGGCTTGATTTCTTTCTCAAGTGAATATAAATATCTTTCCTGATGAGGAAACCACATTCTCTGGATTAGGGTTTGGCAAACTATAACCCATGGGCCTATAATCCATTTTTATAAATAAAGTTTTATTGGAATACAGTCACAACCATTTATTTAAGTATTGTCTATAACTGCTTTTGTGCTGCAATGAGAGACATGAGTAATTGAGACACTGAATATATGGTTTCCAAGTCTAAAATATTTCCTACATGACCCTTAAAAAGAGATTGCTGACTCCAGCTCTGGCTCAAAAACCCCGTAACAAGTGCCAGAAGAAGTTGATTTCTGACAAAATATACCATCATATTTAGCACAACAACTGCAGCTGGTCTACTGTTTGGTTAAGTTAATGATAACTTATCATCATCCCCATGACTCACTTTTTGGAAACCGTATTGATGTGATGGAAGGAGCTACTTTTAAGACTAACATTTATAACTCCACCCATGAGGCAGTATTGTCTCAGATTTACTATCATGGTTAATGGAGATAGTTCTAGAAACCTTGACTTGACCTTTCATACCATGACTCTTTTTCCACTGGCCACAGAGGTTTAACCTGTGATAAGTTTATCTAGTTCAGTGATATGTCCTGAGAGCAGAGAAACATCTGAGAACCATCTGAGCAAACTGATAACTATATGCAACTGTTTTTGCCAGGAAATTAAATATTGAGTCATTGGAGACTCAGGAGAGTACCCCCATATCAGTCACTTTTTTCTATATCCAGTCTACCACCCTGCTAGCCTAATACCTTTAAGATCCTCCCCAACATAGGCTCCCCATTTTCCTGCTAACACTTCTTAATCAGGTCTTAAGCTGTCCTGCAAGCTGAGTAAGCTGCTTCTTCCAATAGATGGACAACGATGCAGGGAGGATGGGCAAACTTTGATGATGACACATATTGTCCTGAGGTGTGAACCTCAGGTGAAGCCTCTGCTTCATGTGTAGGCAGTTGCACAGTGGCAAGCTTCAATGCAGCAAGACCAGGGAATGGAGATGCTCAGTAGCCAAGAGGGCTCAGGGAAAACAGGATTTGAGCTTCTCAAGCATTTTACGAAGGGCCCCCAGCCTTGGTCTCAAGGTCTGACTCCTTCTCTGTCAGAGTCCTCACTTTGAGCATAGGTGACCTGCCCAAGCTGTGTATTCTGTCTGCTTTGTGTCCCAAGATCTTTAGGATCTAATTCAAAATTAATCAGTTCAGTGTTTCTTCAAGCTGCTCAGGAGACAAATCTGTTCAAGTGATGCTACTTGATCATTGACTGATTTGAGCCTGTCATTGTTCTGTAAACTTCTAGGGCAGGTAACTCCGCAGTTCTCATAGTAACCTTTGCCCTCACATCATCAAGTGCTACCTTTCCTCCTACCTCACCTCAATCCAGAAGAAATGAGAGTTTAAAGAAGTGTGATGCTACAACATGCCAGGCCTTATGATGCCCCTACTAATGTGCCACCCTCTGTCACCTGATAGCAAGAGGACTGATTGCAGAATATCTTCTTCAGGGGTCATTCCAAGAACAAACTTTATTAGATTTGTTCCCGCAAAAGCAGACCCAAGAGAAAGATGATCCCAGGAAACACACCTGAAGCAGTAGGGCCTGTGGCTTAAGCAAAAGTGAAAAGCCAGTAATGGGGTTGCTATTAAGTGGGTTACCATTGTAGGGAGCTGGGATTCGGTACCACTGGGACCTTTCTAAGCAGCACAGGTCACACTTGTCCCACTAGACGATGGGGAGGTTGAGACATTCATTCATTGTCCTCCTTTCTCCAGTTTTTGAAGATCAGGCCCCAGGAGATGAATTCCTGGATGAAATGAAACAGTATTCTCTGGTACCAGAGAAAGCCCCCAGGCAGAGAAGGGTGAACAGACACTTAAGGTGAGAAATTGTCACTGTGTCCAGAGTAGCAGCATGACATAAACATTAAAAGGATGCTGTGATATGCAGTGGAGCTTTAACAATGCCTACTCTGTGTATTTATTGAAGTGATGTTGCCACTGCTCCAAAAATTTTTCCTATCTGCATTTGCACTTGCCCTTTGCACATGCTGTTTTTGGAATGAGCTGTGCTCAAAGGACCAGAAAGTGCTTCACACAAGCTGGAAAGAATGGTTCTTACTGTACCTGAGTTAAAAGCTTTTACTTATATAGCAAGGAAAGGTTTTCCCATAGCCTCTTCCTAAGTCCCTTGGTAAAAGTGACCAAGTGACTATTGTCAGGAATTGAAAACTCACTTTTGCACTGGTATGTAATTGTATTTTTCACTCTGGAAGCTTTTTTAAGTAGAAAGTTTATAAGTATAGAAATCTATTTACCTATCTTTTTATGTGCTTTTCACGTATAGGGTGGGTCATCAAGGACTCAGTGGGAATCAGAAAAAAGTGAGAACCCTAAGTAAAGCCACTAGGTCACATTTGAGGGCTCTGAGAAGCTTCAGTTCTTTATGTCTCTGCACAGAAAGAATTCAGCAAGAGCTGAAGTGATAGGTGAGAAGTTATTTATTAGAATAAAGCAATTGTGATGGTTATAAGTGGGCAGGTGAGCAAAGGTTGTGCTGCCCTGAGTATTTAGTGGGTTACAATTTTATAATCAAAGGAAAAGAGGGGAGAAGGGGAAAACCACCTTCCTTGTTCTTTAAGTATTCCATCATTAACTCCTCCTGTAAGTCAGGTGGGGGAGATTTTGACTCCGTATGGCTCATCTGAGCCAGTCATGGCACTATGGAAATTTATTTCAGGTCTCAATTTAATGAGAGTCTTTCACTTTGAAGTGCCATCTTTTCCCCTAAATTATTGTGCAGAATGCATGTCCTAGGGGTCATTGGGAAGGATATAGGCCTTATATTTCCACTATTGTTGTATTGTCTTGAGACATGATGCATATCACCATTGCATGGTTTTGTTGCTAAGCAAGTTGGATTGGTTTTGCTGTTAGACAAGCCTGTCTTGCTTTGATGCTAAGCAACTTGGTTGGCTTCATGAGTCAAACAAGCCCACATTATTTCAGGATCGTTCCATTGCTCTCTTGAGTGATCAATAAGCTGAGATTCTTGCTGTCTCTTAAAATGTAACTTCCTAGAAGTACAGTTTCCAGAGTTGCTTAGACTAGGGAATAGGTTTACGAGATCATCACCATCCCAAGTATTTATTGCTATGTTGCCTTTTGCAATCATCTCCCACCTACATGCTCTAATTTCCCCTGAATTGAATATAACCTCTGCACAATGGCAGTAATTATATTCCTCAAGTGACTCTCAGATTGGAAACCTATTTTAACTTCCAGTTACTTCTTCCTTCAGTATAAACCTGTAACATGGGCAGATCAATGTCTTCTATTATCAGTGCGTCTTTGGTTTCATTGTGAGTTTTTAATGAATAGATCATTAAAATTAATGCTTCTCTGCTTTAGACTTCCATAAACTTTTTTCCAGGTTCGATGCATAAACTTTTTAAAATAATGAGTTGTATCTCCCACTAGAGTTCACAATGATATCTCCATTCTAGGTAAGTTTGGTCTTCCTAAGTTTTTGTTACGGGTCTCAGTCAGACAGACTTTCTTCTCATTGGCAATGTATTTTTCCCTTCTCTCTGTGTATTTAAGTCCTATATATCAGGGGTCCTCAAATCCCAGGCCATGGACCAGTACGAGCTCATGGCCTGTTAGGAACTGGGCTATATAACAAGAGGTGAGTGGCAGGTGAATGAGCAGAGCTTCATCTGTATTTACAGTTGCTCCCCATTGCTCTTTTAGACTTCCATAAACTTTTTTCCAGGTTCGATGCATAAACTTTTTAAAATAATGAGTTGTATCTCCCACTAGAGTTCACAATGATATCTCCATTCTAGGTAAGTTTGGTCTTCCTAAGTTTTTGTTACGGGTCTCAGTCAGACAGACTTTCTTCTCATTGACAATGTATTTTTCCCTTCTCTCTGTTTATTTAAGTCCTATATATCAGGGGTCCTCAAACCCCAGGCCATGGACCAGAACGAGTTCATGGCCTGTTAGGAACTGGGCTCTATAGCAAGAGGTGAGTGGCAGGTGAATGAGCGGAGCTTCATCTGTATTTACAGTTGCTCCCCATTGCTCGCATTCCTATCTGAGCTCTGCCTCCTGTCAGAATAGCAGTGGCATTAGATTCTCATAGGAGTGCAAACCATACTATGAACTGTGCATGCAAGGGATCTATGGTACACAGTCCTGATGCCTGATGGTCTGATTCTGCATTGCAGTTGTTGTTCAGTCACATAGTCGTGTCTGACTATTTGCAACCCCATGGACTACCAGTAGCCTACCAGGCTCCTCTGTCCATGGGATTTCCCAGGCAAGAATACTGGAGTGGGTTGCTAATTCCTTCTCCAGGGGATCTTCCCAACCCAGGGATTGAAGCTGTATCTCCTGCATTGTAGGCAGATTCTTTACCACTGAATCACCAAGAAAACCAATAATAGAAATAAGGTACACAATAAATATAATGTACTTGAATCATCATGAAACCATCCCCCCGCCCCACCCTAGGTCTGTGGAAAAATTGTCTTCCACAAACCCAGATTCTGGTGCCAAAATGGTTGGGAATTGTTGCTATATATCCTCTAAAATCTAATTAAAGTGTCTTTTTGTTTTTTAATAAGAAAATATTCTGAAATGAAGGGCATTTTGTGGTAATATGACATTTATCTAAACTCAGATCTTTTGGAAATGCCTCTTGGACATCAACTCTCTGACTACCTTGAAAAGTGAAAGTGTTAGTTGGTCAGTCGTGTCAGACTCTTTGGGACCCCATGGACTAAACCTTCCAGGCTCTTCTGTGCATGGAATTTCCCATGCAAGAATACTAGAGTGGGTTGCCATTCCCTTCCCCAGGGATCTTCCCAGCTCAGGCTTTGAACCCAGGTCTCCCACATTGCAAGCAGATTCTTTGCCTTCTGAACCAAGGAATACCTTGCCTTACTCTTAAACTCTTGAATTATTTAATGCCCCAGTCAAAAAATTCAACAAGCATACATTGAACTACCAATATGAGCTTGGAAGTTTCAAATATGCTTTATTTAATTCTCACAAAATACACACAAGAAATGTATGATTATTTTTATTCTTTAAGGAAATAGATTTTCACTAATAGAAAATAATTTCCCTGAGCCACACAATTGACTAATTCTAGACAGTTTAAGATATTCCCAGATTTCTGACTCTAACTATAATGTGCTCTTTTTATATAATGGCTATCATTTTTTCCCAATAGATTTTGTTACTAAAAAAACGAGCCTATGTATGATGCATTTTTATGATCCACTGCACTTTGGAAGTACCTTACAAAATAGCAGAAACAAGATCCATACATGTTGACTGGAAGATCCATCAGGCAGTCCTATCTCCTAGAATATCTACCTTTCTGAGCAACCGTTAACTAACTCCTATGCATCAGCCAGAAGAAGTATCTCACCTAATTTATTAGACGATAGCTATATACTCCCTTCCTCTGTGCCTATGTTCTCCAAATGCACTTTTTACTATTGGGTATTTGATTATATGATACCTGTTATTTGCTTTGTACTTCATATGTCAAATATCTTATAAGTTTGATATTTAATTTTTTTTTCAGGGCCCTCTCAAAACCAGTAAATATTACAGAAGGTTCAGTTCTTTGTAAAGACTTTCCCTAAGGCACAGTTCTTCTTAAAGGCTTTCTCTTAGTCTTTGATTTTTTGCAGTTTGAATATGATATACCTAGGTGTAGGTTTTTAGTATTTATTATACTTGATGTTCTCTGAGTCTCCTGGATCTGTGGTTTAATGGCTGTCATTAATTTTGAAAAGTTCTCTATTATTATTTCTTCTCTTTTTAACTTTTTTCCCCTGGTATTACCATTACAATTTTTTTATTCCATTCCATATTTTGGTTCTATTTTTCTTTTCCTCTTTACATATCAATTTTGGAAGTTCTTACTGACATATCTTCAAGTTCATTGATTCTTTCCTTGGCTATGTCTAGTATACTAATGAGTTCCTCACCTACATTTTTCATTTCTGATATAATATTTTTGACTTCTGATATTTCCATTTGATTCTTTCCTTGGATCCCAATATTTTGTTTCTATTACCTTTTGGCTTTTGCATGTTGTCTACACTTTCTGGTAGAACTCTTAGCATAGGGTTTCTTTAAATTCATAGTTATTTTAAACTTCTGATCTGATAATTCTAAATTATCTGCCATTTTGAACATTCAGATTTGTCAGTCTAGAAATTTATAAATTTATTCATTTATGAATATCTAATTTATTGACTATGCCAAAGCCTTTGACTGTGTGGATCACAATAAACTGTGGAAAATTCTGAAAGAGATGGGAATACCAGACCACCTGACCTGCCTCTTGAGAAACCTATATGCAGGTCAGGAAGCAAGAGTTAGAACTGGACATGGAACAACAGACTGGTTCCAAATAGGAAAAGGAGTACGACAAGGCTGTATATTGTCACCCTGCTTATTTAACTTCTATGCAGAGTACATCATGAGAAATGCTGGGCTGGGAGAACCACAAGCTGGAATCAAGATTGCTGGGAGAAATATCAATAACCTCAGATATGCAGATGACACTATCCTAATGGCAGAAAGTGAAGAAGATCTAAAGAGCCTCTTGATGAGAGTGAAAGAGGACAGTAAAAAAGTTGGCTTAAAGCTCCACATTCAGAGAACTAAGATCATGGCATCTGGTCCCATCACCTCATGGGAAATAGATGGGGAAACAGTGTCAGACTTTATTTTTGGGGGCTCCAAAATCACTGCAGATGGTGACTGCAGCCATGAAATTAAAAGACACTTACTCCTTGGAAGGAAAGTTATGACCAACCTAGATAGCATATGGAAAAGCAGAGACATTACTTTGCCAACAAAGGTCTGTCTTGTCAAGGCTATGGTTTTTCCAGTAGTCATGTATGGATGTGAAAGTTGGACTGTGAAGAAAGCTGAGTGCTAAAGAATTGATGCTTTTGAACTGTGGTGTTGGAGAAGACTCTTGAGAGTCCGTTGGACTGTAAGGAGATCCAACCAGTCCATCCTAAAGGAGACCAGTCCTGGGTGTTCATTGGAAGGACTGATGCTGAAGCTGAAACTCCAATACTTTGGTCACCTCATGCAAAGAGTTGACTCATTGGAAAAGACCTTGATGCTGGGAGGGATTGGGGGCAGGAGGAGAAGGGGACGACAGAGGATGAGATGGCTGGATGGCGTCACTGACTCAATGGACATGAGTTTGTGTAAACTCTGGGAGTTGGTGATGGACAGGGAGGCCTGGCATGCTGTGATTCATGGGGTCGCAGAGTCCGGCATGACTAAGTGACTGAACTGAACTGAATTATGTGGGTTAATTTTTTTTTCCCCTTTAGCTTGCCTTGTAACATTTTGTTTAAACCAGGCATGATGTATTCAGGTAAAAGAAACTGATGAACTGATGAAGATAGACCTTTAGTGTGAAGTTCTCATTTTCCTCTGACTAGGAGTTTGTCTATTTATATGATTTTCTGTAGCCGTAGTGTCAGAGGCTAAAATTTTCTCTTGTGTCTTGTGTCATTCCTGTTGTTTCTGGATGTCCCTAGAGACTTCTCAAGTCAGATCTGTGATTTGCAATTTTTCAGCTGTAATCTTCTACTTAAGTTAGTTCTTAAGATGGCAGAGTATAAGGACATGCACTCATTTTCTCCTGTGAGATTACCAAGATTGCAACTAGCTGCTGAACAACCATCAACAGGAGAATGTTGGATCCCACCAAAAAAAGATACCCTGCATCCAAGGACAAAGGAGAAGTTGCAACGAGATGGTAGGAGGTGGTAGGAGACTGCGTTTACAATTAAATCTCAGACCCTCCAGAGATACTCAAAGGACACAAACAAAACCTTGTGTACATGAGGACCAAATGAAAGGATCACAGACTCCCACAGGAGACTGACCCAGAGCTGCCTTTGAGTGTTTGGGTGTTTCCTGCAGAGGTACGGGTCATCAGTGACCTGCCGCAGGGATGGGGGCTCTGGCTGCAGCAGGTTTGGGAGGCATGGCATGTGGCATCAGTCCTCTTGGAGGAGTTTGCCATTAGCTCTAGTTTCCCATAGAGCCACTGAGCAGACAACCCACAAACTGGAGAACAATTATACCGAGGAAGTTCTCGCACTGTTGCAAAAGTTCTAGGGCCCACAACAGATTTCCTGACCTGTGGATCTGGCAAAGGGACTGAGAACTCCAAGGGAATTTGACAATGAAGACCAGATGGACTTGATTACAGACCTTCCACAGGACTGGGAAAACAGAATGTTGGAGGGCACAACAAAATCTTGTGCCACCAGGACCCAGGAAAAGGAGCAGTGACCTCACAAGAGACTGACCCAGCCTTGCCTTGCCAAATTACAGGGAGGGAACACAGCCCCACCCATCAGCAGAAAATTGGGTTAAAGATTTACTGGGCATGACCTTGCCTACCAGAGCAAGACTCATTTTTTCCACAGCCAGTCCCTCTCATCAGGAAGCTTCCACAAGCCTCTTATCTTTATCCATCAGAGGGCAGACAGAATGAAAACCTCAGTCACAGAAAACTAACCAAACTGATCACAGGGATCACAACCTTGTCTAACTCAATGAAATTATGAGCCATGCTGTGTAGGGCCACTGGAGACAGGCAGGTCATTGTGGGGAGTTCTGACAAAACGTGGTAGACTGGAGAGGGGAACGGCAGACCAATTCAGCATTCTTACCTTGAGAACTCCACGAACAGTATGAAAAGACAAAAAGATACAACACTGAAAGATGAACTGCCCAGGTCTGTAGGTTCCCAATATGCTCCTGGAGAAGATCAGAGAAATAGTTCCAGAAGGAATGAATAGGCTGAGCCAAAGCAGAAACAATGCCCAGTTGTGGATGTGCCTGGTGGTGAAAGTAAAGTCCGATACTGTAAAGAACAATATTACATTGGAACCTGGAATGTTAGATCCAAGAATCAAGGTAAATTGGAAGTGATCAAACAGGAAGAGGCAAGAGTGAACATGGACATTTTAGGAATCAGTGAACTAAAATGGACTGCAATGGGCAAATTTAATTCAGATGACCATTATATCTACTATTGTGGGCTACCATCTGTTAGAAGAAATGGAGTAGCCCCCCAAATCAACAAAAGAATCTGAAATGCAGTTTAGTTCAGTTCAGTTCAGTCGTTCAGTCGTGTCTGACTCTTTGCGACCCCATGAATCGCAGCACGCCAGGCCTCCCTGTCCATCACCAACTCCCAGAGTTCACTCAGACTCACATCCATCGAGTCAGTGATGCCATCCAGCCATATTGCAGCGCTTGCATGCAGTGTTAAAAACAGCAGAATGATCTCTGTTCATTTCCAAAGCAAACCATTAACAGTAATACAAATCTATGCCCCAACCAAAGAAGCTGAAGTTGAAAGTTCTATGAAGACCTACAAGAATAGGCCTCCCTGTCCATCACCAACTCCCAGAGTTCACTCAGACTCACATCCATCGAGTCAGTGATGCCATCCAGCCATCTTGCAGTGCTTGCATGCAGTGTTAAAAACAGCAGAATGATCTCTGTTCATTTCCAAAGCAAACCATTAACAGTAATCCAAATCTATGCCCCAACCAAAGAAGCTGAAGTTGAAAGTTCTATGAAGACCTACAAGAGCTTCTATAACTAACACCAAAAACAGGTGTCCTTTTCATCATAGTGGATACTGGCTCCAGCTGTGGGCTTCTGCTCCTGGTAAGCTCTGATTGTCTGTATCCATCTCTCTGTCTAGTTTTGGGGCAGCAGTTTGCCCTGTGACCTCAGTTCTGATGGATCTAAGAATAATTGTTGACTTCAGTTGCTGTGTATTTTTTTGTATTATTATGAGACTGGAATTGATGACCTCCAGGCTCTTTATATGTCAGACTAGAAACCAAAAGTCATATTTAAAAATATTATGTCAAGTTGCTGGATTTTCATTGCTTTCTCATTCATGTCCTTTGGAGCATCCAAGACTAAAATGATATGAGTCATGTAATCTCAAAAAGAAAAGAAAATTACTGGGAATAAAAGAGGGATGAAAAAGAAATGAACATTTTAAAATAAACTTCACTATTATACTTGAATCATTAAATTCTGCTTTCAGGATAATAAATTTATAATATAGCATCTAACATCATGCAATTGGTCAACTACACTCCAAAGCTTAGAGATCTTGCTCTCAAGAAATGTGTTTAAAAGTTATTTCCTAAAATAGAACAATTTTCTTAAAATAGAACAATTCCTTTCAATGAAGGGAATCTACAGTTTTTCTTTTATCAATTTCATCTGCTTTACTTAATCACACAATTACTCTTACAAAATAACCTCACAATTTATTTTGCTTTTTAATATTTCTGATTATTTTGGTAACAATAACAAGTAGATAAATAACTGAAATTATTTTTATTGAGTGAAATGAGAATAATATGTAAGTTTTCATTTTCTATTTTCTTGATGCAAAATAAAATATCTGAACAGTTGGAATAAATGTTATCCAGCTTGGCTTTAGTATTTATTTCCCTTACATCATCCTTAGAAATTACAGTCTGCTTCAAACAAATTCCTTCTTGCATCTGTAAATGTGATCACTGTTTCTGAAATTGAAAAAGAGTAAAATCAACCAGAGAACTGACGTGTAGCTTTCCACTAGGGAGAAGTTAATAGCTATATCTGGGAAATTTTTCTTTGGAAAAAAATTACACCACAAGAAAAGATTTATTTAACTCTAAATCAGATTAAAAGCAAATATGCCATCATGAAAAGAAAAATGTGGAAGGATATCTGAATGAGAAAAAGTAAGTTTTTATTCAACCCAGGTGGTTTGGGAAAATTTCTGAATCATTTGGGAAGCTCCTATGAGCAGTTTAGCCTTTCTTATAACATGTGTTTTATGTCCTAGCACTGCTGTTCACATTTTCCAAATACACCCTGACTTGATTCTAGGTGTTAAATGCTGCTCATTGTATTTGTGGTGCTTGACACTGAACATTTTTCTTCTCTTTCCTTCAGTCCCCTGAGGACCAGGCAAAGACTCCACTATTTCTATACATCATATTCTTTTCACCTTCATCTGACAACTGAATTTTGTTCTATACATATCGTGCTAAATGGAAAGCTCAGTGCAGTTATGGAATGGTATTTTTCTTTTAAAGTCTGCTTCCATTAGATGCAAAGATATCTCCCTCCTTATTTTTCCAATTGAGTTTTTCATTTATCACATATTTTTCTTTTGCTTGGATGAAATTTAGATCTCTGTAAATGAAGTTAACAGAATGTTCCCAAAGGAGTAATTATTTTAACCTGTGAAAAGAAACATATGCTGTTAGATACCACTTGGTCAGTTTCTTGAGCTAAAGAGAAATAATCTAAAATGAAATGGAACTAGTTAATTATACTTTTCTAATAGAATAATTAGCGTGCAAAGCCATTATTTTGATGGGGTTAGAGCTTTTTTAAAAATAAAAATATATAAGCATCTTAACATTTCAGAACAGATAATATTTGTAATATTTGAAGAATTGCAGTCTTCATTACTGGAAAAAATTAGAAAGCAGAAATGTTTTCTGTCTGTGTAATGTTTTCATGGTTTTCAGGGGATTATTAAACATAATAAAATGCATATTTTTGAAATATACTTAGTAACTTATATAGCACACCAGGCCTCCCTGTCCCTGTCTCTTATACACATCTAGATGTGTATAAGAGACAGGGTTAGAGCTTTTTTAAAAATAAAAATATATAAGCATCTTAACATTTCAGAACAGATAATATTTGTAATATTTGAAGAATTGCAGTCTTCATTACTGGAAAAAATTAGAAAGCAGAAATGTTTTCTGTCTGTGTAATGTTTTCATGGTTTTCAGGGGATTATTAAACATAATAAAATGCATATTTTTGAAATATACTTAGTAACTTATATTTTAAGTTGTGGCCAAGTTAAGACAATTGGATGACTTTTTCCAAATAGTGTATAATACACAAAACAACATTTAAAATGAACAAAAAAGAAATAGAAAGAAAGGTGAAGGGAAGAATACATTCTCCTGGAGCAAACCTATGGGTTATCATCAGGATACAAAATTTGGTTGTATTTCTCCACTAAATTGACCTATTTTTTCAGTCACCAAGTTGTGTCTGACTCTTTGCAACCCTATGGATCAGAGCACGCCAGGATTGCCTGTCCTTCACTATCTCTTGGAATTTGCTCAAACTCATGTCCATTGAGTTGGTAATAAAAATCAACCATCTCATCCTCTGTCACCCTCTTCTCCTCCTGCCCTCAAACTTTCAGTATGAGGGTCTTTTCCAATGAGTCAGCTCTTCCCATTTGGTGGCTAAAATTTTGAAGCTTCAGCTTCAGCATCAGTCCTTCCAGTGACTATTCAGGGTTGATTTCCTTTAGGATGCACTGGTTTGATCTTCTTACTGTCCAAGGAACTCTTAAAAATCTTCTCCAGCACCACAATTCAAAGCATCAGTTCTTTGGCGTTCAGCCTTCTTTAAGATCCAACTCTCACATCTGTGCATGACTACTGGAGAAACCATCATTTTGTCTACACAGATCTTTGTCAGCAAAGGGATGTCTCTGCTTTTTAATAGAACAGTATCAGGTTTGTCATAGCTTTCCTTCCAAGAAGCAAATGTCTTTTAATTTCATGGTGGCAGTCACTGTTGGCAATGATTTTAGAGTCCAAGAAAATTAAAACTGTCACTGTTTCCACTGTTTCTCTATCTGTTTGTCATGAAGTGATAGGACCAGGTGCCATAATCTTAGTTTTTTGAATGTTGAGTTTTAAGCCAGCTTTTTCACTCCCTTCTTTCACCCTCATCAAAACATTCTAGTTCCTCTTCACTTTCTGCCATTAGAGTGGAAAGTTGACCTATCAAGTCTCAAAGTTTTTTAGAATAAGCCAAAGCCATCTTTAAAGGTATTAAAAAGTAAATATTGAAAAAGTATGGAGGAAAAAAAATGTATTTTAAAAACAGTAAATAACATTTTAAAAGTTATAAATGACAAATAGCAGTTAAATATCAAACAGGGCTATCTTTTTGACTAATTTGAACTTAGGAACTTATGGCTTATTTACCAAAGCTAAATATATAAATTATGCCTTCTAACATAATTGCTATAGTCTTGATATTTAGCACTGCCAGTGACAAAGATATTCAAGTTAGTGATGGTATTTGAGCTAAGTTATTCAAATAGTGTCAGGTTATCAGAAGATGTGATTTATTTGGCACCAATTTTGTTCTTCAAGCACCTTCATCTGGAAAAGTGGGGGCGGGGGGTGGGGTGGGTGGAAAGCTCAATACATAAAATACTAATCATAATAATTTTTTAAAAAGAAAGAAAGCATTCAAATTAACTGGAAACAAAGAATAAAAAGATATCTGTGAGATAGAAACCAGGCTCAACTATTCCTGTATCAGAGCTCTTCAGCATGGTAGTAGGGAACACATTAACCATCAATAGTAGTCATTATATTGTTGCCAATCTGAAATAAAACACCATAGTTAGAGGTCCACCACTGGAGGCTTATCCCCATTCCCCAGTGGTCTGGCCTGGCTGAAATGAACCAACATTTGATAAGCCAGATCGATTCTTGCATGGAAATTTCTTTCTGAAATGGTGCTTCTCTGTTCATTTGACACTTCTGTTTCAGTGTTTGTTAAAAGACTACAAACAAATGGTTATGCTTTTACCAGCACTGTATCAAGTTTTCCATTGCTCTTTACCTACTCAATTTATTATTTTTAGCCATATTTCAGGTGGATGCATACATGTATATGCCAATGTATTTTTAATTTGCATTTTACTGATGACAGATAACTTCAAATTTTTCTTATATGTTTACTGGTCATTTTGGGTATCATCTTTCATATTTGTATCTTCATGATGCTTGTCTTTCTGTTTTTTTTTTTTTTCTTGTATTGGATTTTTAGTTATATTGAGTGATAGACTTTTTAAAAAGTGTATTCTGTATGTGAACATATTAGCCTTTATGTATCAAAAGTCTTTTCCCAACACTTTGGCTTACCTTTTGACTCTCATATAGGTTCTTAGGATGAACAGAAATTTAATGTTCACCAGTATGTAAATAGATGGGTAAACAGTGGCTGATTTTATTTTTCTGGGCTCCAAAATCACTGCAAACGGTGACTGCAGCCATGAAATTAAAAGACACCCCTTGGAAGAAAAGTTATGACCAACCTAGACAGTATTAAAAAGCAGAGACATTACTTTGTCCACAAAGTTCCGTCTAGTCAAGGCTATGGTTTTTCCAGTAGTCGTGTATGGATGTGAGAGTTGGACCATAAAGAAAGCTGAGAGCTGAAGGATTGATGCTTTTGAACTGTGGTGTTGGAGAAGACTCTTGAGAGTCCCTTGGACTGCAAGGAGATCCGCCCAGTCTGTCCTAAAGATCAATCCTGGGTGTTCATTGGAAGGACTGATGCAGAAGCTGAAACTCTAATACTTTGGACACTTGATGTGAAGAACTGACTCATTGGAAAAGACCCTGTTGCTGGGAAAGATTGAGGGCAGGAGGAGAAGTGGACGACAGAGGATGAGATGGTTGGATGGGATCACCGACTCAATGGAGATGAGTTTGTGTAAACTCTGGGAGTTGATGATGGACAGAGAGGCCTGGCATGCTGCAGTTCATGGGGTCGCAAAGAGTCGGGCATGACAGAGTGACTGAACTGAACTGAATATGTCAGTATTTATTTTGATTTTTGTCATGCTTAAAGTATATTTCCCAATCCAAAGGCCATGAGGGTATTATGTCCAGGAGCTTTCTTATTTTTACCTGTCACATTTAGATCCAAAATGAACCTGGAATTGAATTTTGTTTATAGTTGAATATTGAACTTCATTTTTTGTAAAAATGGATAGTCAACAAAAAGGCCTATAATGGTCTTTTTAGTCTGTAACTTTGGACTACTTGTCTCTGTGTTAATCCCATGGTATTTTGTTTATTGTAGCTTTGTAATAAGTTAATATCTGATTTTTCCACCTAACCTGTTTTATTTTAGAGTATCTTGGCTTTTGGCTCCTTATATTTTCCTCCTTGTTAATTATCATAAAGATATTTTTCTACCGTTGGACTTCTTCAGTTGTGTTTTTCAACCATTGGACAACCAATTCCATTTTGGGAGGAATTGTAGTTTCAGAATAGTGAATTTTATAATCCATAAATATGATCTGTCTCTATTTAAGTTATTTTCATTTGTCATTGCAGTGTTTTTTCATCTCCAGTGTATAATTCCTGAACTTTTTTCAGTTGATTTATAGACTGATGTGTTACTAAACTACACTTTGAAATTTTATGTTCCTAACAATTGACTCTAGAAAATAGAAAAATTCATTTTTGTACACTGAAATTGTATCAAAAAATCCCTGATACTCTCATTTTAAAAAAAAGTTAGTCACTCAGTTGTGTCTGACTCTTTGAGACTCCATAGACTGTAGCCCACCAGACTCCTCTGTCCATGGAATTCTCCAGGCAAGAATACTGGAATGGGTTGCCATTCCGTTTAGAGGATCTTCCTGACCCAGGGATCAAACCCAGGTCTCCTGCATTGCAGGTGTATTCTTTACCATCTGAGCCACCAGTGAAGCCCAAATGTTCTCATAAATAATAATTAATCCTTGTTTGGGAATTATGTTACTATATTTTTCTTTGTGTGTTATCTGTAGCTCTTTTATTCGATCACTATTTTTTTTTACATTTTCTGAGGCTCAGTTGTTGTTGTTAAGTTGCTAAGTCATGTCCAACTCTTTGAGACCCCATGAAGTGCAGCATTCCAGGCTTCCCTGTCCTTCTCTGTGTCCCAGAATTTGCTCAAACTCATGTCCATTGAGTCAGTGATGCCATCCGACAATCTCATCCTGTCATCTCCTTCTCCTCCTGCCTTCAATCTTTCCCAGCATCAGAATCTTTTCCAATGAGTCAGTTCTTTGCATCAGATGGCCAACGTATTGGAGCTTCAGCTTCAGCTTCATCATCAGTCCTTCTAATGAATATTCAGGGTTGATTTCCTTTAGGACTGACTGGGTTGATCTCCTTGCTGTTTATAAGAAGCACAAGAAGTTAGATTTTATAATGTACTGGCAAATTAAAACTCTCTCCACCATTATAAAATATCTCTCTGTATTCTGTTTTTTCTTTGAAATCTTTTTTATGAAATAATATAGCCACTCCATCTTTCTTTTGGTCATTTTTGGTTATTTGTTTTTTCTCACACTTTTACACTTTACCTTTCTCTGCTTTATATGTAAGATGTATCTCTCAAAAGCAGCATATATTTGTTTTATTTTAAAAAAGTTTCAATCTAGCCTTCTTAATTGCAATATTTAGTTTGTTTTCATTTGTTTACATTTAGTATAATGGTTGATGTATTTGATTTTAAATTTGCAATGTTACTTTTTTTTTTATTTGTGTTTTCTGTGTAGTATATTTTTCTTTTTTTTTTTTCAGTAAAACCTATGCTACTATAGTCATGTTATTTTCATTCTGTTTTTATTCTCTTTTTAAAGCTCAAAATTAATAGTGATTTTGGTCTGGATAGTCAGTATTGATATTTACTTGCTCACTGATTTACCGTTTTCTTTGCTTTTCATTCCTACAAACATCTCTGCTGGTGCCAGTGGTCAATTCCTTGCCTCTCAGCTTCAAATGTACTCATCTCTTCCTCTTCTGTGGCCGGAGAGGTGGACTGTGTGAATGTGGCTTCGCAGGCTGAGGCGATGCTCAGTGTTGTCAGCAGAGAGAATGGGGCAGACAGTGAGGAACAGACAGTGTTCTCTCCCTGGTCACAAGGTGCCCTCATTACCAGCGTTTGCCTCCTGCCGATCTCCAGTGCTTGGCTCCTGCAGTTTGCATAGCTTCTTTCCTGTACCATATCCCCCAGCACTCAGAGCTCCCCCAGCATCCCAGTAGGTGATGTCATAGTGGAGTGCTATTGGTGAGCACCTCTTCGCGAACGACTCCCCCTTCCCCTCTGGTGGCTTAGCTGTGATACCTTCCTCTGAACAGCTTTCCCCAGCATTCCTGATGGTAGATTTCTAGCCAGTTCCACCAGCACTAAACCACAACTCGACGATCCAGTGAGCCAAAGTCACACCCTCTCTAGTGAGCCTATGATCTCAGTGTGGGGAGAAAGGTCTCTTACTTGTTCCTGTATAGTCACTGCTCCTTATATCTGCTGTCTTTGTAAAAATTCTTTTTGCTTCTTTTTAGCCAACTTGTCATTACCTCAGTCCCCACTGCTGTTCATTACTACTTATGTGTAATATACTCTATTCAAATTATTATGTAGTTTGTATGTCTCAGAACCGGTTGATACCTGAATTTCTGTGATTATTTTTTAAAATATTTTAAAAAACAAGGTGTTTGCTTTCTAGAGCAGTTTTAGGTCAGAGCAACACTGAGCAGTGGGTACTGAGAGGTCCCATGCACTGTCCCCCTCCTACCCCTGCACACCCTCCACGTTTATGTCCCACACCCGTACATTTGTTACAGTGAATGAACTGACAAAGATGCATTATTATCACCTGAAGTCAGTAGTTTACATTATGGATAACTCTTGATGTTGAACATTCTATGGGTTTTGACAAATATATGATGATGCATACCCAACTGTATAGAATCATACAGAGTAGTCTAACTGTCCTAAAAATTCCCTGTGTTCCACCTTCCCACAAATCCCTGGTAACCACTGACATTTACTGCCTCCATAGTTTTGTTTTTTCTGGGATGTCATATAGTTGGAATCATACTGTATGTAGGCTTTTCAAATGGTTTCCTACAGTTGGCCATATGAATTTAAGATTCCCCCATATCTGTAGTGGAGAAGGCAATGGCAACTCCTCCAGTACTCTGGCCTGGAAAATCCCATGGACGGAGGAGCCTGGTAGATTACAGTCCATGGGGTCTCGAACAGTCTGACACAACTGAGCAACTTCACTTTCACTTTTCACTTTCATGCATCGGAGAAGGAAATGGCAGCTCTTGCCTGGTGTTCTTGCCTGGAGAATCCAGGGACAGAGGAGCCTGGTGGGCTGCCATCTATGGGGTCACACAGAGTCATACACGACTGACGTGACTTAGCAGCAGCAGCAGCAGCATATCTGTAGTGTGACAGTTCATTTCTTTTTAGTACTAAATAAGATTCCATTTTCCAGACATACCATAGTTTATTTATCCATTTGTCTATTGTCCTATAAACATCTGTATATAGGTTTTTGTGTGGACATACCAAGGAATGTGATTGCTGACTAGTAGGTAAGAGTATGTTTAGTTTTGTAAGATAATGGTAAATTCTGTCTTCCCTAGTGCAGTACCAGTTTTCATTCCCATCAAAGATAAATGATGGTTTTCCTCCTCCTCATCCTCACTAGCTTTCGGTGTCAACAGTGTTTTGGATTTTAGTCTTTCTAGTGCAGTGGGCTTCCCAGGTGGCACTTAGTTGAGTTCAGTTCAGTTGCTCAGTTGTGTCTGACTCTCTGCAACCCCATGGACTGCAGCACACCAGGCCTCCCTGTCCATCACCAGATCCCAGAGCTTACTCAAACTCATGTCCATCAAGTCAGTGATGCCATCCAACCATCTTATCCTCTGTCATCCCCTTCTCCTCCTGCCTTCACTCTTTCCAAGCATCAGGGTCTTTTCCAGTGATTCAGTTCTTCACATCAGTTGGCCATAGTATTGGAGCTTCAGCTTCAGCATCAGTCCTTCCAATGAATATTCAGGACTGATTTCCTTTAGGATGGACTGGTTTGTTTTCCTTGCTGTCCAAAGGACTCTCAAGAGTCTTCTCCAACACTACAGTTCAAAGGCATCAATTCTTCAACACTTATCTTTCTTTATGGTTCAACTCTCACATCCATACACGACTACTGGAAAAACCATAGCTTTAACTAGACAGACCTTTGTTTGCAAAGTTATGTCTCTGCTTTTTAATATATTGTCTAGTTTTGTCACAGTTTTTCTTCCAAGAAGCAAGCGTCTTTTAATTTCATGGCTTCAGTCACCATCTTCAGTGATTTTGGAGCCCAAGAAAATAAAGTCTATCAGGTGATGATAGTGGTAAAGAATCTGCCTGCCAATGCAGGAGATGCAAGAAACATGGGTTTAATCCCTGGGTCTGGAAGACTCCCCTGGTGTAGGAAATGGCACCCCATTCTAGTACTTTCACCTGAAAAATTCCATGGGCAGCAGAGCCTGGTGGTCTACAGCCCATGGGGCCCCACAGAGTCAGACATGACTGAGCGACTGAGCGTACAATAAGTGTGTAGTAGTATCTCATTGTACTTTGCAATTCCTTGATGACATATGATGTAGAACATGTTTCTATATGCTTATTTGTCATCTCTATCTATTTGGTGAGTTGTCTGTTGAGAACTTTTGCTCATTTTTGAATTGGATTGTGTTACGAGCGAAATGACACAGAGACACAGACACACAAAGGACAGACAAACACAACTCCGGCCGGAGGGAACAAACTGCGCAAGCCCCCCTTGCGGTTTATTTTTACAGTCCAGTTCTGGGAAGCAATCCAAGAAGCGAAACACTGCATTCTTTTACCATATAAGTACAACACTGCGATTACAGCACAGAGGGAGAAAGTGACCTTCACATGTTTACTAAGAAGCCTGTTCAGGGCCCCAGCTTCCTCCTACTTTTCAGGGAGGGCGAGAGACCCCTCGTTTGCGAGAGGGTCGCTAACCATTAGGCTTTCATGAACAGGCTTCAGGCAAGAGGGCGCTTGTTTGCAAGGAGCCCCCTTGCCCAGGCAAAAGGTCCCGTTTGCGGGCACGCTGATGCCTCCCTATCTGATCCATTCTCAGGCCACTGCTGGTCTCCCACAGATTGTTCATTTTTTATTGTTGAATTTTGTGATTTATTTGCCTGTTTTGGGTAACAATTTTTTTATAAGATATCTTTCTGCAAACATTTCCTCTCAATCAGTGCCCTTTCTTCTCATTCTTTGACAAATGCCTTGAGAACAGAAATTTTACATTTTAATGAAGTCCAACTTAATTATTTCTTTCATGGATTATGCCTTCAGTTCTATCTGAAAGTCATAGCCTATCTTAAGATCATGTACTTTCCCTGTGTTATCTTTTAGGCTTTAATAATTTGGCATTTAATATTTAGTTCTGTGACCCATTTTGAGTTACTTTTTATGAAAGACTTATTTGAGGTCAATTTTCATCTCTGGAGAATATTTATTAATTTTTGTATTACATTGAATTGTTGTTGGTTTGTCTCAGTTTTTGTTTGCCCATTTAATAATTTGGCATTTAATATTTAGTTCTGTGACCCATTTTGAGTTACTTTTTATGAAAGACTTATTTGAGGTCAATTTTCATCTCTGGAGAATATTTATTAATTTTTGTATTACATTGAATTGTTGTTGGTTTGTCTCAGTTTTTGTTTGCCCAAATATATTTGTATTCCATTTTTATTCTTAATAGACCTTTTTTCTGAGCATAGCTTGTTATGTACACTTATTTACTTTAAGACTTTGAGAATATTGCTCCTCTTAAACCTCCAGTTTACCTTATTTCTGTTCAGCAATTAGCTGCCAGTGTGGTGCTTTACTGAAGGATATGTGGGTGTTTATTTTTTTTAACTTCATTTTTTTAATTTAGATTTTTTTCTTTGTCTTTGATTTTCAACAGTTCTAGTATGACAAAATTAGGTTGACTTTTTAAATGATTCTGGTTTGTGACATATAGAACTATCATCTTTACTTAGCTTTGGAAAATTCTCAGTTGTTATCACTTAAAAATTTTCTCTCTCCTGTTTGCTCTGTCCCCTTCTTTTATTTCGAATAAACATTAGAACATGTTCACTTGAGTTCAGTTCAGTCGCTCAGTCGTGTCCGACTCTTTGCGACCCCATGAATCGCAGCACACCAGGCCTCCCTGTCCATCACCAACTCCCGGAGTTCACCCAGACTCACGTCCATCGAGTCAGTGATGCCATCCAGCTATCTCATCCTCTGTCGTCCCCTACTCCTCCTGCCCCCAATCCCTCCCAGCATCAGAGTCTTTTCCAATGAGTCAACTCTTTGCATGAGGTGGCCAAAGTACTGGAGCCTCAGCTTTAGCATCATTCCTTCCAAAGAAATCCCAGGGCTGATCTCCTTCAGAAAGGACTGGTTGGATCTCCTTGCAGTCCAAGGGACTCTCAAGAGTCTTCTCCAACACCACAGTTCAAAAGCATCAATTCTTCAGCGCTCAGCCTTCTTCACAGTCCAACTCTCACATCCATACATGACCATTTTTTTTTTTTTGTCTCTTCAACTTTCAATCTGGATATATTCTTCTGATTCACCTTGCAGGTTAATAATTTTGTCTTCATCTGTGTTTAATCTGCTGTTAAATCTACCCAAGAATGTTCACTTTTTTCAATTTTTCTTTTAGCCCTAGAATTTTCATTTGATATTCATAACTTTCAATTTTCTACCCTTATAGTTTTTTATCTTCTGGAGCATGTTGAAAATAATTATAAAAGTTTGTGTCCAGTATCTTAATTTTCTGTGTCACTGGTTGGTTTATTTCTATTGACTTTTTCCCTGCTATTTATCAATCCATTATTATCGTAACTTTTCAAGTGTCTAGTTATNCTTTCAATTTTCTACCCTTATAGTTTTTTATCTTCTGGAGCATGTTGAAAATAATTATAAAAGTTTGTGTCCAGTATCTTAATTTTCTGTGTCACTGGTTGGTTTATTTCTATTGACTTTTTCCCTGCTATTTATCAATCCATTATTATCGTAACTTTTCAAGTGTCTAGTTATTTTTTAATTGAGTTATGGGAACTTTATATCAAAAATTGTCAAGAAAATTTGAGAGTTAAGATGCTGTTTTCTACCCCTAGGGAGGATTTATTTTTCTTTTAATTTGAGGCCAAAGGGCTGGTAATTTCAGATGGTCTTAATTCAGCTTCTGGGGTTGAGACATATAGAAGCTAGGGTTCACTTATTTCTAGCTCACCCTTACCCCTTACTACTGGGTATATGCCTTCTGCATGCTAACTGTGAGACTGGCTTATCAAGCATCTCCTCTGTTAGTGTCCTAGATTCCGTTTCTACCCTATAGATCCTTAAATGTATGAAAAATGCTACTTAGTATTTGAGAAAAGCCAGACTTGAAGTTCATACAGGAAAAAGACCCCAAAGTGTCAAACTTATCTCTCTAGGTTTTCTTTTTTTCATGAATCTTAATCGCATAATGTTTTACTACCTTGTTAGGCTTTTCCATGACTTCAGGCAGATGATTTTTGCACTGTATCTATCTTTTCCAAATGTTCTCAGATGTTTAGTGAATTACCTACTTCAACATTATTGCATAATGGACCTAAAATCCAGCAGATAAATAGGCAACACCTCTACAGAATTAAATGTAAGATAAAATATGTGTAAGTATGCTTATGATAATTAAAAAAATTAGAAACCCTTAAAAGACAATTATTTTTTATTTTTTAATTTATTTTATTGAAGTATAGTTGATTTACAGTGTGTTAATTTCTACTGTACAGCAAATAATTCAGTTATACATTTATGTATATTCTTTTTCATATTCTTTTCCATTATAAATTATCACAGGGTATTGAATATCTGTCTCTTATACACATCTTATGTTTAGTTTTATAAGATAATGATAAACTCTGTCTTCCCTAGTGCAGTACCAGTTTTCGTTCCCATCAAAGATAAATGATGGTTTTCCTCCTCCTCATCCTCACTAGCTTTTGGTGTCAACAGTGTTTTGGATTTTAGTCTTTCTAGTGCAGTGGGCTTCCCAGGTGGCACTCAGTTGAGTTCAGTTCAGTTGCTCAATTGTGTCTGACTCTTTACAACCCCATGGACTGCAGC
>SJYT01023596.1:117076-156044 GCA_006410635.1 Cephalophus harveyi | reverse complement strand
ACTGAACTGAACTGTGTATTGAACAAAATTAATTTTAGAAATTGCATTTACAGTATGCTTTCAAACTAGAAGAAAAAGTTTGATTATATGATTTATTTGTAAAGAAATATACAAAATGATGTTGAGAAATATAAAAGAAAGCTTTAATACATTTTTTCTTGTGAAAAGTGAGATTGCAAAAACATGATTTTTTTTGTATAAATGTGGGCTAAGTTGCTTCAGTCGTGTTCGACTCTTTGTGACCCCATGGAATGTAGCCCGCCAGGCTCCTCAGTTCATGGATTTTCCAGAGATGAATACTGGAGTGGGTTGCTGTGCCCTTCTCTAGGGGATCTTCCCTATCCAGGGATCAAACCCAGGTCTTTTACATCTCATGCATTGGCAGGAGGGTTCTTTATCACTAGCACCACATAGGAAGCCCTTTTTACAACTACTTTATAAGTTTGTGCTTGTGTGTACTTAGTCATTCGGTCATATCTGATTCTTTGTGGCCCCAAGGACTGTAGCCTATGAGCCTCCTCTGTCCATGGGGATTCTTCAGGCAAGAACACTGGAGTGGGTTGCCATGCCCTCCTCCAATTTTATAAGTTTAATGTGCTTCAAGTCAGTGTGCTCTGCATAGATGCAGAGCATCTGTTTCTCACTCCACCTAAATACTTGGCTATTTAATGGGTATCTGTACGTATGTGCAATGTTGTAACTTCCTTTTACCCAGACTCACAAAGCCTTAATCATCTCAATTTTTAATTTCCATGAATTATATTAGTATCTATCTAACTAGCCACTCTAGCATCCAAAGCACAGTCTGTCGCTGTTCTGTATTTCTCACCGTGTCTTCTAAGGAATGAACAAGTTTCACTGTATCTGATACTAATTTGTTCTCTAATCCACCCATTTCTTTCTGTCTCTACTGCAAATACATCAGACCAGTTTGCCATCATTTTCCTGGATTGCTACCATAGGATTTTAATGATCTCTTTGCCTCTTGTCTTATTTTTCTCTAATCTATTTTCTTTAATACCAGCCTAAGTTCTTGACATGTCTTGTAATTCTAGAAATATCTAACCCTTGTTTGCATCATCTCTAGTGTAATCACTTAGCATTCTTCTCCACATAGTCCACACTTAAGTAGACCAGATTGTTCTTGAAGGACTAATGTTTCTTAAGCGACTAATGTTTTTTAACCTGCACCCTAGGCTTTGCAATAGCTTCAGTGTTTTATTGAGGCATTACTCACATGCTATACAATTCACCCATTTAAATTGTACAATTCAATGACTTTTAGTATATTCACAGAATTGTGCAGTCATCAAGACAATCAAATCAAGAACATCTTCGCTGAGAATTCCCTGACAGAGCAGTGGTTAGGACTCAGTGCTTTCACTGCCAGGGCCCAAGTTCAATCCCTGGTCGGGGAACTGAGATTCTGCAAGCTATGTAGCATGCCAAAAAAATAAAAAATCCAAACAAAAACACCCACTAGTTGTCTACTGTGGACATGCCATACATGGACTCATATAGTTATGATTTGTGTTTGTGTCTTTTCATTTAAAAGACACTTACTCCTTGGAAGGAAAGTTATGACCAACCTAGACAGCATATTAAAAAGCATACTTTGTCAACAAAGGTCCATCTAGTCAAGGCTATGGTTTTTCCAGTAGTCATGTAAGGATGTGAGAACTGAGCCATAAAGAAAGCAGAGTGCAGAAGAATTGATGCTTTTGAACTGTGGTGTTGGAGAAGACTCTTGAGAGTCCCTTGGACTGCAAGGAGATCCAACCAGTCCATCCTAAAGGAGATCAGTCCTGGGTGTTCGTTGGAAGGACTGATGTTGAAGCTGAAACTCCAATGTTTTGGCCACCTGATGCAAAGAGCTGACTCAGTGGAAAAGACCCTGATGTTGGGAAAGACTGAAGGCAGGAGGAGAAGGGAACAACAGAGGATGAAATGGTTAGATGGCATCACCGACTCAATGGACATGGGTTTGGGTGGACTCCAGGAGTTGGTGATGGACAGGGAGGCCTGGTGTGCTTTGGTTCATGGGGTCGCAAAGAGTCAGACATGACTGAGTGACTGAACTGACTGACTGACTGACCTTTCATTTAGCATAATAGTTTCAGTATTCATCTATGTTGTAGCATAAATGAACAGTCCATTTCTTTTTGTTGACAAAATATCCATTGCATGATATTAAGCATTTTTATTTATCTGATTATCAATTGATGAACTTCTAGATTGTTTCCACTTTTAAGTTATGAACAGTGCTGCTGTGAACATTGATGCCTAAGATTATGTGTGGACATATATTATCAGTTCTCATGAACGATAATTTTCAGTGGAACTGCTGAGTCATGTGGTAACTCTATTTCACCTTTTAAGAAACTGCCAGGCATTTTTCTAAAGACAGAGAACCATTTTACATTTCCAGCAGCAGCATAGAAGTGTTCCAATTTCCCCACACCTCGTCAATACTGATTATTTTTGATCTTTGCAGTAGTTTCTCTTTCTTCCTGAAATACATCTGTCTTCTATGCTAGCCCCCTTCTCCCTTTTCCAGAGGGCAATGAATAATGATTAAATGTTACTTCCTTAGAAGTTTGTCCGTGCCACCCTCAATCATCAGGTGATTTTATATTGTTGATTGACATGACACCATCCATTTATCAAAATTTGTTATAATTAATAGTCTGATACATCTGTCATCCCAGGCTCACTCTAACCTCTGTGAAATACTGACTTTATTTTTTGCTGTTGAATTTGAGCGTCTTGAACAATACCTAATACCTAGTAAAGGCCCCAGATATTTGTTAAATTATTGATGATATGAAAATCTAATGCTAAAAATCTACTTTTCAAGAAGACACTGTTTTCTAACCAAACTTTTAAGCTTTAGTTTATTAAAGAAGCTCACAATCCATTCCTATAGTTACTAACACCCAGATTGTTTCAAATTTCCTAAAGGGAAGTCTAAAACAGCATGCTGTAGAGTTTCTTATGCATTAACTTCTGCAGTATTTTTTGCAAAGGAACCCCAGCATTCCTGTCTTCATGTTTGGAGCTATACAAATCATGGTTTTCAGTATATTCTTGGACAAGATCTGGTACCAAGGAGCAAATGCTCTGGTTCCTACTGAGGGATCACCAGATCTCCATAGATGAAATGTCACTGATGATTCATTCATTCACCAGGTGAGTGTTGTTCTGGTATTTCCACAGTCACCAGCTTACTAGATGAAGCCACTGAATCCATTAACAATCTGCCCCTAAGTCTCTTTCCAGCCACATTGTCTTCAAAGCTTCCCTGACATATTTCCATCTTCATCTCCTGCTTCATGTAGCATTATAATCCAAAATACCAGCCATTTTCAGGATAGGAGAAGCACTTTTGTACATCTGGACTTGGGCTATCTTTTCCTCACAGGTCTGAAATGCCCCTTTCCACCTCACTCACTTCCACCTCACTATCCTGCTCATTATACAAAATGTCTCACTGCCACCTTGCTTTCGAAACAGACCTGAAAGGAAGTTTCTTATACATCTAGTATTCAAGCAAAGATGATATTGAGGGCTGTATTTTAATACCCAGAGGCTGTTCAAGACAAATTTAAAAATATCACTTTGTACAAGCATCTTACTAGTATTTTCATGTTACTGTGTCACTATGAGTTGTGATTGCCATAGTAAAGAGAGATTCCAAGAGCAGATAACTGTAAACCTAGAATAAGGAAGGCAGGCAACTTAACGATCATCTGCATTCACCCAGTAATAACTTGCACTGTTATTTTTTGTTGTAATTGCAAAGCCTTATATCTGTGATGATAATCTAAAAGCTGAAGGCAGTAGCCTGTTTTCATCTGTTTTCCTCGATTTTCCATTGTTATGCATCCTTTAATCCTCTTGATAGTTTTGACTTACAATGGTTTTCCACTTTCACCTTGGTTTTGAAATATTGAAACTTTTATGGCAGAAATAGAATATAATTGCTCTCAGTGCACGTGGTAAACAGTAAGCATAGAGAATGATACAAAATACTTGGCAGATAAAAGAAGACAGAAACAAAACAAACACTTCCGTTCAGTTCAGTTGCTGTCGTGTCCAACTCTTTGTGACCCCATGAACCGCAGCAGGCCAGGCCTCCCTGTCCATTACCAACTCCTGAAATTTACTCAAACTCATGTCCATTGAGTCGGTGATGCTATCCAACAATCTCATCCTCTGTCACCCCTTCTCCTCCCACCCTCAATCTTTCCCTGCATCAGGGTCTTTTCCAGTGAGTCAGTTCTTCGCAACAGGTGGCCAAACTATTGGAGTTTCAGCATCTGCATCAGTCTGTCCAATGAATATTCAGGACTGATTTCTTTTAGGATTAACTGATTGGATTTCCTTGCAGTCCAAGGGACTCTCAAGAGTCTTCTCCAACACCATAGTTCAAAACCATCAATTCTTTGGCACTCAGCTTTCTTTATAGTCCAACTCTCACATCCATACATGACTACTGGAAAAACCATAGCCTTGACTAGATGTACCTTTGTTGGCAAAGTAATGTCTCTGCTTTTTAATATGCTATTTAAGTTGGTCATAACTTTTCTTCCAAGGAGTAAGCGTCTTTTAATTTCATGGCTGCAGTCACCATCTGCAGTGATTTTGGTGCCCAAGAAGTCTTCTCACTGTTTCCACTGTTTCCCCAACTATTTCCCATGAAGTGATGGGACCAGAGGCCATGATCTTAGTTATTTGAATGTCGAGTTTTAAGCCAACCTTTTCACTCTCTTTCTCTTTGACTTTCATCAAGAGGGTCTTCAGTTCTTCGCTTTCTGCTACCAAGGTGGTATCATCTGCATATCTGAGGTTATTGATATTTCTTCCAGCAATCTTGATATCAGCTTGTGCTTCATTCAGCCCAGTATTTCTCATGATGTACTCTGCATATAAGTTAAATAAACAGGGTGACAAGATACAGCCTTGATGTACTCCTTTCCTTATTTGGAACCAGTCTGTTGTTCCATGTCCAGTTCTAACGGTTGCTTCCTGACCTGCATATACATTTCTCAAGAGGCAGGTCAGGTTGTCAGGTATTCCCATCTCTTTAAGAATTTTCTAGAATTTGTTGTGAATCACACAGTCAAAGGCTTTGGCAGAGTCAGTAAAGCAGAAGTATATGTTTTTCTGGAACTCTCTTGCTTTTTCAATGATCCAGCGGATGTTGGCAATTTGATTTCTCGTTCCTCTGCCTTTTCTAAATCTAGCTTGAACATTTAGAAGTTCACGGTTCACGTACTGTTGAAGCCTGGCTTGGAGAATTTTGAACATTACTCTGCTACTGTATGAGATGAGTGCAATTGTATGGTAGTTTGAGCATTCTTTTGCATTGCTTTTCTTTGTATTGGAATAAAAGCTGATCTTTTCCAGTCCTGTGGGGTAGTTTGAGCATTCTTTTGCATTGCCTTTCTTTGGAATTGGAATTAAAGCTGACCTTTTCCACACCTGTGGCCACTGATGAATTTTTCCAAATTTGCTGGCATATTGAGTGCAGCACTTTCACAGCATCATCTTTTAGGATTTGAAATAGCTAAACTGGCATTCATCACCTCCACTAGCTTTGTTCGTAGTCATGGTTCCTAAGACCCACTTGACTTCACATTCCAGGATGTCTGGCTCTAGGTGATTGATCACTCTATTGTGGTTATCTGGGTTGTGAAGATCTTTTGTGTATAGTTCTTCTGTGTATTCTTGCCACCTCTTCTTAATACCTTCTGCTTCTGTTAGGTCCATACCATTTTGTCCTTTATCGTGCCCATCTTTGCATGAAATATTCCCTTGGTATCTGTAATTTTCTTGAAGAGATCTCTAGTCTTTCCCATTCTATTGTTTTCCTCTATTTCTTTGCATTGATCACTGAGGAACCCTTTCTTATCTCTCCTTGCTATTCTTTGGAGTTCTGCATTCAAATGGGTATACCTTTCCTTTTCTCTGTTGCCTTTAGCGTCTCTTCTTTTCTTAGCTATTTGTAAGGCCTCCTCAGACAGCCATTTGGCCTTTTTGTGGTTCTTTTCCTTGGGGATGGTCTTGATCCCTGCCAGGGAATTGCCATCCATAGTTCTTCAGGCACTGTGTCTATCAGATCTAATATAATCAGATCTAATCTAAACAAAAACTACCACCTCCTCAATCCTGAAGGCACATATGCTTCAGCCTTTATAATACGTGCAACCCAATGCATTGAGCATATTTTGTGAATCTTGTTTTGGCAATAACCTGCTAAGTGCACAAGGCCTATGTTTTATGCATTCTTTGTTTAGTCATTCCTATCATATTTTATGGCTAAGATCACTTCCTCTTAGATTAAAAATAAATCTTCTTTGATTGAAAGTATTAAATCTTTATTTTTCAGTAGTTTGTAGCTATTAGCATATTTGAAATGAAAGAAAACAGTGTGTTCCTTCCTTTGCTATTGTAAAAGGTAATTAGATTATTTGCTAAGAAATTACTTTTCAGAATTAACTCTCTTCTTGGTTATTACTTTTCCCTTCGGCAGGACTTAAGTGATTTAATGCGCTTCCTGATACTTTTAGCAACCATTTAAAAATTCCTTGGTGGGATGAGTCAATGTTTGCACAAATAGAACTTTAGAAATTGCAGAGGCAGAATTGATACATTTCAGAAAGTTGAAATTCTAGGAAGAAAATCTTCCTTTTAAATTATCTTATACTACAATTTTATGCTGCAATGTGACAGAAAGATTTCCATTAGCTTTCTAAGCTGCAAGTGTGTTGCCTTTTGTATGGGGACAATAACAGATCAGTAACAATGTTTTTGTATTGAAAATGAATCAGGGCAGCCACTTTATACTGAGCCATCCCACTCTTATAATGTTCAGTTCAGTCGCTCAGTCGTGTCCGACTCTTTGTGACCCCCTGAATCATAGCACGCCAGGCCTCCCTGTCCATCACCAACTGCTGGAGTTCACTCAGACTCGCATCCATCGAGTCAGTGATGCCATCCAGCCATCCCATCCTCGGTTGTCCCCTTCTCCTCCTGCCCCCAATATTCTTATAAAAACCTCAGACGTATCCAAACTGTGCATATGTGTGTGTGTGTGTGTATGATTATTCAGATAAACTACCAATGTGTCTTACACATGGACCCTTCTTTACCTGACTACCTTTTGTCCTTTTTCTCTCTGAGACATATATGTCCCTTGAAGAGGTGCTAGTATCATAAGTATGAAAGATAATAGTCCTTCTGTGCTCCTAAAAACATGTGCTGTACTGTCTTGGACAGAGTACCCAAGCTGAACCCAGAACTTGCACAACCCGTTCCTCCTCCAGTTTTAAGGAGCTGAGGTTGCAGAAGTGTCCCGGTGTTCACAGGCACACCTTGTTCTGTTGTGCTTTGCTTTATTGCACTTCCCCGAATCTGTGCCTTCTTTTTTTTTTTTTTTTTACAAACTGAAGGTTTGTGATAGCCATTCCTTGAGCAAATCAATTAATGCTATTTCCCAGCAGCATCATATTTTAATTAAGCAATGTGCATTTTTTTTTGATATAAAGCTACTGCACACCTAATATACTACAAAATGGTGTAAACAGAAATTTTAAACACCCCGAAAAACCAGAACCTTGTGACTCCCTTTATAGTGATATTCACTTGACTACCAGTGGTCTGGAACCAAACCCACAGTATCTCTGAGGTAAGCTTGCATGTGAATCTAAGTATAAACTCGGCTCCAACAGGGCGAGCATTGTGAAGCTGCCAGCACCCGGGTCTCCCCTCAGAGCTGGCATCAGTCCCCAAATTATGGTCTTTTTAATGTTTTCTGTGGATTAACAACTTGGCTTCAAGGTAGACAAGGCTATAAAAATACAGAAAACTTCTTGAACACGTTTTTCTCCTATGCCCATTTCACTCGCTAACTCTGCAGCGTAACTCAAGATATATCATGCTAGCATGCGAAAGATTTTGTGGGTTTGGAAGGCAGTAAGAAATAAATCTTCGTGTTATTTACCTTCACACTGTGATACTTTTTTTGATGCCAAGCAAAGGTGTGGGTGACATTTGAAGTACGGGTAGCTGATTTGGAAGAAGCCTCCTTTTACATAATTCTAGAGTCTTTTAAAAGTGTGAGTGGGTTTTGCGCGGCAGGTGGTGAATGGCAGCTGTTTGGGCAGGATACAAATGAGAACACCAAACACCCCCACTTTATAAAAGCTCCAAAAGCAAAGTATGTTGGGGCTGATATATGACAATGCATATGAAATTACCTGTTACTTTTCCTCCCTTTTAAAAAAAGGTCTGGTTCTATTTCTTCTATAGTTTGAAGCCTAAAAATATTTTAGAGAAAATTAACAATTTACATTTTACCTAAATAAGCTCTTTCATCAATGCTCTAACCATAGCTTTAAAAAGTCTCAAACTTTTTACTTTTCATTTGTCATTTTGATTAGGAAAGTAATGAGCAGGGGACATTGTAGTTGGAAAAACTCTGAGTTTGAGTTTAGATCTGACTTCTAATCTCATTTCAACTACCATCACCTTAAAGTAGTTAAAACAAGAGTGGATATTTAAAATGATTTTTAGTGTAAATTCTTGAAAATGTCACTTTCTGCTTCTCTGCCCAGACATTCATTTGTTCATGGAAACTTTTCAGTTTTTGCTATGTATGAGACCCTATGTTGGGTCCAAAGTAAATAAACCATAGTTAGAATCTTCAATGTGACTTTTATATGGAGAGGATAACAGAATGTAATATAAATAATCATAAATATGTATAGAGAATAATTCCATCAGAATGTGATCTATGTGTTTTTAGAATTTAGAGCATTTCCAACATTCAATACTTAAAATGTGAGAAGATGACTGTATTTATCCTGACGGATATCTAATGGTTCTTCAAAAGAAAAGAGATTGGGAGAGTCTCAAAAAACTTATGAGCAAATCTTTGGGGAATAAAAAGTACTGAATATGCATAAAGTACTGCACAATTTTCAGTTCAGAGTCAGGGAGTATTTAGCCAAGAGTAATGTTGAGATATCTTGCCTGGAGAATCCCAGGGACGGCAGAGCCTGGTGGGCTCCCATCTATGGGGTCGCACAGAGTCGGACACGACTGAAGTGACTTAGCAGCAGCAGTGCTGAGATAAGGCTGGAAAAGAATTCCACCAGTACACAGAAAGAAACCATGAGATGCAGAATAAGCCACACAAAAATTTTTATTGACAATAAAATTAAAGATTATCCTTATTCTAAGTAAATACTATGAACCTTTAAAATAGTGGATATTAAGCAAATATTCAGAGAAGGCAATGGCAACCCACTCCAGTACTCTTGCCTGGAGAATCCCATGGACAGAGGAGCCTGGAAGGCTGCAGTCCATGGAGTCGTGAAGAGTTAGACACGACTGAATGACTTCAGTTTCACTTTTCACTTTCATGCATTGGAGAAGAAAATGGCAACCCACTCCAGTATTCTTGCCTGAAGAATCCCAGGGATGGGGGAGCCTGGTGGGCTGGCGTCTATGGGGTTGCACAGAATCGGACACAACTGAAGTGACTTAGCAGCAGTAGCAGCAAGCAAATATTAATTGGATAAATGTCTTCTCTCGCTCACTTGCCCAAGCAATTAAATGAATTAAGAATATTCCTCAGAAAACTAAAAATAGAACTACCATATGATCTAGAAACTCCAGTAATGGGTGTATATTCAGTCCAGTTCAGTTCAGTCGCTCAGTCGTGTCCGACTCTTTGCGACCCCATGAATCACAGCACACCAGGCCTCCCTGTCCATCACCAACTCCTGGAGTTCACTCAAACTCATGTCCATCAAGTCGGTGATGCCATCCAGCCATCTCATCCTCTGTTGTCCCCTTCTCCTCCTGCCCCCAATCCCTCCCAGCATCAGGGTCTTTTCCAATGAGTCAACTCTTCGCATGAAGTGGCCAAAGTATCAGAGTTTCAGCTTTTAGCATCAGAACTTCCAAAGAAATCCCAGGGCTGATCTCATTTATGATGGACTGGTTGGATCTCCTTGCAGTCCAAGAGACTCTCAAGATTCTTCTCCAACACCACAGTTCAAAAGCATCAATTCTTCGGTGCTCAGCTTTCTTCACAGTCCAACTCTCACCTCCATACATGACCACTGGAAAAACCATAGCCTTGACTAGACGGACCTTTGTTGGCAAAGTAATATCTCTGCTTTTTAATATGCTGTCTAGGTTGGTCATAACTTTCCTTCCAAGGAGTAAGCGTCTTTTAATTTCATGGCTGCAGTCACCATCTGCAGTGATTTTGAAGCCCCAAAAATAAAGTCTGACACTGTTTCCACTGTTTCCCCATCTATTTGCCATGAAGTGATGGGACCAGATGCCATGATCTTAGTTTTCTGAATGTTGAGGTTTAAGCCAACTTTTTCACTCTCCTTTTCCACTTTCATCAAGAGGCTTTTTAGCTCCTCTTCACTTTCTTCTATGAAGGTGGTGTCATCTGCATATCTGAGGTTATTGATATTTCTGCTGGTGCAGGTGTATATTAGAAGAAAACAAAAACATTAATTCAGAAAGATACATATTCCCCAGTATTCATGACAGCATTATTTAGGAATGCCAAGATATGGAAGCCACCTTTGTGTCCCATCAACAGATGGAATGGATAAGTAATATGTGGTATGCATGTGTGTGTGTATGTGTGTATATTATATATATAAACACACACAATATAATATCAGCCATTTTGAATGAAATTTTGCCATTTTCAACAACGCGGATGGACGAATGGACTGGGGTGGTTTCATGTTTAATGAAATAAGTCAAACAGAGAAAGAAACATACTCCATGTCATCACTTATATGTGGAATCTAAAAAATAACAAGAATGTATTTAACAAAGCAGAAATAGACTGGCAAATATAGAAAACAAACTGGTGGTTATCAGTGGGGAGGGGAAAGGGGAAGATCAATGTAGGAGTAGAAGATTAAGAGGCACACCTACTATGTATAAAATAAATTAGATACAAGGACATATTGTATAGCAAGGAAATATTGTATACAATATTTTATATTGTAAAATATTGACTATACTATAGTCAATATTTTACAATAACTTTAAATGGAGTATAATCTATAAAATACTCAATCACTATGTTGAATATCTGGAATTAATATAATATTGTAAACCAGCTACAATTTAAAAAATCTAAAAAGTAAATGATGTAGGAATAATTATTTTCATTTTACAGATGAAAAAATTTATGAGTAAACAGTGATTAATGACTTGGGCAAGTTCATATAACAGTATGTTTTGAAGCAGAGATTTTGAGTCTACTCCATTGTCCTCTGGTTGCTATACTCATAACCACTGCACACTCCTGTGTACTTGAGGAAGGGAACTCAAATGCCATAATAGTTATAAGCTCAAAACCATACTTGTCACTAAAGAACTAAAGTGCAAAGCAGAGAAACTAATTGAGGGAAATGATGCCTCAAAGCCAATGTTAGATCTACAACAGGAATGATTTATTTCACACTTGGTAACTCACTGCTCTGAGGGTACAGTTTTACCTGATACTGATAGCTTTTCAGGCTTGAATATTGGAGTGGGTTGCCATTTCTTACTCCGAATCTGGGATTGGGAAAGTAACCTGGACAGATAATTAAAACAGTCTTTGTTATCATAGTATTTCAGACTATCTTCACTAAGTAGATTAATTTGCATATAGCTAAGAGTTTGGGTCATTACTGTCAAGAGTTCTCCTTGTCTAGTCTCTTCAATTTAACTGATCTGTTAGAGTCCATCTGGTCTAGGTAAACATATTAAATTATTCTGGCTTATGATTTCTGAAAGACAATAAAAGGATAAGTTGAAATGGATAGAATCTGAATTTTAAATTAAAAAAAAAGATACTGCCATTTAAATAGTTAAATATATATAAGCACATTAATATATATTAATACCATATATTAAAAAATATTATAAAAATGAGATATTCTCATAAACAAGTGTGCAAGCTTCTCAATATAGACATCATGAGACACACCTCCAATCTGGATATGGTTCATTTTAATACAGTTACCAATCACTCAGTGAAACATATACATTGTTCTGCTGACATAGTTAAAGTATTGAAAATGAAATAAAGTGTTAGTTGCTCAGTTGTGTCCAACTCTTTGCCACTTCATGGACTATAGCCAGCCAGGCTCCTCTGTCCATGGAATTCTCCAAGCAAGAATACTGGAGTGGGTTGATATTTCCTTCTTTTGGGTATCTTCCCATCCCAGGGATCAAACCCAGGTCTCTTGCATTATTGCAAGCAGACTCTTTACCGCCTGAGCCACCAGGGAAGTTAAAGTATATTTTATAGTAAATAGAAATATGCATATGTTACATTAAAGAAGCTACTGAATGAACTGTACAACTGGAAAAAAAAAATCTCTTTTTAGGTCTAAACACTCAGCTTATAAATGAAATACAAACCAACATACCCTATCCTGACACCCCTACCTTTATCATGTGAAAAAAACTCAGTACTTCAGTAAATATTTTTTTTTCCTAAGTAAATGTATTCTGTGTACTCATTCATGCAGTTGATATTCACTTTGTATCAGTGTGAGTCAGGCACATGACAGGTTTTTATATACATTGTATCATTTATAATTCTTAAAATTATGAAATTGAAATTACAGTACCCCCACACTGTGGCCAGGGAGCAGAGCCGATGTGATTAGACAGAAGTCCTTGGGGAGGGTGTCCTTCCAGAAAGGAGGAGTTAGTCCCTTGGGAGGAAGCTCTTTGCATGCTTCCTGCGTCCTCTTCTTTCTGTTGGGCAGGCAGACATCAGAGGCTTCAGCTTGTTGCAACCTTGGGGACAAAGGCAAACGAGAAGGAAATCAAGCAAAAAAATGAAAGGAGTCTAGCTCACAGATGTGCTATTCAGCCTCCAGAGCAGCCCTTGCCTGCTTATTCGGACAGAAAAAGAAAGATGGCTTAGCCAGTGTTAATTTTTGACAAATAATGTGATTACACAGATAGAAACTGAAAGGCTAGCATAAAACATGGGGATGAGCGACTCTAATACTAGTTATGTTTTCCTATTTTGCCAAGTGGTTCATATCCTTAAGGAACTTGAATTTCATGGAAGAAAAGACAAGTAAACAGGCAAAGTGATGGTGGCTAGTATATTACTACTAGAATTACTATACAGGGAGTCTCGTAAACACTTTTTTATAGGGTCCTGAATTTGGCAGATACTGAACTGAACTTCCAAGTGACAGTTACAGTAGATGTTTCTAGAAATGTCAACTGCTTTCTGGTTTAGATTCACTCCATAGCACCAATAAGTAGCTTCTAATTGACATTTTACTTTTTTGCTTCAAGCTAAAGACAGATGGGTATATATATGTGTGATATGAAAAGTGTGTTTTCCCAATATTCTTTTTCAAGTCAAATCATAGGTTTCATTGGACTTTTTTGAAAAGGTGTGTGTCTGTTCTTTATTTGTAGTGTTTTTTTCTGTCTCTAATTGCAACCTGACTGAAATTTTTGCATCTTGGAGTCACGAAGTATATGGTAGCTGGCAACTGGAAATTAGAATTTCAATATATGAATTGTCTCTTTTGGAGGCTTACAGAAATTATTGGTAAAACAATAATAAAGTGATTAGACAACACTACAAATTGACGTCTGTCTTGGGAATTCTAAGTGTGAAGACTAAAGCTAAGGTCAAATATAAGAATGTATTTTAATTTACTATACTAATTGAAATGATAAAACCACAATCAATTATGAGTCTGATGCCTGTTGAAATCAAGGTTAAAAAGATGCTTGTGAGAATGTCTTTTTTAAAATTAATTTAATTTTTATTGAAGGATAATTGCTTTACAGAATTTTGCCATTTTCTGTCAAACCTCAACATGAATCAGCCATAAGTATACATATATCTCCTCCCTTTTGAAACTCCCTCCCATCCCCCTTTTAATATCCATTTCTAGGATAATCATTGCCTAACAATTTTTAAAAGATTGAGGAAGATACTGGATCTGATGAAGAAACTAAAAATTGTCTGTTCTTAAATAAATAGAACACGAGGGCAATAAACTTGGATAAGAGTGATTCTAGAAATAAGTGCCTTTTGTTAACAGTAATCTTGTTTAACATTTGTAAAACATGCTTCCTTCAAGAGTCTTAAGGTGCTTTTTAAAAATCTTTGTTACTGTTTCACAGTAACTTCGTGAAAAATGAAACAGATCTCCTGTCTAAAAATGTCTTTGCAAAAAGAATTTTCTCTGTGGGAATAAATGACCTAACATTGAATAAATAGCCCCCCAAAATCTATTGCTTCCTTTGTCTGCTGCAAAGTCTACAGTCAGATCAATGTCCCATTGAACTTTGCACTGATGTGAAATTGTCTGATGTATTTAGTCAATTTGGGGCATAACATTTTAAAAATAAGTAGTCGATCATGTCTAATTTATCAGTTTATGTATCCCCAGCAGTTCTTATATGTTCATGATATATAATAATTGTTCAATAAATATTTGATAGCTGAATTAGTATCAGATGAGGACTATATAAATGCCATGAAAGATGTGCACGTAAAGGGTTTAGAGGTTTAAAGAAAATGTATCTCTGTTTTTGTTGTTGTATAACAAACTACCACAAACTTAGCAGTAGGTATGGACTCTGGGTAGGGCTCACCTGAGTTCTTTGCGCAGAGTCACATGGCTGAAATGATGGTATTGGCCTGGGTTGTGTAACTACAGGAGTGACTATTCCATCATAGTTTACTGTATAATATAACCCAATCCAGCTTCCCTGGTAGCTCAGTGGTGAAGAATCTGCCTGCCAAGCAGGAGATATGGGCTCAATCTCTGGGTCAGAAAAATTCCTTGAAGAGAGAAATGGCAACTCACTCCAGCATTCTTGCCTGGGAAATCCCGTGGACAGAGGAGCCTGGTGGGCTACAGTCCATGGGGTTGCAAAAGACTCAGACACAACTTGGCAACTAAACAGCAGCAACATAACCCAACCCAGGGGGTCAGTACATATTACATGTGCAAATTATACTCACATTCAAGGGTACACAGTTTTAGAAGACCTGTACACCAGGGAGCAAGAGTCATGGGGCCATCTTAGAATTTGCCTTCCATAATAAATAGGGGCATACACACACCCACCCCACGCACATGAAGGCAAAAATCAAGAAAATCATCATTTAAATATTGTTACCCTTTCTTCACTGCGATCACCTTTTAAGAATGGGAGTAAGGAAAGAAGATGGCAATTCTACCTATAATTCAGCTATTTGCAAATCGACTTGTTCCACGGAACAAGAGCTACATCTACTGAGTGCTTATTATGTGTCAGACGTGTCTGAATTCTTTCAGTATATTAGTTCATTCCGTCCTCCAGAAACTGTAAGGGAGGGACATTACTATCTCCTCATTTATAGTTGGAAAACAGTCACAAAGAGGTTATGTTGTCAGAATCAAAACACTGTTAAGTGGCAAGGATAGAATACTGCGCTTAATACATATTATACCCTCAATAAATGTATTCAGTGGGACATCCCTGGTGGCCCAGCGGTTAGGACTCTGCTTCCACTACAGGGCAGGTGGTTTTGATCCCTGGTTGAGGAACTAAGATCCCTTCAAGCTGTGCTAACGTGCCCCTAAAAAATGTCATTAGTAATTTGATTATCATTTAGGATTACTGGAAAAAATAGTATAGAAAACCTAAGAGGACATGAATACATATATTTACTAAACAAGCATTGTTACTGCTTTATGTTAGAACCTCTCTGGAAGGGTACCCATCTCAGAGAAGTATAAAATCAAATCAGGAAAGAACTTCTAAGTCACAGTTACTTCTGTTGAGCAGTGCTCATTGTAGCACTGTCCAATTTTTCAGTATATTGACTAAGAAAACCCAGGGTAAAGAAAGGACAAAATCTTAAAATAGAAGCAAACATCACTGGGTAAAATCTCTCTATTGTGTTTGAGAAAGAAAATAGTGGATGAAAAGCCTGTAACCCAGATTTCATTTAATGACATAACCTGACTTTGACCTTTTGGTAAAGAAGTTAACTAAAAATCATACAACAAGGTGCTTTGCTTCTCTCAAAGCTTGGTTTTGGTTCTTCCAGGAGAAACCTGGGAGTGGCCTCTCTAGTTCTCAGGGGCTGATTCTCAAGTAGCCCCAGGACTGAGTCTTTTCTCCATCTCTTATCCCCAGACCCCCATCCCCCAAGGACTGATTATCTCCTCAAACACTCGATTCATCTGGGCAGAGGTTGTGAAGTCCAGCAAAGTACCAGGAATCCAGACTCCATGTCAGGGTTACTCTCGTAGGCCTGGGTGGTTGTGGGATGAGAGAGGAAGCTGCAGGAGGCATAGAGGGATTGTCAGAGGTTTGACGCCCAAATGCTCCAGGAAGGAACCTGGGAGTGGGATAGGCCATGCAGTGTGCTTTCAATTTCACACTTTCTTTTTTCTTTTTTTTAAAAATTAATTTATTTTTTAAATTGGAGGCTAATTACTACATGCTTTCAAACTGTGCTGCTGCAAAGGACTCTTGAGAGTCCCTTGGACTGCAAAGAGATCAAACCAGTCAATCCTAAAGGAAATTGACCCTGAATAGTCACTGGAAGGACTGATGCTGAAGCTCCAGTATTTTGGCCACCTGATGAAAGAAGACGACTCATTGGAAAATACCTTGATGCTGGGATAGATTGAGGCAGGAGGAGTAGGGGGTGACAGAGGATGAGACGGTTGGGTGGCATCACTGACCCAGCGGACATGAGTTTGAGCGAACTGTGGGAGATAGTGAAGGACAGGGAAGTGTGGCGTGCTGCAGTCCATGGGGTCACAGAGTTGGACATGACTGAACAACAACAAGAAATTCAGGTCAGTGGAGAAACAGGATCATGTTTCTGAATTAATATTTTGTAAGATCTGTTATAAAATTTTAATAAACTCACATGCTCAATAGAGTTCAAGAAAATTATACTTCTTTATCAAGAAACATAAAAGATTATTAGTTATTTTAATTTAAAGGGAATAGAGTAGTGGTCAGTTAAGTGATCCTGAGATGATAATTCTATGACACTTTTATAGTCATTTGATTTTGAGATAAAGAAGCAACAGATCAATAGATGTCTGCCATGCTCTTGAATCAGAGTGCAATGTGAGTAAGAATTCTGTTCAAATAGATAAACACAGGACATAGTTATAAAGAAGCACATGTTGGTTGCCATGGTTAAAAAAATAGTAGTGTAAGTCTGGTGAGGTGCAAAGAGGTAATCAGGATAAACAAAGCCAGCTTAGAATTACTTGATTAGTAGAACTACGTAGAGAATTGTGTTGAGTGGACCGATAGCATTGATAAACATTTTCTAAAGACAATGAACATATGGAGGCAAATTCTAAGAATTTGTTATTCGACAGCATTGTGTCTTTATGTCTCTTAGGATGAGAGTATGTTAGTTGACATCATCAAAAAAAAAGTTTGTTGTAATTGTTGAGCTGTTTCCTCTAATAATTACACTTTTGCCCTGAGGTTGGCTTAAAAGCTTAAATTATGAATATTTCACATTATATTATTTTCATATTCCTCATACATACCTCATGCAAATTAGCTTTCTTATAGGCTCACACTGACCTTTACCTCACTGATGGAAATTAAATTGTAAAATGAATCTGCTTAGGAAAATCATTTTCAGAAAATATTTCTTCCTCTGTGTTGTTGAAGTTTAAGAGAAGCTTTTAGCATGCCAAGTCATCAGTCCTACTATATAATGAAATAAAAATCTAGACAACTGGTAAAAAAATAAGATGTCTTGTTTTTCTCAGGATGAAAATGAAATAACTTAAAATATTGGAATACAACAGAAAAGAAAAAAGTGCCTACAACAATTAGCTGTGAATATTCTCAGAATTTTAGGATGCTTTTCCTACCATATACTAGCATACTTGATTTTTTCCTCAGGCTGCCTGAAATTGATGGAACACATATAAAGACAAAGACATTTTGATTCTGTAAATTTCTGAAAATTCTCAATTTGTACTTCTAAAGTAGTATATATTCATAGTTAAAGAAACAAAAAATATCTGAAATGAAAGATGTGTTTTTGCATGTAGTAGTTACAAATAATAAACTATTTTCTATTTTACCTGAGAATGCTTTTAGAGTTATTTTTAAATCTCTTATGATTTCTGAGGGAAATAAAACTGCAAGTTGTATATTTTCTGTTCACAAAGTCTCATTTGCCTCCTAAAATTCACAAAAGTACCTTATGATGTCTGGTGGCACACAAGTCTTGTATGCTAAAAATGGAGAAAAAGTTTGGGCTTCTCATGCACCATTTATTTTACATTCACATTGCATCTTATTCTCAAAACTCTGAAATCATATTACATGGACTCTACTTCCTTTATATAAACATCCTGATTCAATTTTCATACTGAAGTGTTTTTGAATGTAATGTCATGCATGGAATCAAAAATAGAAGCATTGGTGTTTTATTTTTGCACCCAGTAATTTGGTTTTTAAACCAGGTTTACAGGGAACAGACCTATAAAGAGAGTTTATAGATTTCAGAATAATCTCAGCAACTGATTACTTAGTTTAGGAAGTTAAAGTCTAACAGATGAAATAGCCAATCTATAAAAGCCCACGAAACTCAATCGATTTTTTAGAAATTTTAATTTTAAAAAAGTGGAAGAAAGAATAATTACAATAATTATATATAAAGTAGTAAGATAGTCAAGCAGTTGACTTCAGGGTTTATAAAACAACAAGCATAAGTATATTCAATAACTGTTTAACAAAGTCTATGATTAAGTTACATATAACTTTTTAATATATGTATAAGTCTTTCCTATTTGAGAATATTTTCATAGAGATTAATTATCTAGTTCTCCCAGAACCTCCAAACCTTCCTTCACTTTTATGTCAAAGCCTTAGATGTCTGATTGTGGTTTTGCATTTAATATCTGAACCTTTTTTTTTTTCTTCTTCTTCTTAAGGTGAAGTCTGGTCTGAATCATATTTTGAAGAGATTTAAGCAGACGCCTCATTTATATTTTTTGCTAAACATTCAGTCTTATGACATGGAAGAGAAAAATTAAGCTTTGTGATCAAAATTTACAATTTAAGTTTTTGCTTTTTATACTATTAACCATTAATAGTCATTCCCACATTTATTCTATAGATGTATTTGAATCATGGAAGCAAATCTATGTAGCATATATAAAGTAGTAAAAAGAAACAATAGACCTTTTAAAATAAAACGAATGAGCCAACAGCTCTAATTGGGACTTATTAAAATTAATCAATCAGATATATAAAAATTAGGGTAGTTCTATTTAAAAATAAATTTCAGAGATCAACTCATTTAGTATTGTTGTTGTTCCGACTGTGTCGTGTCCGACTCTGTGACCCATGTACCGCCGCATGCCAGGCTTTCCTGGCACCATCTCCCAGAGCTTGACAAACTCATGTCCGTTGAGTCAGTGATGTCATCCAACCATCTCAACCTCTCGCCCCCTTCTCTTGCTTTCAATCTTTCCCAGTATCAGAGCTTTTCTAATGAGTCAGCTCTTGTACAAATTTGCTGGCTTATTAAGTGCAGCACTTTAACAGCATTATCATCTAGGGTTTGAAATAGTTCAGCTGGAATTCTGTCACCTCCACTAGCTTTGTTCATAGTGAGACTTCCTAAGGTCCACTTGACTTTGCATTCCAGGATGCCTGGCTTTAGTTGAGTGATCACACCATCTATGATATCTGGGTCATTAAGATCTTTTATGTATAGTTCTGTGTATTCTTGCCACCTCTTCTTAATATCTTCTGCCTTTTCAGGTCCATGCTGTTTCTGTCCTTTATTGAGCCCATCTTTGCATGAAATGTTCCCTTGGTATCTCTAATTTTCTTGAAGAGATTTCTAGTCTTTATCATCTAGGGTTTGAAATAGTTCAGCTGGAATTCTGTCACCTCCACTAGCTTTGTTCATAGTGAGACTTCCTAAGGTCCACTTGACTTTGCATTCCAGGATGCCTGGCTTTAGTTGAGTGATCACACCATCTATGATATCTGGGTCATTAAGATCTTTTATGTATAGTTCTGTGTATTCTTGCCACCTCTTCTTAATATCTTCTGCCTTTTCAGGTCCATGCTGTTTCTGTCCTTTATTGAGCCCATCTTTGCATGAAATGTTCCCTTGGTATCTCTAATTTTCTTGAAGAGATTTCTAGTCTTTCCCATTCTATTGTTTTCCTCTATTTCTTTGCACTGATCACTGAGGAAGACTTTCTTATCTCTCCTTGCTATTCTTTGGAACTCTGCATTCACATGGGTGTATCTTTCCTTTCCTCCTTTGTCTTGAGCTTCTCTTCTTTCCTCGGCTATTTGTAAGACCTCCTCAGACAACCATTTTGCCTTTTTGCATTTCTTTTTCTTGGGGATGGTTTTGATCACTGCTTCCTACAATGTCATGAACCTCCATCCATAGTTCTTCAGACTGTCTATCAGATCTAATCCCTTGAATCTATTTGCTACTTTCACTATATAATTGAAAGCGATTTGATTAAGGTCATATCTGAATAACCTAGTGGTTTTCCCTACTGTCTTCAATTTATGTCTGAATTTTGCAGTAAGAGGTTCATGATCTGAGCCACAATGAGCTTCTGGTCTTGTTTTTGCTGACTGTATAAAGCTTCTCCATATTTGGCTGCAAAGAATATAATCAGCCTGATTTCAGTATTGACCATCTGGTTATGTCCATGTGAATAAATATAACATCATTTTTAATCAAACTATATATATATCTATATATATTTAGATATTTTCTATCCATCTATCTCTCTATCTATCATTTTTTATGTCTAATTACCCTGAAAACTTATTTTACAAATTCTTGGCAAGATAGCCACCTAGAAAAAAGGACAAACAAATAGAATAAAAGAAAATATATCTGAAACTGGCTAGCAAAAATAAATTAATGTACCAAGTTGCATAGTTACTATTTCTTTCAGGATCCTATGATCTTTTAGAGAATGTGTATAGTATATTTTACAATGATGTGTTTATGAATAATACAGGCTTCCGTGGTAGCTCAGCTGATAAAGATTCTGCCTGCAATGCAGGAGACCCCAGTTTGGTTCCTGGGTCAGAAAATTTCTCTGGAAAAGGGATAGGCTACCCACTCCAATATTCTTAGGTTTCCCTGGTGGCTCAGATGGTAAAGAATCTGCCTACAATATGGGAGACCTGGGTTCGATCTCTGGGTTGGGAAGATCCCCTGGGTAGGGAGTGGCAGCTCACTCCAGTATTCTCACCTGCAGAATCCCCCTGGAGGACTACAGTCTACGAAGTCACAAAGAGTCGGATATGACTGAGCCACCAAGCACACATATGAATAATATAGGTAAATGAATTTATGGATTGCACCATGATTTTTCAGTGAATTTACTTTATAATTTGTGTTAGCCTGTATCTGTTTGGGGGTGATATTCATTTTTCTGTGTCTTTTAACACTCTGTTTTTCACTTTTCTACCAAAAATTTGCTTCCAAAAACTCCGTGTAAAGTAATTTTCTATGAATATAGCCTAAATACATTTCTGGGAACTTGTACTTAAAGGGAGCTTATAATGAATCACATTATGATGTGAATGATGCCCATTTATCTATTCCAGGAGATCAGCTCAGGTTTCCAGAGACTGGTATTTTAAAGTAGGTTTCAATGGAGAGCGCATTTCAGTACCTAACCTCAGACTATAAAGTATACTCAGACATAGAGTGGAGACACAGAGAGGTGACTCTGGTGCTTTCCTACATCATTGTGAAACCGTCTTGCTAGTTTTTAGAGATAGTAAGGCAAGATTAGGCTACAGTCCACGGGGTCGCAAAGAGTTGGACATGACTGAGCGACTTCACCCCTTCACCTAAGGCAAGATTACATGAACATTTTGCATGTTATATTGAAATGATTTATGTGTTTGCCTACACAGGAACCTCTATGGGTTTGATATCTTCAGTGATAAGCTTTTTACTGTGTTACTCATCTTTGCATTCCTACCATCCAGTACAGTGACTAGAATCAAGGTGAAGCTGTAGTAAATGTCTATTAAACTACAGGGGCTCTGTATAATTAAATAAGGATAAATTAGTCATGAGGTATTCTAAGCTATAGATTATTAAATGGGTGTCATTGGTATCATTAATATGGATTTGCCCTCATTTGAGTTCATATTTAAATATTCTTATTCCTCTGCATGTATTAATGTTCAGAAAATAATTTGGGAATGTCCCATATTGACGACAGTCTTTTCAAATGTTTGTATTTACTTCTTTGGTCTGGTAAATGGAGTCTATTAATCACAATTTTAGTATTTTTGGTAGCTCCAAATTTGATAGTGTTTTAATCTTCATATTCCACACAATTATTATTTATTTTATGCCAATAGGTAAAGATATCAGAGATAAAAGTTTACATAGACTATGTGAAAGTTAATACTGTTGTCTTACTAAATCTATGATAAATTAGTTCCTTTGGTTATAAATTCTAAAAGTTGTATTTTTACCATAGAAAATTTAATTAGAAAGCAAAGCCCACATTTGGAATATAAAGGATGATTATACTGTTAACATCACAGTTGAGGACTGGCTTTTAATTTTATTAAATGCGATATTTTACCACTCATGCTGCTAATTCCTCCCTTTTGTTTCTCAAGTGATATGATTTTTTTTAAATGTTGCTTTTAATTATGCTTCCCAGATGGTGCTAGTGGTAAAGAACTCGCCGGCCAATGCAGGAGACATGAGATGTGAGTTTGATCCCTGGGTTGGGAAGATCCCTGGAGAAGGAAATGGCAACCCACTCCAGCATTCTTGTGTGGAGAACTCCATGGATAGAGGAGCCTGGTGGGCTACATTCATGGGGTTGTAAAGAGTGGGACACGACTGAGCAACTATCACTTTCACTTTATAATTATGTCATTTTTTTTTTTTTTTTACCCCTTGAAGGACCTTTTTTACTCTTGGAAGGACCTTTCTTGATCAGTAAGGCAAAAACAAAGAAATGAAATTAACAACCAAAAAAACCTTAATTAAAATGTGTTTATATATTGTGTATGCTTTTGGTTAGTTTTGCCTTTATAAGACAAGCAAAGTTTTTGCAAGTTAATGGTTCTATTTTTCTCTAAAATGAAATTAGTTACTTAACTCCTAGCTTCAAAAGAGAATGATACCTACATCATCATTTACAAGTGGATTTGTGATTTGTGATTAATATGAAGGGTTGTTTGTAAACAAACATGGCTTTCAGTTGCATATTTAGAATGCAGACTTTATCAGAGAACATCCCAGGAAGAAAGTTTCTTTCTCTCTCCCTTTCACTCTTTCTGTTTGATTTATCTCTGAGTGTTCAACAGGTAACAGTATCAATCAAATACACTGTATTCAATAAATATTTGTTAATTCAGTCACCATGTTACAGAAAATGGATTTGTATATGTTATCTTAAATTTTATTTTCATTGTTGAAAAGACTTCAGGTGATATAGATGAACGAGCTTGTTAAATTATCAAGGGGTTTTGGCTTTGTTTTCATTTTTAAACAGATGATAATTAAAGAGCAAGGCAATTAAATATAAGGTCTCTTCATATGACACAGTGAAAATAACTTTAATGTGTTTAAATTTAGCTAATGCTGTAGTTAAGTCTGCGAGCATTTCAGGGGTCATGTATCTTCAATAAACTTTGTCCCCTTTTTTGCTCATAAAGAATGACTATACTGAACATAACCAAATAGTCAAGCTTTGTTTTCAGCTTTTTCTTTTAAAACAGAAATTTGTTTTTAATATTCCAATATTTTTCATTTAGCTAAAAGGCATTATTTACTTTTATTTGCAATGAAAAATTATAAAAGATTTTGTGAGAGCAATAGCTGTCCCTATATTTTATTCAGGAAATCTCATTTTTTTCTCAGAGGATGTTTGTTTGATTTGTAATCTAAACATTACTAGAAATTTTATATTATAATTAAAATGTGGTACTTAAATACAGGGAATGCTTTTCATAATCCTGCCCATGCACTAAAATAATCTATACTTGGCACTTTACAAATATTTTAAAATTTAATCATCTTAAGAACACTGTAAATGTTTTATTCCAATATTACAGATGAGAAATTGAAGTTAATATTTAAGTAACTTTGCCAACATGTTGCTCTTGAAAAGTGGCAGAGCCAGGATTTAAATAAAAATATGCCACATTGTAAAGATTTTACCTTTTGCTAAAATACTGTATTACTTTTCTCATAATGCTCTCTGTTGCTTCCATTTGATTCCAAGGCCGTTTATTGATCTTCTATTATGTACAAAATGTGACAGTCTGATTTGACTTTTGTCTCTGCTTCATGACACCTCAAGACATCTAGTTCAACCCAAGTCTCTCTTTGAAGTCAAATTGCTTCTTTGACCTTTTTTTTTTTACTGGCCATAAAACAAAAATTTAAGTTATATTTCCTGTGATTTTTTTTTCTTTTCACTATACTTCTAATTTTTTTAACAAAATTGTTTCCTATTCTTAGGCCAACATCCCATGCTAACTTTTAGCCTGAAATTTTCCTTCACTGACCACAATTATGTGCCTCTTTTTTTAATTTGTGTGTCAACCAAGAGGTGCTTTGAAGAATATCAGGTCAATAAATGAATAGAATCCATAAATGTGAGGACCATAAGGAAAATCAGAAATCCTGAGTCCTTATTTTGAAGAAGTGTGTGGAATAAAGATACTTAGAAGTTAAATGAACACCTGAGGATCAAGCATCGGATTAGGGGGCTCAGGTATTAAGACTCGGGCTTTCGTTATATATTTCTGCAGTTCCTTCAGCCAACTTTCAGTACTGTCTGTATGTTTTTTACTTGACTTCTACAACTGCTTATTTTGTTTCCTTTATTTGGCTCTTCATCCCCCCACAGATATCCACTCCTTGAAGTCAGGGCTTGGCTTCATTAAAAAGTCCTGGTATGATTTTGAAGGATCTCATGGAGTATTTCATAATTTATATGATATCAGATTTTTTGAAGAGCCTTTCAAATGAAAAAGCTACATATTAGCTCTTTGTGGTTCTTGAACAATGCTGTAAACATCAACCCATGGTTTTTTTCTTATGAGATCAGAAAGCTTGTATACAGTCTTCACTCTATGCATGAAGCAATCAAACTCTTTGAAAAGAGACTGCTGCAAATAAAGAAAATATCAATCAACCAAAGAAAAAATAGAAAAATAATTTTCTTAGTTGATCTTTGAAATGCATAATACCTTGTTTTCATATTCACAATACTGGGAGTTGATATTAGCGTTAAGATCAGTGACAAAACACCTCGATTAATAATTTCTACTCCAACATCATTCTAAAATAAGAAAATATGCCTTTGTCTAATTTGATGACAGGAAGGATAATCAATAATCAGTGAGAGCATTTAGTACCACATAAACATTAACTGGACAAATGAAGAAATTAAAAAATATTTATTTGTATAGGTGATATACAGATTTATATTTTACAGTTCTACTAAAATAACATTTGCCAAAACCAAATGTATGGCATCTTTAAATATCAACATTTACAGACCATGCAACACACATTTATAGGAAGAGAAATATATAACTATTAGCATCATCTTATTTGAATAATATAGTATTAAATTATTCAGTGAGATGAGATTTGGAACAAGAACATGATCAGTGGAAGAACACTTTCTGAATATAAGCCAATGTGGCAGATGCCTGAGTTCCCAGGGCCTTGGACTCCTTGCTTTTTTATTTCTTCTCATTCCAAAAATGAAGGCTCACTCAGGGGATAAACCTCTTCTGGTCATTATTGAAATGACTGACTACCCACTGTTTTAGTGGCAAGTTCCCCTCACAGATGAGAAGATGCTCCTCCCTGGAGCCACTGAATCATCTGGTCATGTATCTGTGACCAGCAGTGGTGGCTCTGTGTGACTGGGTGAGTTTATGCTCACTTTGGAAGGAGCCCAAATGTGGATCACATTATCAGTGATCAACCTCAGTTATGTATGATCCGGAAGTTCTGTAGAGATGAATGTGTCCTCCCAAAAGTTTCTGGTGCTGGTTTATAACTAGAGGTGATAGATTGCTATTCAAGAGCCATGGTTAGTAAACCAAGAACAAATGGTCATCCTTTCCCATTATGAGAACTGGATTGCTGCTATACTTTCTTTAATCAAGCCATAGAGAAGCTTCATCATTATAGAAAGTGTCCAAATACATGTCTATCTGAGCATTGTACAGTCTGCATGTAGAAAAAATTTCAAACTAGATAATTGGCCCATCTGTTGACAATTTTGCAAAAGCTTAACCTTTACTTAACTTTACAATCTTGTACAACACTGTTTTTATTTCCTTACTGCCTTTTAATTAAGGAGCTTTCTGACTATGAATGAAATGAATTCGAATGGAAGCTTTTATAGAATATCTTGGCAGATACATTATATATTGTTAGACAAATAACAGTTTTGATTTGCATTTTTTAAAATCATTTCAAATGACACACTTATTTTAAAAGATGTACTCATTTGTTAACATAAACATGCTGTATCTTAGAAGCAAATGAACAAGCTTACAAATAAAATGAGCAAAAATAATTTTCTTTATAACCAAATGGCAACATCTGACTTTACATCCTGAAACTCAGTGTAGGTAAATGAACGCGATCGTCTTCTAAGATTTGTTGGTCTCTGTGATCTTCCTTCTGTCAAGTCTAAATAGATGTCAGATTTCAGAAAACGCATGTAACTATCTTGTTCCATGAGCTGATATACTCTGCTTTGGGCAACATCAAAACTGTGGAGGGTGGGTTGGGTGATGCTCTTGGAGATGATTTCTTTGGTGTGAAAATCAAGGTTAACCTGGATAATAATAAAAACAAAACGGTAATTATAGTCAGTCTCCTTAAGTAAACACCTTGAGAAACAGAAGTACAGGACTGATTCCAGGTCAGAGAGGGCAAACTGCTCTTGGATGCCAGGTGTTTCCTGTTGTGGGTCTAGGGATCCAGTGATTCATTCTGGGCTGTCATTTCATCTGGCTCTTCTCTTCCTGTGAGCCTGTTCTTTCTGTCTCTACTAATGCAGCATCATGGACCATTGAACTGGCACATACCCAAGAGATCATTAGATTCAACTCATTTTCAAAATGGAAACTAAACTTTGTAGAAATTAAATTATTTTGCGTGAAGGTTAGCAGTGTGTTTGGGACATATTTGGGATTTCAATGTGAGGCTTTTGCTATATTTCAATGCTTTTATCATTATATTATACACCTATAAGTATATGTGTGTTGAAAATGCCTATCTTTTAAAGCCTATCTTTAAGGTTTTTTATCAAAGCACTGATGACATATTTGGTGGTAAATTTTTAGTTTTCAGGTAGGTTTCTTCCTTTCCCTTGATGGGTAACAGCACATAACCAGCTGCCTTTGTTTGCATATGTGAGTGCTCAGTCACTCAATCCTGTCCCATTCTTTTAAGACCCCATGGACTGTAGCCCTCCAGGCTCCTTTGCCTATGGGATGTCCCAGGCAAGAATATTGGAGCAGGTTGCCACTTCTTCCTCCAAGGGATCTTCCCAACCCAGGGATCAAACTTGAGTGTCTTGCATCTCCTGCATTGGCAGGCGGATTCTTTACCACCTGGGAAGCCCTGCTTTTGTTTACCTGTGTATAAGTTTGGCCTTGGGGAAAACAGGATAATACATTGAAACACAAAACAGATTGAAACACTGAAACTAGGAAAATAAGTGTCGTTTCATGCAAAATGATGTCTACACAGGCAATACTACTTCGTGGACAATACCAATTTATAGTCAAACAGAAATCTTAGCAGTGACAGACTACAAGTTCCATTCTTCAGTGAAAAGACTCTATTTATTGAGCACATACTAGAAATATAGAACCTCTAATTCATATTCAAGAATAATCAAGTAATACTTGCTAGTTTATTAGCCATTTTAGTAATCCTTTTATACAGTTACCTCATTTGAGCTTGCAATCAAAAAAAGAAAAAAAATCACAATTGCTTTTCCACTTGAATTCATTTCCACATTAGGTTTAGCTTATCTTTCTATTATGAAATTTTCTTTTCATTTATCTTAAGGTATGGGGATGATAATTATGGGACAACTTAAACTTTGTATAGGTAGGTGAGCTAACTTTAAAATGGTATATGATACAAGCTTCTTGATTTCTCTTATATTCACCACAAGTAAAAATGTTTAGTTTCTACAAGAGGTTACTTGTGCTGTGATTAATATGATAAATGAATGAATCTTAATGTTGCAATTAATTATATTCACTCAGTCTAGAATAAAGATATCTCAAGGAGTAATTTCAATTATACCTTTCCTTCCATGGCAATATCTTTATTTTTATTTTTTAATTGTTTTATAATGATTCTGTTTGTATATAGAAATCTATATACAAACATATCTCAGAGATGTTTCAGGTTCCCTTCCAGATTACCTCAATAAAGAGAATATCTCAGTAAAGCAAGTCACACAATTTTTTGGTTTCCCAGTGCATAAAAAAAGTTATGTTTACGTGATAGTCTAAATGTGCAGTAGAATTATGACTGAAAATACAATTTACATACCTTAATTAAAAATGCTTTATTTCTAAAAAAAGGCTAACCATCATCTGAGCCTTCAGCAAGTCATGGTAGTAATATCAAAGAACACTTATCACAAATCGCCATAATAAGCGTAACAATGATGCAAAAGCAAGAAATACTGCAAAAATTATCAAAATGTGACATAGAGACAGGAGATGAGCCAATATTGTTGGAAAAATGGCACTGATAGATTTGCTCAAGGCAGGGCTGTCACAAACCTTTAATTTAACACAGTATCTGCAAAAGGCAGTAAAAGTGAAGGGCAATAATATGAGGTAGGCTTATAAAGAGACACCGTTTTTGTTTCAACAAAATTCTGACCTTTCTGGTAGAATGTACAGCAGTACTGATTTGATGAAGTCATATTTTCTCAAAAAGTTTTCAAACAAATGTACATTTTTACAATCATCTTTACCTCTTGTGGAGCATCATTCTGTATAAATTTCTCATATATTGCTTTTGCTTTACGAATTATTTGTTGAGGGTCTTTGCTTTTCTTGAAATCTTCACAGGCTATCCAAAATTCAATGTTTTCCTCACTGAATTCAGTTTTAAGAAATCTGGTAAAAGTCTCCAGTCCATCTACCAAGAAAAGATGTGACATATTTTAGCTATAAAATATTCATTCTGAGAAAACTTATTACTTTGTATTAAATTTTAAGCATGAATGTTAGCAGAAGAGGTGCGCTGTCTTCTCTCTAATTCAGTGCAGTAGCACACATCTTGGTCTTCTCTGGTGGCTCAAAGAATCTGTCTGCAATGCAGAATTCCTGGGTTTGATCCCTGGGTCAGGAAGTTCCCCTGGATAAGGGAATGGCTACCCACTCCAATATTCTTGCATGGAGAATTCCATGGATAGAGAAACCTATAGGATCTACGGGGTCACAAAGAGTAGGACAAGACTGAGTGACTAACACTTTCACTTTCTTCATTACACAGCACACATCTTGTACAGTATATATGAGTTGTTGTTCAGTTGTTCAGTCATGACTGACTGTTTGAGACCTCATGGACTGCAGCATGCCAGGCTTCCCTGTCCTTCACTTTCTCCCAGAGTTTGCTCAAACTCGTGTCCATTGAGTCAATGATGCCATCCAACCATCTCATCCTCTGTCTCCCCCTTTTCCTCCTGCTCTAAATCTTTCCCAGGATCAGAGTCTTTTCAAATGATAGACCATGCATCAATTAGCTGATTTCTTTATAGCTATGAAAAAGGAAGTACCATTTCTGTTGAAATAAGACCAGTATCATACTTAGACATGAGAAACAGGGACCTTTGGGCTTCCCTGGTGGCTCAGGGGTAAAGAATTGACCTACCAATGTAAGAGACATGGGTTGAATCCCTGGATAGGGAAAATTCCCTGGAGAAGGAAATGACCATCCACTCCAGTGTTCTTGCCTGGGGATCCCACGGACAGAGGAGTTTGGTGGGCTACGGCCCATGAGTTTGCAAAGAGTCGGACATGACTGAGCACACACACGTTCTGACTCTCACAGCCATACCTCTCCCTGGGCTGTGTGTGGTAGGGTTATTCTACACAGCCAAGGAGCCATTCCAGCTGGAGACAATCACAACTTCTGCACTATGCTTCTTAAATTCAGGGCCTTAGAATGATCTGTAAAAAGACGTTGTGTTTCCAGGATTTACATAGATCTCTTTGCCAAGTTCATCCACAAAAGGCACCTGATCCAGTGGAATGCACACTCCAAGGCTTGGATGTGGACAGGACTTGAATTTGCATGCTGGGGTGTTCACCCAAATGTGATAGGAGGCATCTCACAATGTGGCACCAAACCATGGGTGGAAAGTGGAAGAAGGCAGGCCATGCTATTTGGTAGAACTGGGAAGAGTATGAGAATCTTAAAATCAAACTTAATCTGCCAAGTATCAAAACAGAAGGATAGAATATCTTCTTTTAAAGGTTTATTAGCCTGATCTATAATGGTTAAGAATCTAGAAATATAGTATTGGACTTCCATTTTCACTTTTGTCCTGTGCCCCATGAATGTTAGGGGGCAAGTATCAAGTCTTATGGAAGACTGTTAGGGTTCAAGTTCTTGTTCAGCGAGTGACTATGTGATATTGTCTTGTGGTTCAGCTGGTAAAGAATCCACCTGCAATGTGGGAGACCTGGGTTCGATCCCTGGGTTGGGAAGATCCCCTGGAGAGGGAAAAGGCTACCCACTCCAGTATTCTGGCCTGGAGAATCCCATGGACTACAATCCATGGGGTTGCAAATAGTTGGACATGACTGAGCAACTTTGTTATCTTATGGGTGTTGCATGAATTGGTTTTTCTTTCTGTGCCTTGGTTTCTCAGTATTAAAATGAAGATAATGATAGCATCTACCTGATAGAGCTGTTTAGAGAATTAAATGTGACAAAATATACAAAGTGTGGTTAAAACAGAAACTGGCACATAGTAAGTATGAGTTTTGATGGTGATTGTGATGATGGTATTGATGATCTTGATGATTAAAATATTTGTAAAGCTCAATTAAGTAAAATTTCATAGCTAAAGCTGTGGCAGACTCAGAATTCAACATTAAGACAACCTGACTTTAAAACTAGCTCTCTTTCAATTATTTATAATATTCTAGTCTTTTTTGACTTACAGGTATTTTTTTACATTTAACTTCTTTGAAAAAATTATACATTTACATGTAGTCACAGGAGATAAAAGAGCCCATGTACCCTCTACCCAGTTTTCACCAATATAACATTTTATAAAACTGTAGTAAAATATAACAAATAGGATAATGATACTGATATAGTTAAGATACAGAGTATTTCCATGATTGCAAGGATATCTCATGTTGCTTCTTTACTGTTATAGTCCCATTTTCCCCATATCCAACCCTTCCTTAAACTTTAGGGATCAATAATCTGTTCTCCATTGTAATAATTTGGTCAATTCACAAATATGAATCATGTAGTATATATTGCTTGGGGTGGCTTTTTTCATCTACCATGACTCTCTGGAGATGCATCAATATATCAGTAATTTCCTCCTTTTCATTGCTGTGTTGCATTCCATGATGTAGATTTGTTTAGTCATTACCACTGAACCATTAAAGGCTTTCCTGATGGCTCAGATAGTAAAGAATCTGCCTGCAGTGCAGGAGACCTGGGTTATATCCCTGGATTGGAAAGATCCCCTAGAGAAAGGAATGGCTACCCACTCCAATATTCTTGCCTGGAGAATTCCATGGACAGAGGAGCTTGACAGGCTTTACAGTCCATGGGGTGGGGTCACAAAGAGTCAGACGTGACTGAGCGACTGTCACTTTCACTTCCACTTTTCACTGAAGGTTTTAGGGAGCTATTATCAATAAGGTTGCTGTAAACATATATGTACACATCTTTTTTTAAAAAAAATTTACTTTATTTTACTTTACAATACTGTATTGGTTTTGCCATACATCAACATGAATCCGCCACAGGTGTACACGTGTTCCCAATCCTGAACCCCCCTCCCACCTCCCTCCCCATGCCATCTCTCTGGGTCATCCCAGTGTACCAGCCCCATGTCCACATCTTTTAATATATACATATAAGATTTTATTTCTCTGGGATAAGAGAAGTGAAGCTGTTCAGTCATATGGTATTGAAACAGAGAAGAGGGCATTCATTGCAGGAGCTTTAATAAAAGATAAAAATGTTCCTTTTAGATTTTTCAGATAAATTCTGTCAGTGAAATTCACATTTGAGTTGGATACAAATGATTCTTAACAATCTTTCTTTAGATTTGTTCTCCACTCATTCAGTCACTAAGTCATGTCTGTCTCTTTGCAACTCCATGGACTACTGCTCACCAGGCTTCCCTGTTCTTCACTATCTCCCTGAGTTTGCTCAAACTCATGTCTGTTGAGTCGATGATGCCATCCAACTGTCTCATCCTCTGCCGTCTTTTCTCCTCCTACCTGCAATCTTTCCCAGCATCAAGGTTTCTTCCAATGAGTCAGCTCTTCACTTCAGGTACCCAAAGTATTGCAGCTTCAGCATCAGTCCTTCCAGTGAATATCCAGGGTTAATTTTCTTTAGGATTGACTGATTTGATCTCCTTGCTGTCCAAGGGACTCTCAAGTGTCTTCTCCAGCACCACAATTTGAAAGCATCAATTCTTCAGTGCTCAGACTTTTTAGTGATCCAACTCTCATGTGGTTGTGGCTTATTTCTCTTTCTGCTCTTGCAGGTGAGTTATTACAAAAGGAAATTGCACAAGGCATGAGCTCTGTCTGGATTTCTCACTTGGCAGCATTTGATAATAACAATATCCTCCTTTTTGAAATATTCTCCTTCCTAGGATTCTAGGACAGCATACCTCCTAATTTATACCATCCAATCACTTTAATGTAATTGTTTGCTCTGGCTTAATATTGTTTGTTCCCTGGTTAAATGTGATGTTCACAGAGATTCTTTACAGTCTTCTCCTTTTGTCCCCTCTTTCCATTTCTGTTTCCCTTTTCTTAGTCTATTCTCCTGTATCTTCCTCTCATAACATTTTCCCTGAAACTCCTTTCCCTCTTATCTTCTTCTATATTTTATGCAGGCAAGATAAGGTGTTACAAATAATATTGGAAAACAATTAAGATTTTTTGAGTTAAATTTACTTTTAATTAGATCAAAATAAGAATTTTAATCTCATCATATGAAATCATTAAAAGAAATTTTTCTCTTAACCTCAGCTTTTCTCTAGCTACTGATCTATATCGTTCCCTTGCAAATGCAAAGTCTTTTGAGTAAGCTTTATACAGTTGGTCTCTTAATCTCCTCCACTCATTTACTTCCCTAGACACTAAAAGTGTGGTTTCTACTCAACACTTGACTTAAATAATTTTTACCAAAGTGACTTACTGTTATATTCAGTGGAAAACTTTCTTTCTAATCCATATATTACTTCATCTCTCTATATCAGCAGACAAAGATATGTTTATAATTTTTCTATGGCAGGTACACTTTTGAGTTTCTTGTTTTTCCTCTGACTATTGCTTTTCTTCAGAGTCCTTTGGACAGCAAGAAGATCAAACCAGTCATGAGCTACATGAGTCATGATCCTAAAGGAAATCAACCCTGAATATTCACCAGAAGGACTGATGCTGAAGCTGAAGCTCCAGTACCTTAGCCCCCTGATGCAAAGAGCTGACTCTTTGGAAAAGACCCTGAGGCTGGGAAAGACTGAGGGCAGGAGGAGAAGAGGGTGACAGAGAATAAGATGGTTGGAGGGCATCCTTAACTCAATAGACATGAGTTTGAGCAAACTCTGGGAGAGAGTGTAGGACAGGGCAGCCTGGTGTGCTGCAGTCCATGGGGTTGCAGAGTCGGATGTGACTTAGTGACTGAACAACAACAATTGCTTTTCTGAATACTTCTCAATTTATCCTTCTTCATTCTTCCCTTTAAGTCTATATCCAGGAAAATCACTTCAACACTTCAAGACAATGAATATGCTGATGACTTTCAGAAGTCATCTCTAGCTCAGATCTCTTTCCTGAGCTCCAAGCTTATATTACCTGGTAAACACCTCCACTGAATTTCCCACCAAAATAATCACATCACAACTGAATTCATTATCTTCACCCCAAAGCTTCCCAGAATGTTTCCGTTTAATGACACTATCGACTCAACATCATAATCCACAACCCTGATATCCTCACAGATCCCCATTTTTTCTTCTCAACCCAATTGATAATCATATTTTGTCTACTTATCCCCTTCATATATCGTGCATCTCTCTTTTAAAATATTTAATTATTTATTTTATTTGGCTGTGCTGGGTCTTAGTTGTGACATGTGAAATCTTTAGTTGAATGTGAGAACTCTTAGTTGCTGTATGTGAGATCTAGTTCCCTGACCAGGGAATAAACCCAGGCCCCCTGAATTGAGAGCACAGGCTCTCAGCCATTGGATCACCAGGAGAGTCCACCTGTCTTTTCATTTTAATGCAATCTGGAATTACCTTTATTCAGATGAGGGTTATCTTTTACATAGCTAATTTTAACTACCTTCTGTCAATAATTGATGATTCTATCTCCAGTCTTCTCTTGCTTTCTTCTCTCCCAACCCTCCACTTTCCTAGTTTATTATCCACATTCTAGTCAGTAATATCTTTCTAGAGTACAAGTTTAAATATGTTTCTTCACTGTTTAAAATTTCCCAGAAATGCCTTAATCTCTTTCCACTATCTTTTTCACATGTTAAGCTCCAAGCATAGTGAAATAACTTAGAGTTCCACTCATGTGCCATGTTCCCACATGTCTTTACCTTCTATTGGAAACATTTTCTCTTCCTACTCCAATTTTATCAATCAAATTTCATCAGGTTAGTCTGTATCAGCCATTGAAGTTTAAATCTGGAAAGATTTTACCAGTCTCTCAAGGGTAAGTTGGGTATCCTTCATATATGACTTCCTAGTACACTGGGTAGCAAATATTGTGCTGCAGTTGCTTGCTTATTTTTGTTTCTTATTTTATATTATGAGATTTGTGAGAGGAAGATCCTTGTCTTATTTGCAAAAAAAAAAAAATCCCCAGCATGAAGAAAACACTCAATTTTTACTTACTAAAAGAAATAAGCAATAATTGAATACAAAGGAAAAGTACAGAATTTCATCAAAAATACAAAAGTTCTAGGGTACATTTTTGTTTATTTAATGAAATAGAATACTTTTAAAAGAAATTGTCAGAGCCAGGAAACATTAAACAGCAATAAACAAACAAACAAAAAAGAATCCTGTCCAATTATAAATATGGACACCCAAGATATGAAATTAACAATATACTATCCATTTAAGAAGTCAATCTTTATTTTAGTGTGATGCCTTTAAACATTTAATTAATGTTCTAATTTCAAGCTTGTCAAGCAAAAATCTTATTACGGTTTGGCTCCTTTCTTGAGTGCACAGAAGAGAAGTGGTTACCAGTGACAGTTTTATTTCTGAATCTATATTATTAAGTTGGACCTCAGCCTCATGAGTTTTGCCAAAGTGAGATTCTACTGAGTGTTGGGTCCTTCTTAACATGCTAATATTCAAGTCTGCAAGGTTAGATTTTTGTGGAAAATGCCAGCCTGTGTGGCTTCAGATAAGTTAACAAGCCTTCATGGAGGTACACAGCTCCATTTTGGATATCACTGTGGATTATTCAAGCATATCCCCAATTTTTTTGGTCAACTATTTTATCAAATAAATTTGTTTTCATCCCAAATTTCCCATCAAGCAACTCATTAATTTATTGAGAAAAAAATATGTATTGAGTGCTGAGTATTTCCTGGACACTGATCTAGGTTTTGGAGATCCAGTCGTGCTGAAAATGTTTCATCATATTGGGTCTTGAACGCATGTGCCACGATTTGAACTGGACCAGAACCTGCTTGGGACTCTAACTCACATGGCTGGGACTCAAACCTAGCCAAAACTCACAGTAATGAAACTAGGGTTCTTGTTATCTTATCACAGTGATAGGTAAGAAGTAGATTTGTTCAGAAACATACTCCACAGACAGCATGGGCCATCACAGAGGGTGAGTGAGCCTGTGAAATGTGGTGTGGTTAGCTTTTATGGGCTGGCTAATTTCATAGGATAGTGAGTGGGATGCGAAGAACTCACATGACTCATTAGAAAAGACTCTGATACTGGTAAAGATTGAAGGCAGGAGGAGAAGGGGACAACAGAGAATGAGATGGTTGGATGGCATCACCAACTCGCTGGATATGAATTTGAGCAAGCTCAGGGAGTTGGTGATGGACAGGGAAGACTGGCATGCTGCAGTCCATGGGGTCTCAAAGAATGGGACATGATTGAGTGACTGAACTGAACTGAACAGAATGAGTGGGTGGGTTATTCCGACTCTTTTGGGGAAGGGGTGGAGATTTTCAGGAGTTGGGTCACTGCCCACTTTTTGGTCTTTTGATGGTGCCTTGGAACTGTCATGGTGCCTTTGGTTGTGTCATTTAGCTTGCTGATTGAGGATCAAGGTCCAGTTGAAGTTGACTTGTCTGCCATCTTGATCCATTTGATTCTTATTGGTTTTTGTGTGTCCTCAGGCTTTGTTGCTCTTTCAAAAGTTGTGCACTGCCCCCTTCCCTCCTGTTTCAGTACCTAGTAGACACAATCCTTGCTTTGATTTTTAAACTAGAGTCTCACCTTAAATAGAAAGAGATACTGCATTCAAACTATAAAAAAGAAGAGGGCCATAATAGAGTAAAAAGATCCAAATTTGCCTTTTGACAGCATATAACCATAAAACTTATGGATGGCATCACTGACTCAATGGACATGAGTTTGAGTAAACTCCGGGAGCTGGTGATGGACAGGGAGGCCTGGCATGCTGCAGTCTATGGGGTTGCAAAGAGAAGGGCATGACTGACTGACTGAACTGAACTGAACTGAGTCATAAAACTGGACAAAATATCCAAACAGTCATTTTCACAGAGTATAACTGGCAGCAAGGTCGGGAGCAGTGTGAGAAGAGAAACATATGAAGTGACCCCTAAGTTTGCTCTTCCTTTTTACCTGAGAGTACATATAAGGCTGGAATGGATGCAGATGGAGCTCAACGAGGTTAAAAATCTTGTTGAGGAGGCAGAAATGAGTTTGGGGATCATAATATGTTTGGAATTTATGGGTCAAGGTAGTAAGAAAAAAAAAAAAGAAAAGAAATATGCACAGGGTCCCTGGACGTCAACATGCAGGTTCTCTGCCGATTCTTGGCTGAGGGTCACACTGTGCACGGGCAGGGTAAACTCTGTGAAGCCCAGAAGAGTGTAGCTGCTGTGAGGCTGAGAGGTGAATGGAGATCAGGAATTTCTGTAGGTATGGGAGGCTAGATTTCTGACCCAGCCATAATGGAGACACCCCACAAAGGTCATGTTTTTGTCTAAATACTTTGCATAAAGGCAAAGTCTTTGTCCTCAAACTAATATACATTGGAAAGAGATTGGTTCTAAAGATCAATCTGATCAGAAATAATCAAGGGAATCCTCCAGTGATTTAATCAGAAAAATACTGTAACAGCATAATCTAAGACAGGATATTCTAGACTCCCATACCTTCCTTCTTGCTCATATGCAATAAATATTTATTAGGAATGCAAGGAATATCTAATGTGACCTATTATCAATAACAAAACTAGTCAAGAGAAATTAACCACAAGGTATTTCAAATGTTGGAAATTGGACTTAGGATGTTATAAAAGCTATTATTAATATGTTGAAGAATGTAAAGTTTAAAAAAGACACAATCAGTGGATAGATGCAAAAATGCAGCAGAGAAATTAAACTTATATAGAAAACAATCAAATGGAAATTATAGAACTAAAATGGAAAATATTTGAAGGAAAAAATTCATTGGATGGGTTTAATAAGATTAAACTGCCTAAAAAGATCAGTAGCCCAGAAGATAAGTAGGTAGAAATTATTTAATCTAAGGATAGTAGGAAAATTTCACAATTAGAGATATAGATTTTAATTCTATCCACTCATAAATTTATAGAACAAGTAGAATGTCAATGAGAATGGGAAAAACTAGAGATCTCTGCAAGAAAATTAGAGATACCAAGGAAACATTTCATGCAAAGATGAGCTCAATAAAGGAAAGAAATGGTATGGACCTAACAGAAGCAGAAGATATTAAGAAGAGGTGGCAAGAATACACAGAAGAACTGTACAAAAAAGATATTCATGACCAAGATAATCATGATGGTGTGATCACTCACCTAGAGCCAGACATCCTGGAATGTGAAGTCAAGTGGGCCTTAGAAAGCATCACTATGAACAAAGCTAGTGGAGGTGATGGAATTCCAGTTGAGCTATTTCAAATCCTGAAAGATGATGCTGTGAAAGTGCTACACTCAATATGCCAGCAAATTTGGAAAACTCAGCAGTGGCCACAGGACTGGAAAAGGTCAATTTTCATTCCAGTCCCAAAGAAAGACAATGCCAAAGAATGCTCAAACTACCGCACAATTGCACTCATCTCACACGCTAGTAAAGTAATGCTCAAAATTCTCCAAGCCAGGCTTCAGCAATATGTGAAACGTGAACTTCCAGATGTTCAAGCTGGTTTTAGAAAGGGCAGAGGAATCAGAGATCAAATTGCCAACATCTGCTGGATCATGGAAAAAGCAAGAGAGTTCCAGAAAAACATCTATTTCTGCTTTATTGACTATGCCAAAGCCTTTGGCTGTATGAATCACAATCAACTGTGGAAAATTCTGAGAGAGATGGGAGTACCAGACCACCTGACCTGCCTCTTGAGAAACCTATATGCAGGTCAGGAAGCAAGAGTTAGAA
>SJYT01023596.1:83842-110175 GCA_006410635.1 Cephalophus harveyi | reverse complement strand
TAATGTAAGCTTCCATGTTACTCTTTCCATACATCTCACCCTCTCCTCCTCTCTCCCCATGTCCATAAGTCTATTCTCTATGTCCATTTCTCCATTGCTGCCCTATAAATAAATTCTTCAGTACCATTTTCTAGATTCTGTATATATGCACTAGAATATTATATTTATCTTTCTCTTTCTGACTCACTTCATTTTGTATAATAGGTTGTAGGTTCATGTACCCTATTGGAACTGACTCAAAGGCTTTCCTTTTTATGAGTGATTAATATTCCATTGTGTAAATGTACCACAACTTCTTTATTCATTCATCTGTCAATGGACATCTAGGTTGCTTCCATGTTCTAGCTGTTGTAACTAGTTCTGCAATGAAAATGGGATACATGTGTCTTTTTCGATTTTGGTTTCTTCAGGGTACATGCCTAGGAGTGGGATTGCTGGGTCACATGGTGGTTTTATTCCTAGTTTTTTAAGGAATCTCCATACTGTCTTCCATAGTGGCTGTATCAATTTACATTCCCACCAACAGCGCAAGAGTGTTCATTTTCTCCACACCCTCTCCAGCATTTGTTGTTTGTAGACTTTTTGATGATGGCCATTCTGACCGGTGTGAGGTGATATCTCATTGTAGTTTTGATTTGCATTTCTCTAATAAAGAGTGATGTTGAGCATCTTTTCATGTGTTTGTTAGCCACCTGTATGTCTTTATAGGAGAAATGTCTGTTTAGGTCTTTTTCCCACCTTTTGATTAGGTTGTTTGTTTTTCTGGTATTGAGTTGTATGTGCTACTCGTATATTTTAGAAATTAATCCTCCATCAGTTGTTTCAGTTGCTATTATTTTCTCCCATTCTGAGGGTTGTCTTTTCACCTTGCTTATAGTTTCCTTTACTATGCAAAAGGTTTAAGTTTAATCAGGTCCCATTTGTTTACTTTTGTTTTTATTTACATTATTCTAGGAGATGCGTCTTAGAGGATCTTGCTTTGATTTATGCCATCAAGTGTTCTGCCTATGTTTTCCTCTAACAACTTTATAGTTTCTGCTCTTACATTTAGCTCTTTAATCCATTTTGAGTTCAGAGTAAGTCCTATTCTACCCATTTATACAGATGAAGAAGCTGAAGTTCAGAGAGTTAAGTTGCCCTGAATCTTACAGGTAGAGAAAGATGGTACGAGGGTTTGAACCTAGGTTTATTTGGATTACAATTATAGAACATTTATCACTCAAGTGCATAAAACAACAAAGTCTTGACTGTTGAGGAATATGGAGATTAACAGGCAAGACAGACATGTGTAGACCAATGACTAAGGAAGGAAAATTACAGGGGTGACTAACTCTGGTGTGTGTGTGTGTGTGTGTGTGTGTGTGTGCACACGTGCACGTGTCTGCACGCACCCAGCCATGTCTGACTCTTTGCAACCCATGGACTGTAGACCACCAGGCTTCTCTGCCCAAGCGATTTTCCCAGCAAGAATATTAGAGTGTATTGCCATTTCCTTCTCCAGGGGATCTTCCCCACCCAGGGATCTAACCCATGTCTCCTGTATTAACAGGCAGATTCTTTAACACTGTACCACCTGGGGAACCAAATTGCTTAAGATTGTTTTTAGAAGCTTTCCAGAAATAACATAAGTGCTACTTAAATATCGTCCTTCAGGAATCCACAGAGCACGAATGAGTGTTAGCTCTGCACAGCCGCTGTGCTTTGAAATATCATCCAGAGCCCTTTGTTACTATGCTTAGTCTTGAGCTTGATACAGACATTGGAAATGAAGTCACAGCATTAACATTAGGAAAAGTGCTGTGTGCTACAAGTGCTTGTGGCGAGTTAATCAAGAGTGAATGGATTTCGTTGGGATAATACAAACATAATAGGGAAGAAGAAATACTAAATAGAGAAACAAATTAATGATGAATGAGGAGAAAGTTAATTTATTTAAAACTTTAAGTAAATGACTTTTTAAATAATTATACACCATGTTGTGCAGGATTATCCCAGCATACTGGTTATTTCCTGTTTCTCTAGGCACTTAGAGCAGCTGCATCAAGTCAGGTCACAATGGAACCATTTCTCACACAGAAGCAATAACTTACTAAAGAGTTCTTCAGAAAGAAGCAGTGGTGATGCATCTGCCAAAAGTGCTTGATAGAACCTGGGATTAGAATTTACCCTGGAAGAAGCTGGCTCTGTGTGTCATACAAACAAAATGCTTGTAATTGCGTGCTTCTAAATTGAAACTCTGGCATCTGTTGGAGTATTTTTCTCATGCCAAGAAACCAAATGAAACAAAAAGTCAAGAAACTGAAGCTGAAAACCCAAGTACAGTGTAATATGCTAAGTACTAGGTTACCTTGCTTCTCCTTTGATATTTGGCTTTTGACCTGCCCCAGAATGTTGTGGTTACTTTTGCAATACTGATGTATTTGTGTGGTCCATTTATAATTTAGACTGGACTTTACCTTTTGTATTTGGAGAGATCAAGTAACTGCTTGTTTGTTATAGGTCAGCTTGATTCAGAAATTTAACTTTGCAGAATCCTGGAATCTCTTATCTTGCAGAACACCAGTAACTGAAAATTGGGAAGGGCAACTTGAAAAACCACAAGGTAAAAAGTGTAAGAAGGGCTCATTTCCTTTCCCAAAGGAGAAGTGAGCATTTTCCTGTAGCCTTTACTCAAAGTCAGTGATATATATTTTCCACAGTATAATCAGCTCATATTTTTAAATCAAGGGGGTGAAATGATTTACACATTCTACTTTTATCTTATCTTGTTATGAATTATTCTCAATATGAAGCTAGTATAATCACAATTTAGGGTGCAAAAAGTCCAAGCCAATACTTGTTAATAAAAAGGCTAAAAAAATTGGTATTATTTGTAATGGCTGGAAAAAAGGAAATAAACAGGCAGGCTTTTTCTTTTTAAATTGATAGAGACTCCCTTCACAAGAAACAAACTTCTATTTCAAATATTAAGTATCAAGTATATGAGGTGGTTAGAAAATCTTTCTATAATCAATCACTCTTCCATATTCTAGATGTATGTCTATAAAATCCTGCAAAACTTCTGAAAAAGTTTATCAGCAATTAAAGTTCAAACTCTAACCTGTTACCTTCTCCAAATCTTTCCCCCCCTCTATTTCTAATAGATAAAAAGCACTGTTATGTTTCTATTAATACAGAACAGAATCTAGGGGTCTTTGGCTCATCCTTTTTTGTTCATCTGTTTCTTCACCATCTCACTTTACAACATCTATACACATTCAGTCAATCATCAAATTCATCCATTTTCTTTCCAAAATAGCCCTTACCTTGAGATTAACTTTGACATTTGTAACAGCCTTGTATGTAGTCCTTAATATATGCATAGAATTCTACCTTTCTGTCCATCAGAGTAAGCCTTCTAATGAGCAAACTCTTCTGAAATTTGTTCACAACTTGATTTTCTAATGTGTCTGTTCACTACTCTGCCTCAATGAAAGAGACCTGCTTGCTCTCCTAGGCTACATTCAAATTGCTTATTTCTCTGGCCTTTTTCCTGCCTTTTTCTCTACTCACAAATAACCTCTGCCTGTTGAAATCTTGCACACATCTACATAATTTCCATTTAATGATTTTCTAAAGCCTCCATGAAACATTGTGAGTTCTATAGGCATTTTTAAGAACAATTGTTTTAAAAATTGTTTTTAAAACAATTGTTTTTAAAAATGGTCATTTGGCCAATTGTTTTGCACATAATGTTATTCAGCAGCAATGTTTTACTTTCAAAACTGTCTTAAGCAGAACCATATACACATATGCATACAAATACACTTTACATGTGTGAGTGTAAATATATATGTATATAATTTTGTTGGAATTTATTGATTTGCTAAGTTCATTTTGGTAACATTTATTTTCATAAAGTCAGTAAGAAAGAAGACTGATGACTAAATTTGAAACTGATGATTATGAACAACAGATAATCTGATCCTGGCTTTTGACTGATTGTTTGTTTTTCTTAAACTGTATCATTGATATGTATGAATAGCCTTAAATTACAGATTTTTATGATTTATTTTGCCATTTCAAACAAATCTGTCAATCAACAGGGAAGGCAGGGGAAAATTATCCTAATATCTGCATAGAAACACGTGAAGAACAGAAGTAAAATTATTTATGGACTGTGTTGTGTTAAATTTACTATATAACATGTTTGAGTCCATTTTTTTAAGATGATCATTTGCTTTTAGGGTAACATTTACAGAAAAGTTAGGAGACTCAGACAGCACTGCCTCACCCCACACCTGCAGTTCCCTCCTATTATTAACATCTTATATTGGTAAGGTACATTAGTTACAATTAATAAATACTGATTCACTATTATTAACTAAAGTCCCTACTTTGATTATATTTCCTTGGATTTTATGTTTTGTGCCTTTTATCAATTTTAAGAGAGTTTAGTTACATTTTAGGAGTGAAATTTGAATATAATAGTGGAATTATCAAAATACTCCGTGGATTCTTTAGTTTCTGTGGAGCATAGCAAAAACAAAGTTCTTTCTGTTTAGTCTTGTCTATTATCTGTCATCCTCAGCCACCCTTTTTCAAATTATTTTTCTCAATAAAAAATTATGTTCTCTCCAGTTCACTAAATAAAATGCACTGTTTAATGCCCCGTGTTCTGTTGGCTTTCTGCTTCGATGATCTCTTTCTCTCTTTGTCCAGCTAGTGAATTTTTTATTAATCTCCTAAAATCTAACATAAGAACCTTTTACTCTATGGCTCCATTCCTTAAAATGCCAATAATTATTCTATTTTGGTTTTAGGATCAGGCGTTTTGGTCAAATATTCAAATTTCTCATGTATTTTGTTTTGACTTATCACTTCACTCTCTATTTGACTAATTTAATACATTTCCATTTCCTTTGTATAGATATAACATACAGAATTTGAGAAAATTGCACGTTTAACTAAAGGGAAATCCTATAAAATCTGATAAAGTTTTGATGTGTGTGTATGTGTATGCATGAGTATAGGAACTTTCCTTGTTTTTTTTTCTTTCTGGCCTACAGTTAAGTCAATAGAAATGAGCTGAATTTAACCATTGCAACCATGAGAATTTTTAGGTGACTATTTTAAGCTTTATAGCTTAATATTACAAAAAGATTTGCAATTTAGAAAAACTGTATTTGGGGGATTGATAAAAAGAATACCATTAACATAATTTTTTGTAAGTCCAATATAATTTAATTATCACTTTGATCATGAGCAATAATAGTTCCTCCCACTGAAATTTAACCCTGTAAGTGATGCTAATACAGCTTGGAGTAGGTTGCAATACAGAAAAAGGTTATTACAGAAAAAGATGATAATTATTTTTTATAATAACAGAAACCATTTACATTCGAATAGTGTCAAACAGCTATTGGCATCTTACATATCATTTAATCCATTTAATATGAAATTTATTCATATTGGCACTAAAGACATTGCTATCTACATTTAGAGTTGAGGAAGCTGAATGTAAAAGTGATTAGGAAGCTTAACTAAGGTTATACAACCATTGTGTTTCAGAAGAGAAGTAAAGTGAAGTGAAAGTCATTCAGTCATGTCTGACTATTTGTGATCCCATGGACTATACACTCCATGCAATTCTCCAGGCCAGAATACTGGAGTGGGTAGCCTTTCCCTTCTCCAGGGGATCTTCCCAATCCAAGGATCAAACCCAGGTCTCCCACATTGCAGGTAGATTCTTTACCAGCTGAGTCACAAGGGGAGCCCTACAGAAGAGAACCAGAACTCAGATCTCTAAAGGAGTCCAGGACTAACATTTTTCCTAGCAACAGATCTTGTTCTATAGCTCATCACTTAATATTTACCAGGTGATGTGCTGGGTTTGGAGATCTGCATATGAAAAGTCATGTTTCCTTACAATAAATTTAAATTAGAAAAAAAGAAAAAAAAAAAAAGTGAATTCCATTTCTTTTTGTTTTCCTTCCCTGACTAATGAAGAGGCTCAAGGGCTGAGTTGTGGCCAAGTGTTGGAAATAATAGGAGATTAAAAAAAGAAATAAGTTTTGGGAGGCATGAATTACAGAGGAAAGTTTCACACAGGCTGTAATTAGATAAATACCTGAACTCAGTCGCCGTGGAGATGAGAATGGGAGACAAGTTCAACATACATTTGGCAAGAATTTTAACAAAAGTCAAGACGTGACTGGATATTGGAAATGAAGAAAAATGGGTAGTTGAAGAAAGCTGTTCACATTATTTTTCTCCAAATAGGGAGTGATAGAACGTTACAGTGACATGAGGGTGGAGTAACACATTAACTTTTTTCAGCATAAACTTCCTTCCTTACCACGGCTCTCCATCTTCACTGATGACCTTCTTGCCTAAACTTAAGCCTTGATTTCTCTATCTATATTTTTTCTTTCTCTGAGTCAATATAACAATTCAGAGGCAGAATCTATTTTCATTGGAAGTGGGAGAATCTTCGGGGATTGTCTACAGAAATAGGATTCTCTGTCAGTAAACTCAGGAGAACATGAACTAGTTGCCAAAACCTTATAGAGGGTGAACAGTTAGGGATGAGAATACTGCAGGACATGAAGACAGACTAGATAAGTTGGTTTCAGCGAACAGTGCACGGTACTTGGGGCCGAATTACAAGTACTGAGCTCAGCTGACCCAGCAATAGGAGTGCCTGCTTCCAGTAGACACGGTGGATGCAGAAACCACTGACTGCTGTGAACAGTAGTCAGCCAGAGCTCATTCAAAGAATGAGGTAAGGAATAGGACTTGGATATACAAATAAAAGTTGTGGACTAGATGAAACCTGTGGCTATTTGGCAGTGATCAAGTGTTGCTTTTTAGGCAGACTCTGCATGATTTAGTGTGGGGAAACAATGAACCCTGTGTTTTTTTTAACCTCATTGCCTACTTAGCTTAACCTGTTAATTTTCCTACCTGAAAGAAATCTGAATAAAGGTAAGAAAAAAATTGCTTACTCACCTGCTGCCTTGTGAAAGTTGACTCTTAAAAAGTTGCAATTCTGGTAGCCTGTTCTTAACCCTTGCTTGAACAAACTCAGGATTTGTCCTTCCTTTCCATCTCATCTACAAAGCTCCACCTTAAACCTCAGCTCCTCTGCAAAATTCTGATGACTGATTCAACCAGTAAATATTTATAAAATTAAACAACATCTCTTCTCATGAAGGTTTCTAAAATGTCCATCAAGAGAACTATTCTATATATTTTTGATCACTTAACAATAAAAATAACAGATAATATGGGATTTAATAAAACCAAGTTTCTCATTCACAAATTATAGACACTGAAAATTTTTATTCATCCAGTGGGTGAAACTGGATGAAACTATCCATCCAGGACCAAGAAATATTTCATCCACAAAAAGTAGTTTTTAATAGCATAGAAATATTTGAAAAATACTCTTTATTTTTAAACAAAAAATACTGTTTATTTGTTAACCAGTCTATTATTTAGTTATTTTTGTGGATCAGAAACTCAGATTGCTGTACAATTTCAATCAGGCTAAATTTTTATGACAGCATGTTTTTGTACAGTTACATACAAATTTCATATACTTTTCCATTAAATAATAAAATATTTGGGAAAATAGCACTAACCTTTATGGGAAAGCAGTTTGTCAAATGATTCACCCCATTTTATTGCTTCTTCTGGGGAGATTCTGTTTGAGAAACAAAATGTTTTATACTGGAACATGCAGGAAGTCTATTTATGTATCTGCTACAATATATGTTATCATACTGCTCTTTTCGGTCATATTTCACAGGATTTCTCCTTTGATTATTATATGAAAGATTAAAAGTATTAGTCAAGCTTCTTTTGGATTTTGCCTATCAGATGATGTGTTAAAATAACATTATCCTCTCTTGAATTATTCTATTTCTAAATAGAAAAACAAATCATGTCTTCAGTTAAAAACAAAGAAAAGGAAACCAGGTCAGTTATCTTTCTTAATTCATCAAATAGAAGAATGGAAGTTTGACTAATGAAGCTTTAAAGGTGTAAGAAATATGAAATGTTTTTAAAGCAATAAATGTTTTAGAAATGATAATTGAGAGAATTGAATATATTTGTCTTGTATCTTTTATTGGTCATATTTTCTGCTTGGAAGAATTTGTATTATTCTAGTATATAAGCTTATTCCATTTCTTTTTAAACTAAAGAGATGGCTAAAAATGACACGACATCCCTTTTTGTGTTTTACTTTATATTATACCCAGGGCGTTTTTTCCGAACTGCTGAAGAAAGAGATGAATAGCATTTTTCAATGACATTGTGCACACTCTTAATGAGTATTTCATCAGTTTATAAGGAGTAAAATATATCATTTAAAATTGACAGGCATATAATTTTAAAAGAGCATCTTTAAATTTTTACGAGATTATTTAATTCAAGCTATTAAAATAGTTTAATTTTATGGAATATTTCTAGTTTTTTTTTTTTTTTGAAATGAGATCTCTAACCTTCCTTATATTACTGTATAATTTCCAATAAAATTGGAATCCCTAATTTCCTCTTTCTTAAATCTCTGATGATAGAATCAGCAAAGTGTCCCCACAAATAATTACAAGTTATTCACCTTGTTTCTTTGGCCAATTGCCCAGATCTACTGGAGGGAGTATCATCGTAAAACACAGGTTTCTGCACCAGAAGACTTAGCCTATTTCTTTTTTCCTTAGCTCTGTAATGAAAAGGCATTAGCTTCAGGACAATTTGGATGACAATTAAAATCTCTCTTTCTGACTGTCAAAACAGATTTGTGACTGGTAATCACATGAACAACCTTTCTCACCCACCTCCACTCCTGACACACTCACAGTGGTCTTCTTGAGAGTCTTATTTAAATACTGTGTTTGTGAAAGAATTAAGATAGCGTATGTGAAATATACTTATTTCTCCCCCCATGACTATAAAATATTTGAGATTATATTTCAGTAAGTATTATTACTGGTTCTTCTGTGTGGTTAAAATTGTTGGACTTAAAAAAAAAAAGAACACTTTAGATTTAACAATTGTTTACTCCTAATAAATACTTTTTTTCAGTTATAACAGTACAATCAATATATTTTCAACCAGATATTTTAAAGACAAGTGCTAACAAATATTCAATGTCAATCCTGTTTTTAAAAGTAAAACGCTGATTTTTTTAAATTATGATTTTACCTGATTTTGGCTTCTTTGCTTGTTTCTTCTTTTCCTGAACTGTGTATTAACTTGAAAATAGTTTTTTCTTTTGGTTCACACATACTTAATTGAGAAAAGAAAACCAATGATGTTTCCATCTTCTCTCTCTAAAATGAAGAGATGTCTAATTTATTACATCTTTCACTTGTTAATGCCACTCTCTCGTTATACATGGTGTAGTAAAAAGTTATCTCAATTCCATCAGCAAACTTTAAAAAAAAAATCAAGAGCTTATGTTTCTGCCTCTGCAAAAATATAGAACTGAGGAACTGAAGTACAATTCAGTCCAGAGCTGTTTAGGGAAATGATACTACAAATTTGCAAAGGCCTCTTGGTCTCCAAGATAAAGACTAGTATTACCACAGTGCCACTTCTCTTTCTAGTTTGTGCAACCAGATGATGCCTTAATAGACTCAAATGACACTGTCATTTCCCACAGGAACTTTTTGAAAAGGACTTTAACGTGTATAGTATGCGTTAAAATGTATCAGGGCAAAGTCCTACACTAATCATTAGGAGATATTTCCCTTGTTCTTAAAAAAGTATTTTTCCTAATTTAATTACATTGAATTAGGTAAATTACGTTTAATGACATGTCATGTAATATTAATCACATTTACTTAACATAATGTGTCAAAATAAGAATATAAATCATAGAGTTTCATAATAGAAGAGGAAAGTTAAGAAGCATTTAATTCAATGATTTTTAAACACAGGTCCATATTGGTTTTACCATACATTGACATGAATCCACCATGGGTGTATATGAGATCCCAATCCTGAATCCCCCTCCCACATATTGTAAAGTAAAATAAAGTAAAAATTAAAAAAAAAAATAAATAAACACAGGTCCATGGAATGATTTTAGACATTCACAAAATTTTTACCAGTCCATGACGAAAATGGGAAAAAAAGATAATATGCAATTTTTTCTTGAACTACATATATTTTTAATGTGAAGCACTTATTTTAAATGTCTTTAATGAAATGTTATGTCTTTAATGACATTTTAACTAGAGATGGCAGTGTGTATGATTGTTTACGTTCTTAGTAAAAAAGAAATGGCAACTGTATGTTTGCTCAGCCTCCATTTTCTTTTGTTTCATGAAGCCCAAATACCTCAGAAATGCTAATGTAGACCATAACTCACACTAAAAAAAAAAAAAAAAAAAATTGGCAGTGTGTATGATTGTTTATGTTCTTACTAAAAAAGAAATGGCAACTGTATGTTTGCTCAGCCTCTATTTTCTTTTGTTTCATGAATCCCAAATACCTCAGAAATGCTAATGTAGACCATAACTCACACTAAAAAAAAAAAAAAAAAAAAACCCAAAACCCTGCAAGTATAGTAAGTGATTTATTCTTATAAAGTCCCAGAGGTTAGTAGAAGAGGAGATCTGGAATTATCAGAGCCTTTGATCTCCAGTAGCTTGTGCTTTAGTCCTTCCAAATCTTTGATCTCCAGTTGTGAATGCTTTAATTCCTCTAAAATTCTATATATTAAAAAAAGTTAGCAAATCTAAAAGAAAATTTATTTCCAATCTTTTGAGTGACTGATTTTAAGAAAATAGTTATTATTAGGGATTATTCTTAGGGACTCACAGGGATCCCTCTTAGGAATACCAACTAGGAACTAAAAACATTTGCAGAATTGAAATTAAAGAGTTTTTAGTATATATTTATACATACACTCCTGATTCTATAACTTTTACTTTGAACATATTTTAAGTTCACATTGACTCAAAATTGAGTGTTAAAAATATTATACATGAGGGAATTTTGTATGGCAAGTCTAGCTGGAAACAGATGTTGATAATGCAGGTATATTGTCATCATGAAGTCTTCTGTTCTCTAGGTAAATGAGGTCAAGGGCAGAGGAGCAAGGATATCTTCTAGTCCCTAAGACTGTATTTGAATTATTATATCCAGAGGAGTGAGAGACAGGAATTTACTATTTTCATAAGATTTGCTGAAGTTGTGTGTCAGATGTGCTCTTTATAGGCTGATAGAACTATGGAGACAGAGATTGTAAAAAACAGACACAAGTTAATTACATCAAAGGCCTGTCCAAAGATTTTAAGAGAATTGGGAGATGTATGGACTTCCTCTGGGTGTATACAGACAGGTGGAAGCAGTAGAAAAGAAGGGTGGATACTACATGATGACCTGAGCTGATAATCATTCTCTGGGGTGCAGTTATCCTTTAGCTTGAAGAGCATTTTCAAAAGGTAGGTTCCTAGGTTGACTGTTGATTTTTTTTTTTTTAATTTTGTTAAATTTCAGCACTTTTAAGATGTTACATTTTTGTCCCCTGGTATCCATTATCCCTGATGAGAAGTCAATGGTAATTTGTATCATATTAGTTACTCTTTTTTCTTTTTTCTCTCTGACTACTTTCCAGATTTTTTTTTGTTTGTTATAATCTCTGAGTTTTACAAATTTGATTAAGATATGAAAGGTGTTCATTCATTCTATTTGGGATGTATGTAGCTTCTTGGATGTATGGGTTTATACTTTTCATCAAAACTGGAAACCTTTAGGCATCAATTCTCCTTTTTCTCTCTCTTTCTTCCACTTTCAGAAACCCCAGTTGCAGCTGTGCTTGACCCCTTGACATTGTCCACCTGGTCACTTAGGAACTCTTCAGTTTTTTCAGCCTCATTTCTTTCTGTTCCTCCGATATTTTTTCATTTCTAGGTTGTGATAGAAATTTTCACCAACCTTTTCTTCCTCAGTGCTCTAATCTGTTGTTAGATTTATTCAGTAGTGTTTAAAATCTCAGTTCGAGAAATTTGATATTTTTACAGTTTGAAGTTTTCTCTTCATTATGTTCTTTTTCTTCTAAGTACTTGAACATATTTAAAATATACCTGTATTGAAGTCCTTTTCTGAAAATTTGTCTCTGTGGTTCTGGGTCTGATTTTATACTGATTTTTCTCCTAAAAGCACATTTTCCCACTCTTTCAGATGTTGAATAATTATTTATTGATGCTGAACATTTTGAATTTTATAATAAGTATCAGGACTTTGTTAGTCTTTATTTAATGATTTTAGAGTTGGTGTTGATCTGGCAGTTACCTCAGTATTAAGTTTGTCCTTAAAGACTTTTATTTAAACTTTGTTATGGTGAGCCTAGAATAGCCTTAATTACTAAGATACAAGGATTCTTAAATTTCAAATGAATTCTCAGGGTGTTCATTAAAGCTTTTCTATTGTGGATGTTAAGTACTCGAATGTCCCTTAGCCCTGTGTGAGCTCTGAAAATTAACTTATATCTTATGATTGGTATCCTTTGTCAATACCCATAGTGTTTTATCCTGCATATAAGCTGCTTGGTGTTCAGCCAGGCTCAAAGGTACAAACCTACAAACTTCTTGAGATCTTTCTAGTACTTTGTCTTGCAAATTTCACATCTCTTTCGTTCACTGAATGTAGATCACTGTTTCCTCAACTCAGAATAGTACTTTTTGCTCTATTTAAAGAATACCCCTGTAAACTTGGTCTCTAAATAAGACTTACATTTCTTCCCTGCACTGAAGAAGCCTGTTGAAATTGTATGGTCCACTTCATCTGTTTTCTGTTAAAAATCACATATCTATGTTGCCCATTAGTGTCTGAAAACAGTTGTATTATATATATTTTCCAGTTTTCAAGTTGTTTATGGTAAGACATATGTTATATCAGTTAATCTATCATGATTAAGGCCATCTTTGTGATAAACATATGTCTGCTTCTTCTTGTTTAGTTGCTAAGTTGTGTCTGACTCTTTGAGACCCCATAGACTGTAGCCCCCCAGGCTCCTCTGTCCATGAGATTTCCCAGGAGAGAATACTGGAGTGGGTTGCCATTTCCTTCTCCAGGGAATCTTCCCGACCCAGGGTTCAAACCCATGTTTTCTGCATTGGCGGGCAGATTCTTTACCACTGAGTCACCAGAGAAGCCCATATGTCTTGTTACATTACTGAATTCCATTATTGCTATTATTGCTCATAGAATTATTTACAGTTTTTCAGTTAGTTTTCTTGAGTCTCTCAATAAACATTTTCTTTATAAATATTAGTTTCAATGACCCTTTACTAACTGTTATACTCTCATTTATTTTCCAGCCTAATATTGTTTTACAACTTCAATATAGAAAGTTGATAGTTAGAATCTTTGTCTTCTTTTCTTTGGCATAATGAGAAATTAAGACCCACTAAAATGAGGCTCAGACTTATCTTTTGTGAATATGTGCATTTACATGATTATGTTCCTTGTTCTCATCTTTTCTTAGTATAACTTCACAAGGAACTTCATACATTTCTTTGCTTATTTTCACATGAAATTAGTTTTCTTGTATTGTTAGAAACTAAAGCTAAGAAAGTTTAGCTTTTGCTTATCTAATTTTGATAATTATGATGATGGTAATATTGGTATTATCATTCTGAGACTGCTTTTAAAAATGAATAATTAGTTGATGTTTTTATTTACCATTCTTTGTGTCCTTGAGAAGAGAAAATTTTAGTGCAGAATAAGGGACACACAGATGCAATAAGGAAGAGTTTAATTAAAATCTCATTAGTCTTGAAGTCTCATTTTATCAGTATAAGTTTAGGAAGCTGTTACTCAGTTGGTTATTCTTTCTAGTCTTTTACATTGCATGCAGTTGGGATATATATTTTTTCCTACCTATAAATATTTCCTACCTCTTTACACTGCAAAGACCAAGATACAATGACTAATGCTTTAGTAAAGAGACTCAGATTGTGGTCTTGAAATGTCACTTCTCACTAAAAGCAATCTAGGTTTAGTGGAGGCATTGCTGAGGTCTAAGACAGGAAATGTACAAGCTGAGCCTGGCAAATATTGTTATTATCAATTAGAAAGTTAGCTGTCAAAGGCTAGTGGAGTCAATCAAAATTATTCAAGGGCCAACTTTGCTAGTCTCTACTAATCAAAATGAGACCTTTCAATTTCAATAATATTAATAACTAGAATGGATGAAATAGATCAAGCTTATTTATATCTATGGGTGCATAGTGGTATTTTAAAATAATTGTCTACTTTCAGAGAATTATAAAAATTAACCCATTAAATTGAAAACTGGTTAATAAAGGGAGAAATTAAGCAGTTATCCTACATTTCTTATTAACTCTACCAGGGGTAATCAGACATTCAGTGAGAGGAAGTATTTCTTTATTAAAAAATTCTAACAAACAAGTAAAAGTGAAATAATACCATTAAAATCTCAGTTTGTTTAAAACATCAACAAATGATTAGATAAGGTGTTAAATTACAGTGGTTGCTAGGCTCTCAGAAAGAGACAAGCAGACATCATGTGCTTCCAATAGCTGTGACATATTCTATTTACAGTAGAGATCAAACCTGAGTTTGACCCAGTCTCTGGACTCAGCTGCCCACCTGCAGGCATAATAGCTAAGTTCTAAGGAAAAGGAAGAGCGTGAAATAAGGGGGTGGAGGTTGGGGTAGGACTGTCTCTTTCATTCAACCGTTCACCAAATGAAAAATAAACAGCTGAATATGTCTTCTCAAATAAGGGACTAATTGCCCAATTAGTTCTACCTGAAAGCCTGTTTGATGTTATCAAGGAGACACCCATGTTTTACTACCAATCAGGTACTCAAAATCAAATATAATTGGTACTTTACTAGCCATTTTGAGAGTAAACTGTATCACAGCATGAGGTAAGGGAACTCTGAAAGAACTTGCATTCCCCAAAACTCATCAAGTCTACCTTTCCATAATTCTCCCTGAACTATTCTCAATCAGAGCAGCTGGGTTATTTTTCAACCCAGCAACAGAGTGTGACTACTGGCTCACACTAGTTCTTCCAAAATTCTTTTTATCCTCATTTGAAAATCAAAATTTTATTACTGCTGCTTATAATCATAAAACAAAATTAAGCTGAAAACAAATTCCTTGACTGCCTCTAGTGCAAAAGGGAAAAATTACAAACGTTCCTAACATATCCACAGTGAAAATATTACATTGGGTTTATTGGGGAAACACAGACAGAAAAGCAGCAAAGCATACAGGATTTTCAACATTTGTGTTATTCCACGTAAGAGGATGCCTGCTATGGGATTCTGCCTGCAGTGCAGGAGCCACAGGAGACACGGGTTTGATTCCTCGGTCTAGAAGATCCCCTGGAGAAGGAAATGGCAACCCACTCCAGTATTTTTGCCTAGGAAATCCCATTTTCTAGGGGTTAGTCCATGGGGCTATAGTCCATGGGGTCGCAAAGAGTTGGACACAACCGAAGTGGCTGAGCACATACACACACAAAAACTAGATATTTCACAGAGGGCTCTAAGAGTGAAGTCTCTCTTCGATCACTCAAAATATATATAGGAAAGGAGGACAGATGGCATCTGTGTCAATGGGAGAGTCTTAGTTGTGGAAATGCCAGAGTTCACTTCTCTTCCACTGACTACTATGCTAAATTATTTCTGAGCTAGAATAATGTAGCTATGCTAAATTATTTCTGAGCTAGAAGAAGAAGAGGAAATGACCCCTGAGTCCATCCAAGATTGTCTCTACTTATTCCCTTTGAACCTGAAGAATTCCCATAATAGAGCTTTACGTATTTGTTGTTTAGTCACTAAGTTGAGTCCAACTCTTTGAAACCCCATGGACTATAGCCCACCAGGCTCCTCTGTCCATGGAATTTTCCAGGCAAGAGGATTGGAATGGGTTGCCATTTCCTGCTTCGGGGGATCTTCCCCACCCAGGCATCAGACACTGTCTCTTGCATCTCCTGCATTAGCAGATAGGTTCTTTGTCACCCACTTCCATACAAAATAAAAGGCTTCACTCAGCTTCATATGAACCCTGTCCACCTTTTCAGTCTTTTCTTCTCACCTTCAACCTTCTGTCCTTTTAACCCCCAACTGTACAGGTTTCTAGCCATTCTTACAATGGATCCTGATATTTTCCAAAACCTAGCCTTTCTGCTGTCAGTAAAAATATTCAAAGACTTTGAAAAGGGGAAAAGAATTACTGAGTAACTTGTCCAGTTACCCCTTTGGAGTTATCTTCCCTTCTGATTATCTTTGAGGTATTTGACAGTTCCATTAATTGTTGAACACTGATAGTAACACTCATGCTTCTGTTTCACATAAATGCAGGTTAGCCCAGTGGAGATGCATTTCATTACTGCCTTATGGATATTGATTAATTTTGTATCTATGTGTAAATCATTTTAGCATTCTTGATAACCAATATGTGTGTCTTGAATTCTTTTTTGAGCCATCAGTAATATCTTCCTTATTCTTTCACTAATTAGTGAGTTAAATGAAATGTTAGATACATACTAATATTTACTTTACATTTGTATGAGTCATGATTTTACCTGTTAAAAAATATCTTTTAACAAAATAATTGGCCCCTTCTTTCTAAATGGTTCCATCCTCTATTCCTTTTGAAAATTGTGGTTAACTTGTAAATATTAAGCTGAGATGTTGGATTTGCTGTCCTTCAAAACCACTTGCAACTTAACTGGGCAAAATTGAACACCCCATCCATTGGACTTCTCTGTACCTAATACATAATCTCATGATAATAATTGCAAGATTCCTTTCCTCATTTTGTCACCATTTTTTTCTTTCTACTTGATTCTAGCCTTTGATTATAGGAAAACTTTCTTATTCATTGTTGTAAATGTAGCACACAGCTTTCTGCCAGGAACACATTGAGATTTTATTACATACTGTAATAAAAAAGGGAGAAAATGACACAAAACAAATGTATATTGTAAAGGATTATTAAAATGTTAACACTCTTGGAACCACTGCTCAGGTAAAAATCATATTTTTGCCAGCTACCTGGAAGCTGCATCCATGTGACTGACCATGATTACAAGTTCTCTGTCTCCCCATGAGTAACTATTACCCTGAATTTTATACTGATCACTTCATTTTTTAGTTTTATAACCCAGCATACTTTGATATTTATCTTTTCCCTTTTTAAGCTTAATATGAGTTTTAAGTCTCTTTACTCCATCCCTCATCAATCCTCTTCGTCCCTTAAAATTTAACTATTGAAAAACTAGGATGCAGTTTCTCCCATCATCTAGACTTTGATGACTGCACATTCATGGTGCAGTGCAAACAACAAGTTCCTCTGGTTCTGAATGATACTTGGAAGTATGATGAATACTTCAGGAATTAAAGGTATAACTATCAATATCTATGGTCAAAGCTACACACATTATAATTGTATGATAAATTACCTCCTACTATATCCAAGGACTTGCCAAAATGAGAATTTAGAGTTTTATATGCTGACTGAAGTTATTCTTATTTCCCTTTCATATTTCAATGTATTTTAATTTTTATGTCATTGTCAAATATAAAGCTTAATTCAATAAATTCAAAAGGATTAAAGAATTTGCCTTTATAAATTAATATAATCAAAACTGTGGATGAATGCAGCCCATAATTAAGAGACTCAAGAATGAGAAAAATGACAGTGAACATGACTTGTTCACTGTCAGTATATTGCTGGCAGAGTTGAAACTGGGATATGGCTTTTATAACTCTCAGACCTTCCCCAGGCTCATCTGTAAGTGGGTAAAAGCTTTGGGCTGGGAAAATGCTCTGCTCGCGTTCTATGTATAGCATCCCTCTCTTTGGTTGTGACTTGACTACTACAAGTTTCCTTTTCCTCTCCCACAAAGGCTTTAACCTTCAAGTGAATAAAAGCTACCATTAGTCTGCCTCTCTTCCAGTCTCTAGTCCCAGGACAATTCTCTGCTTTATTATGGTGCAGTTCAATGATGTCCTTCCCCACCTGCTGTCCTGTAAAGTCTTCTTTTCTAATGCTTAATTGCTAGTTTTGCTAAGACTCAAATAATATATTGAAGTTTTAAAATTTGGTCAGAAGTTTACTTTTTTAATAAGCTGTTTAATTTGGAAGGATTATAGATTCATAGAAATGTTACATAAATAATAAGGGAGTTGCCATATATTCTTATTTTCTGCCACTATTAACCTCTTACATAATCCTGGTGCATTTGTCAAAGCTATTAACACAAGTGTTAATTTTGGTGAATTCCCAGAAGTTGAGTGGAGGCTAGTGTGAAGGCCAAAAGTTCCTGGGAACTGCAAACTTAGGGGGACACCACATTTTACAGGCTTTCCTTCCAGTAACCCCACTACGTTTTTATGGTAAAGTCCAAGAAAATACCCCTCTTGTCTTTGGCAGGGGGAAGAAAACAGTAACCGTTATCCATCATGATCAATGCCTTCTTCATATCAAAGACCTACCTTCTGGTAGAAAAGATTTTGCCAAATCTATTCTTAAACTTTATCCAGATGAAGGAACAAAACTCACTTCAGCCTTCCTATCTCACTTGAAGGGTGGAAAAACATAGATGTCCAGGAGCAAGGCTTTAAGGAAGTATATTTGTTAATGCTGCAGCCAGGGAAAGGTGTAGGGGCCTGAATGCAAAGAACACTGGAAAAACACTTGTGAAGGTCCAACCTCCAAGACACAGGCACATCAAATGATTGAGACTTAATTAGATCATAGAATGTCCCCTCCTCCACTTACCACCACACCAACACAGCTCCCCACTTGGTTAGAATAAAAGTGCACTGTAACTGAAAGAACTAAAATACAGACTCTATGAACAGGGATACTTAGGGAAGTCCGAAGTCAAGGGAGGAGATCAAAACAAGGACATTGGAAAAACTTCAATTAGAATATCCTATTGTCTCCTTATATGAGAAGTTGCATGTGACTTTCTCCTATATAGAAGAAAAGCTTTTGGTGGGCAGGGACCACATTGCACCATCTTGGCATGTTCTGCATTGGTAATGAATAGGTTGTCAGCAAGGTTTTTAGAGTGAAGAATTGGGTAAAGAAGACAAGCATGTGTTCACATTATGGGAATATATATGGGACTGACAATAAATCCAGAGACTTAAAATCTTGATTTTTGATATATTTTTTATTGAAAATATGAACTCACAAAAGTTGGTATTTCTCCTAATTCACATGGTTTCCATTTTCTATAGATGAGTGGCTAAATCAGGGAGGCCAGTAATGATTAAGTATATATTACAGTTGTAGGCATCTCTGTTGGAAATTTCCACATAATTTTGTTTTTACATTCATGAACATTTCATGCTGAGTCCTGGAGTGTTTTACTGTTTTTCTAATGAAATTCCCTCCCAACTCCGCATGGTCCATATTCACTCATACCACTCTTTCTTTCTGTTTCTTACTTTTACTGAATTAGGAATGCAGCATATACACACACACACACACACACACACACACACACACAAAGACACAAATGGTGCAGCCACCCAAGGACCAAGATGGTAGCTTCTTCAGTAAGCTGCATTGCAAACCTCAATATAAATTCCCCCTAATTGAAAAAGCCAGATTCTAGTTCTTTTATCAAAAGGTGCTGGCAGCTGTTGTCAGGAGCCTTCAGATAGAGATCCCCTACCCTACTGCCACCACAAGAGAGAGAGAAAAGACGGGAGAAAAACTTTTAGAAACTGCAGAGAAAACGCCATGTTCCTCCTGTTGAGTGGGGTCGTGCGCTGCGGGTGTCTGAAAAGGAACTGGGCAGAGTGGGGAAGGGATGTTTTCTGGTCAACTTGACAAATCCCGTACCAGGTATGAGTTTTTTCCTCAAGATTCTACGCCTTTTCTTCTCTCCATATAATCTTCCTCTGACTGAGAGCTTTTTTTTTTTTCATCAATACTATGTGGTCCTATTTTGGAAGCTGCGGTATCTTGGGGCGGAGGTGGACGGCGGTCTGTGAGCGAGTTGGCTGGTCACAGTGAGAACTCCTGGGGCTGCTCCGTCCAGATTCACACTGGGCATATAGCAGTATTTCTTCCACGTCGCCATTAGAAACAAAAACCGAGTCTGGAACACACAGGTGTCCCCACTTTGCCAAAGTGTAATTCCACTCAAAAGCCACACAGGCTCTCCTCGTGCAGCACGGTAGGGCTCACTCTGAGACATGGCGCGCAGGAATCAGGTTCGGCGTCTGGGTTGACGTGGGGTCAGCGTACGTCCGGGTCGACGTCGGGGTCAGTGGATGCTCTGTGACTGGAGTGGGAGCACTGGGCGCCGAGGCTGGAGTCCCGTCACCACACAAATGCTCTTTTTCGAGAGGTAGGGACAACCACTGTTTGGGTGATGTGTTTACATTTCCTCTGTGGTCTTGACTGAACAAACTGATGTTTATCAGTGAATTACCTCTTCCAGATAAATATCTCCTCATTTTTAGGAAATGTGTGAAAGAAATGACCTTTGAGAAATTACACACACACACACACACACACACACACACACACAAAGACACAAATGGTGCAGCCACCCAAGGACCAAGATGGTAGCTTCTTCAGTAAGCTGCATTGCAAACCTCAATATAAATTCCCCCTAATTGAAAAAGCCAGATTCTAGTTCTTTTATCAAAAGGTGCTGGCAGCTGTTGTCAGGAGCCTTCAGATAGAGATCCCCTACCCTACTGCCACCACAAGAGAGAGAGAAAAGACGGGAGAAAAACTTTTAGAAACTGCAGAGAAAACGCCATGTTCCTCCTGTTGAGTGGGGTCGTGCGCTGCGGGTGTCTGAAAAGGAACTGGGCAGAGTGGGGAAGGGATGTTTTCTGGTCAACTTGACAAATCCCGTACCAGGTATGAGTTTTTTCCTCAAGATTCTACGCCTTTTCTTCTCTCCATATAATCTTCCTCTGACTGAGAGCTTTTTTTTTTTTCATCAATACTATGTGGTCCTATTTTGGAAGCTGCGGTATCTTGGGGCGGAGGTGGACGGCGGTCTGTGAGCGAGTTGGCTGGTCACAGTGAGAACTCCTGGGGCTGCTCCGTCCAGATTCACACTGGGCATATAGCAGTATTTCTTCCACGTCGCCATTAGAAACAAAAACCGAGTCTGGAACACACAGGTGTCCCCACTTTGCCAAAGTGTAATTCCACTCAAAAGCCACACAGGCTCTCCTCGTGCAGCACGGTAGGGCTCACTCTGAGACATGGCGCGCAGGAATCAGGTTCGGCGTCTGGGTTGACGTGGGGTCAGCGTACGTCCGGGTCGACGTCGGGGTCAGTGGATGCTCTGTGGCTGGAGTGGGAGCACTGGGCGCCGAGGCTGGAGTCCCGTCACCACACAAATGCTCTTTTTCGAGAGGTAGGGACAACCACTGTTTGGGTGATGTGTTTACATTTCCTCTGTGGTCTTGACTGAACAAACTGATGTTTATCAGTGAATTACCTCTTCCAGATAAATATCTCCTCATTTTTAGGAAATGTGTGAAAGAAATGACCTTTGAGAAATAGCCTCGATGAACGCCTTCTTTGGTCATAGTTTTACTGTGCTCATTGAACCCGGCAACATTTATACCCGTATTTCCTGAGCATTGGTCAAAAAGGTGGCTGGCTTGATTTATTTTGTTAAATACTAGAATATAGATGCTGAAATGAGGTGTGTGTAGTGCTGGTCGAAAAGTTGAAGATAACTCATAAACAACAAAATACCTTTGTATGTGGGACCGTGGTGAGAGAGATAGAGAAAAACACTGTCTTCAGAAACCCACCTTAACACATTATTGACCAGAGACGTATTAGTATGTCTTTTGTTACCCAAACATTATTGACTAGAGACATTTCAATATCACCTACATAACAAATCACTGGCCACAGGTGTTTGTGGAAAAATCCCTGTGTCAATAATTAGTTAAAATATTGCTTATTGGGTTCCTAATGAGAGCAGAAGACCCTCAAATTCTTGCTGACTAAGTTTTATCCTTAGGACAGAAATAAAACTCTGTATAACACGTAAATTATGTATCTTGTATGTTAAACCACTTTTTCATAATGTGTTTCAGTATGGTTCATGTGAAGTTCATAAACATGATTTAAATATCAAAATGTAACATTTTCTTTCCAACTTTGTCCAAGTTCGAGAAACAGAGAAATAGTATTTCAAGTGACTTTAGTGTTTGGCTCACTGGAAGGTTAGATTTTTGAGCACGGATGGTACATCAGCCTTTTTTTTATGACCGGATAAAATATTCTCTCAGGCTCTCTGATGCTCTTGGCACTTTTTCTGTGAGCATCAGGCAAACTTGGGTTTTTAAGCAACTTGTTTGCCTTGAGGTTGAGAAAGATGTGTTCTTGACGGAAGACACGGAGGAAGTGCCCTGGTTTTGAGCACATAAACTAGACTCCTGGTTTATTATCAGTCTCTTAAGTTTGATTGTAGAAGTCCATCTTTTATAGCCCAATTGACTGGGACTGTACTGTCAGACTTGGGCTCCTGACAAAATGGCTATCAGACCTGGGATTGAGGTTACCCTGTCATCTTGAGAGGCTCTGTCAGAATGACCCGCTCACCTCCCTCTGAGCTGGCTCCTTCTTTTTTTCAAAAAAGGGGGGTTCTTTTGTGTTTTTTCTTTGTTGGTTAAACCATTGAGAGACACATTTAAATATAGATCAGATGACTGGCCGTTTCTAACCTTGAGTCTATGGATTTTTTTTTTTAAATCTTAAAAAATATTGGAGCATAGTTGATTTCCAATATTGTGTTCATTTCAGGTGTACAGCAAAATGGATCAGTTATATATCCACTCTTTTTTTAGGTTCTTTCTCCATTTGTCTATTAGGGAGTATTGGATAGAGTTCCCTGTGCTATACATTGCGTTCTTACAAGTTATCTATTTAATGTACGCTGCTGCTGCTAATGGAGAAGGCAATGGCACCCCAATCCAGAACTCTTGCAGAGATTCTTTCTACACCTTTCTTAGCAGCAGCTGCTGCTAAGTTGCTTCAGTCGTGTCTGACTCTATGCGACCCCATAGACGGCAGCTCACCAGGCTCCCCTGTCCCTGGGATTCTCCAGGCAAGAATACTGGAGTGGGTTGCCATTTCCTCCTCCAGTGCATGAAAGTGGAAAGTAAAAGTGAAGTCGCTCAGTCGTGTCCGACTCTTCGAGACCCCATGGTCTGCAGCCTACCGGGCTTCTCCGCCCATGGGATTTCCCAGGCAAGAGTACTGGAGTGGGTTGCCGTTGTCTTCTCCGCTATTTTATGTGTAGCAATGTGTATATGTTAGTCCCAGTCTTCCAGTTTATACCTTCACTGTTTATACCCTGGTAACCATAAGTTTGTTTTCTATATCCATGGCTGGAGCTTTTTAATAGGAGAATTATAGTTGCTTAGAACTTACACAGCCTTTTCCAGAATAAATTGTTCATTTCCTTTCTAACTTATTCCACCCTCCCACAAATTTCTTCACCCACAGAGTCCCCAGATCTCCTATGGGTTACTCACACTTTCCCATGAATCATGTGGTCTCATTAGTTGCTCTGCCCACCTCTGCAGAGTCAACAGAGTGATGAGCAAAGTAGAGACCCTGTGGTCCCTAAGTGGCCTGTATTGAACCCTCTTGGTCCGGTGCTTTGCTCACCACTGTTTGTCAGCTCGATGTGCCAGTCGAGATTTCTGACTCATTCCTAATGGCACAAATGTTCTTTTCTGAGGAAAAGCCGGAATCCCTTCCCATTATATCATGTTTAGCTCCACAGCAAAAGTCATTTTGCTTCAGCAGTTATATTGGGAAAGGGTTAACCTAATTCATTGTTATTTCACTTGAATTCTTTTTGTGTTCATCAAAATTTACATATTTGCCAGGTGCATATGCCTCAGCAAACTCAGTTTCCTGTTGATTCTGTACCAAATTACCACAGACTTAGCTGCTTAAAACAACACAAATTTATTATCTTATGGTTCTGGAGGTTGGAAGTCCAAGATGTGTCTCACTGGGCTAAAATTAGTCAACAGGGTCATGTTCCTTTCTGGAAGCTCTAGGAGTAAATTCATTTTCCTGCTTTTTCCAGCTCCGAGAAGCTGCTCATGACCTCCTCCAAAGCCTGCAATGTCTGGTTGAGTTTTCCTCCCGTGGCATCACTTTGTTGTCGCTAAGTTGTGTCTGACTCTTTGTGGCTCTATGGGCTGCAGCATTCCAGGCTTTCCTGTTCTTCACTACCCACACTGAATTTTGCTCATGTTGATGTCTGTTAAGTCAGTGATGCTATCTAACCATTTCATCCTCTGCCACCCTCTTGTTTTGTCATCACTTTAATGCTGATGTTTCTGTTTCCCTCGTCCATGTTTAAGGGAGCTGGTGATTACATTGGTTCCACCTGGATGATCCATATTAATCTCCCTATTTTAAGTCAGTTGCTTTGTAATTTTAATTCCTTCTGCTATAATTCCTCTTTGCTGTGTATATATATCCACAAATTCTGGAGAACAGGGCCTGGATATCTTTGAAAGGCCGTTATTCTGCTAACCATACATATATTCATTACAACTAAAGACCAGGAAACAGAATAAGGGTAAAATTCAGTCATTCTGATAGTTGAGAGTTTGGTTTGATGATAATATTTAATTTTAAAGATAAATGTTATTTGAGTCCACATGTATTTAATTGTTCAAATAGTTTTCTTCTGTGGTCTCTCCAGCTGATACCTAAACTTTAGAGTTTAGGTCTCTAATAAAAATGTAAATGTGGAAAGGAAAATTCTTTGAACTCCACAATCCATTCATGTCTTTCACCTTCTCACTTTTGGTAAAAAGGTGGTTCTTTCAGTATAATGATATACTGTTTTCTAAGTCCCAGTCAAAGTGAATGATATAAATACTTTTTCCATTACTAGCAAACCTCCCAATGTTTTTCAAGTATTTTGAACACAAAGTTTTTTTTTTCCTTATGATATCAGTATAATTTTACACTAAGGCAGTTGGGATACTTTCAGCAGTTGTGGATTGAGAAATACCATAACAAAGTCTATTATGATTTTACTAATGCTTTAAGATAAGTATGCACATTATTCATTATGACACACAGATATTTTACTGACAATGGAACGTTTATGTGTATGATACTCTATGTATTTATTTTATATATATTGTTCATGCATGTGTACTAAGTTGCTTCACTTGTGTCTGACTCTTTGTGACCCTGTGGACTCTAGCCCACCAGGCTCCCCATCCACGGGATTCTCCAGGCAAGAATACTGGAGTGGGTTGCCATACCCTCCTCCAGAGGATCTTCCTGACCGAGGTATTGAACTTGTGGCTCATATGTCTCTTGCATTGGTAGACTGGTTCTTTACCACTAGCGCCACCTGGGAAGCCCAAAGTGTTAGTCACTCAATTGTATCTGACTCTTTGTGACCCCATGGATTGTAGCCCACCAGGCTCCTCTGTCCATGGAATTCTCTAGGCAAGAATACTGGCATGGGTAGATGTGACTTTTTCCAGGGGATCTTTCTGACCCAGGGAATCTGCATTTCAGGAAGCTTCTTTACCGTCTGAGCCACCAGGGAAGCCCCATACACTGTTAACAGGCCCCTTATAATAACTCTGCAATTCAGAAATCTGGTTAAACCCAGATGGCAAGCTGCTTACTAAAAGTCAAAAACCTCTCAAATCTGTCTTCTTAGTCTTCATCAACAGCAAAAATTTTAATTCAGGTATTTTAGAGTACTGCAGAATACAGTGGCTTCACTTTTGTCACTTTTGACAATTAAAAAAAAAAAAAATAAGAACCTGGAATCTACAAAGAAAAAGTGTTGGAAATTCTGAAATACAAATGTGTAAATAAATTGATTTTTCATCCCTATCTCTAGTAGTTGCCTAGTATAAAACATGTAATTTAAAATAATTTACAGAAGATATGTTTATTAAATACTGCATGATAATTTAACCCACAGTCTCTCAGAACACATTCTAAAAACTCTTGAGCCAGATGCATACACAAATTTTACTTCTGATTTAAGACTTTACGAAGCAGAATGCTTATTTATGATAAACCCCAGTTCCATACAAGTGAAGAATATCTTGTAGGCTTTCTAATAATATTAAACTCTCTACCTAAAACCTGAAGTACATTGTTTCACTGAGTGGTTGTCTATGCTTGAGAGATCACTGTGTTTTGTAGAATGATAATTGGAAAAAACTTTCAGAAAGATAGAAAACATTTGATGAGATATATAAATACTATGTACTAGAATATTTATTAGAAAAAATAAGTAAAATTTTTAAACAATAATTAAAAAGTTCTCCTATTGACTTATT
>SJYT01023596.1:66827-83583 GCA_006410635.1 Cephalophus harveyi | reverse complement strand
TTTTCACCTTGTCTCATTCATTTTATTAGATAACTTTTTTAGAAGCTTTATCTCTCAGTTAACATTTGGTTAAGGACTCCTAAATTTTTAAATAGTTCCTCAGGTTTACTTAGACGATGTATTTTAACTTGTTATTAATGGAATATATGTTGGATGTTTACTGCAAGCTTTTATGTTCAGATGACTATGGTATAAATTTACTCTAAAATAACTCTTGATCCAGATTTAAGATTATCAGGAGCCCAGCAATGCAGAAATGACATTAACAATTTATAATTCCATGATAGTTAAAATTTTCTCAAATCTGATGGAGAGGAGGGATTATATGCCAGTAAAATAAGTAAAAGACCTTGGCATATTTCCATTGCTGAGGGCTAAGGACACAGAACATTTACAGGTTAAATGGGGCATAAATTTTAGTTTATGTGCCCATTATAGCCACTGTTGACAGGAAGCAGGATGCACACAGTGTGAAACATGACTTGCAGAGTCTCTTGAGGCTGGTTCTCTGAAATTTACTGAGTCCACTGCCATTAACAGCCTGTGTAAGTAGGAGCCTGCACAAAGTATTTTGGTTTTATTTACATAGCTAAACAGTGTATTAAGAATTGATCATTTATCATTCAAGTTTTATAAATAACCATTGAATCTTTTTTTTATTAAGACTATTAATCTATAAAAAATGGTGATACCTAGTCTGAACATATTATTTTTCCATGAGGTATTAAATAAATTTTTAAAGTAAATTTTCTGGCACACAAGGAAATCTACATTGGTAAGTTAGAAATCATATGATTTTTAGGAATGCTGTGATGGGAATATTTTATTGTTGTTGCTTTTGTAAGTGTTACTGTTTGAGAGAGACTTAAGTTCTTCCTTTGAAAGCTAGATGTAGTCAAGAGCATGGATTAGTTTAGATTATATATCAAGGTCTTTAACAAAATGACACATCATATTTTCTAGTGATTAGGTGTGACTGATATTTAATTCTAAAGAAGCAATGATAGATAGTTGAAAAGAACATAGTATAGTTTTAATCCATCCTGGGCTCACGTGTTGCGAGCTGTGTTACCTTCAGGACGCTTTGCCTTACTCTGCTTCAGTTTGCTCATTTTATAAATGATGATAATAGTAGCACGTACTTCAAGAGGTTTTCTTGAGGATTAAATGGGTTAATATGCATAAAGCACTTAAAACATGGCCTGACATCTTCTAAGTGTTTCTGAAAAAGGTGTTTACTTATTTATTATTATACACTGGGCGCTGTGCTGGAGTCTGGAAGAGGAGTGTGGTCTGGGTCCTGTTCTCTTGAGAGCTCACACTACAGTATGGGAGGAGGAGCTTCCCAGTTCACCTCCGTGCCCCGTGTTCAGCTCCTGTGTGAGATCCATGTCAGGTGCTATGGCAGAAACTTGACTGTGGGTTTCTCAAATAGGATATCTGAGCTGCTTCTTGAAACTAAGAAATTGTCCAAGAAAAGGAGCTGGGAAAGGGCATTTTATTTAGAAAATAGCTTGAAAGCAGACACAAGGGAATGTCTAGTAATCCTATTTCAGAAAGCTTAAACACAGGGCCTATCTACACCTATGGATGTCCCTCATTCCCCCTGCCGCTGCTTTGGTTAATTCAAAGGAAATCAAATGTTTTTATATTGCTCATAGGCCCTGCAGACCAGCACAGTACTTTCCACTTAAGTTAAGCACACCTGGGAAGAAGGATGTGGGAACAGGTATTTTACTTGAGAAATGATCCCAGGAAGCACAAATGAAAAAGTACTGAAAAAGAAACAGAAAGAAAGAAGTGCAAATGAGCTGTGTGTTAAGTGGGTTTCTATTTTGGGAATTGAGGGCTCAATCCTATCGGTGATTCTCTGAAAAGACATGTAGAACATATTTCTGAATCATTCCAGGGGAAAATGGAGAGATGGGTGTTTATTTATCAACTTTCACCCCTGCACATACACCATTAGTTGAAGGTTTTATTTTGAAGCCTTTAGTCAGCAAGCTCTTGTGGGGCTGGAATTAGCTCTCATGAAGAGGAGAGAAATGCAGTGTTTAGAGTAGAATGGTATCAGCACACCAAGTACTGTCTTCCGCAGCTGAAGGTGAGTTCAGGGGGAGACTTAGAAGTTAGGAAGGAGGGACCAGCTGAGGGAACACAGTCAGGTGAGCTGTCAGCCCTCTGAAGACTTGATTCTGTGGCCCCTGGTAAGAAGAATGAGGCAGAGGCTGACTGGAGACTTGGGATAAAGGTGAAGTAGGGAGAGGAGAAATCATTGAGCATCTCACAGACCATGTAATGCTGGCAGTTTATCTTTTATTATTAAGTTCTTTAAAATGGTTTTCATAGAATGTGAAGTATTTGAATTTGCATTTTGGGTTGTTATCTTAGATTGTAAAGATTATCCTTAACTGGAAAATAACATAAATGTATCTGATTTGTTGAACATGGTTTAAAATGTGTCTTGCCCACAAGTGGAGATCTGGGATTTAGCAAAAAAAAAAAAAAAAAGAACTAGATTCTGTGTTATAATTTAATTCAAACTAATTAAATTATAAAACTATTAAATTATTTGAACATGTTTTAAGTTGGTAAAAAAGTGAGTAAATTGCAGTACTTTTTATAGTATAGAGTAAAATGTATGTATTTCTACACATTTACAGAATTCTATCCGTCTCTCTCATGATGTCACATATTGGGTCAGAATGTAAAAATGCACCACCATATTAAAGAATGTTATACATAGTAACTGATGAATGCAAGCAATTTACCTTTTAAATTTTATTATGACCATATGCCATTTTATTTTTTCCAGCTTTATTGAAATATAATTGACATGTTGTGTAAGTGTAAGATGTACAACATGTTGATTAAATAAGAGTGAAGCTATCACTTCAAGATATTGATTTCATTTTCTTTGGCTCTGTACCTAGAAGTGGGATTACTAGATCATAACCATGTGCTATTTTAGATACAAGTTTTAGGATCAAAGAGTTGTATAATATTCATGCTAGGTGTATTCCTATTTGTCCCCACTCAGTGGGCATACTCAAAGAAGTGAGTGATAGAGCTTTAACTGCTTATTTCTGCATAGTATAGCATCAGTTACAGAGTTTAATATTGCCTTATGTTAACAACTTTGTAGAACTAATGAATAATTGCATTCACAGTGATTATTAAACAAAAGAATAATTTGCAGACTTTGATCAAATTACTTTAATTCACTGTTTCAAATTTCTACTGGTAATTCCTTTTACATTATATTGTGACTATTTCATGAAAGTTCTAATATTGCTTTGTGATCTTAAATGCAAATCCTTTGACAGAGATCACTCTATCTGTATTTCCCATCAGCAGTTTTTAACATGCACATTAACCACACTGAATAATTTTATAAGATGGAGTTAATTTACCTGGCGAGTTCACACATAAATCCAGTAGAATAAGGCTAAATTGACCACACTGGTGGTATAGTGTGAGCATAGCTGCCTTGCAAGCAGTTGACTTGGGTTTAACTCCCACCCAATGCAGCAGGCCAACCTTTGGGCTTCCCTGGTGTCTGAACTGGTAAAGAATCTGCCCATAATGTGGGAGACCTGGGTCCGATCTCTTGGTTGGGAAGATCCCCTGGAGAAGGGAACAACTACCTGCTCCAGTATTCTGGCCTGGAGAATTTCACGGGCTACAGTCCATGGGGTCGCAAGGAGTCAGACACGACTAAACGACGTTTACTTTCACAATATATTTAGCTATATTGAATGGATATATATTTGATTATGTTACGTTTAATGTCTAAAATAGCAGCTCTTGAATTCCTAGAAAAAATGTTAGTCCACTTAAATGTGCCTGTGCAGTGTGTGTACACGTATTGTTTTTGGAGTATTTGTTAATATGTATATCTACAGAGAGATACATAGAGATACTTAGCCAAAGATACTTCACTTTTTGGCTATTTCTCACAGTTTAAAAAACCTTAACTAGGTACTATTTTCACTGATTAATTGTTGAGAGCCAACTAAATGTTATACTTTGTCCAGGAAAGATGTACATTTTCGAAATTCCCATAATATGGAGGAAGAAGCTGCTGAGTCTGCCAATCCAGAGACACTCCACATTGCTGAAATGTAGAATGGAGAACTGCCAGAATGTCAGGACCCAGGTAGCTTAGCATGGTCCCTGATGTCGTTTTTACGGGAAGGAAAAGAAACTTCCTTATAAAGATTCTTCTTTCAGCAATCTCAGGGCAATTAACTGCACAGGCAAAGTTCAAGTGTAGTTTCTTTATGTATATAAAATAATGTAAAGGCCTTTGTTATACAAACAGCACATAGATACAAGCATAGATTGCAATGGCAGTGTGTTGTGGGCAAAAAATAAAAGGAATCTCACTGAGCTGTAGTGTTTCCCAGGCATGTGATTTTGATTTATCATCTGCATTGTCCTATCCTAATGACAAACAAAAGCTTCTAAGCTACCTTAAATTGTTCACGTAATTATTTTAAACAATACAACTGCTTGTCTTTTCTTTGTCATTGTTGGACAAGTCAAAACTTAATATGGAGTGGAATTTTTCTGTAATATATTCCTTAGTACCTATGTGCTTAGATTCAAAGATGATAACTACTGCACAGCCTATGATTCTATTCCACTCCATTTTCTCTGACTCATTCAAGGTTTCTCAATTATTTTTGTAAGAGGCTTTACTGGTTTTAGTCTGATATAAGTAATTTGTACTTTTAGTGTGAAGTTGGTAATCTTATGAATATTTCACTTGTGTGTAATCTGTGTCTACTTTCACTCAGATCAGTATTTACTGAGCTTGATCTGCTCTGTTCATCATCCTGTAGTAAAACCATCCCTACCCTTCAGAGAAGTCCTTTTATTCATTAAATGTTCCAGATACATCTCACCTATCTACTAATTGATTATATGAAATATGCTCAATATATGCACCTTTATCTATATATTGATTTTCTATAATTCCTGAACCCCACGATTATCTTTTTCTTAGAGCAGGATGCCACCATGTTACTTTCTGTCCAGTCCATCTGGATGAGCAAAGGGGAGTCCCTAGGATGGTTGGAAAAGGAAAACAGGGACTCTTGTAGAATATACACACACCACGTTAACACTAAATGATAGACAGTATTGATTGTGGCAAGACGCGTTTACCTTGTGGTTGTTATATATTAAGGTTACAAAGGGAAGAGATCATCTTTGTTCCTTCCTCTCCGACCTGGAATTTTTAAAGCTGTTTGTACCCTTCCAGAGGGAGCTTCCTAGGTGGCTCAGTGGTAAAGAATCCACCTGCCAATGCAGGAGACACAAAGGTGCAGGTTCAATCCCAGAGTCAGGGAGATCCCCTGGAAGATGAAATGGCAACCCACTCCAGTATTCTTGCCTAGAGGTCTCATGGACAGAGGAGTCTGGCGAGCTACAGTCCATAGGGTCACAAAGAGTCAGACGCAACTGAGAATGCATACATGGACCCTTCCAGAACATAATGGGACAAACTGACCTAGGCTTGAGACTGAGAAACAGACCAAGTTAGATTCTGGGGGAAGGCTAGAGGAGTTAAGAGGCTTAGGGTATCCTGAAGAAAGTGGAGAATTGAAAGAGTGAGACACATACTCTGGGTTCTCTTTTGCATCAATTGAAAAGACAGGTTAAAAAAAAACCGGATAGGCAAACATTTATACATGTGGCGTATGTGTATATTATGTTGTTAAAAATAGAGATAAAGGAGACGTTGCATTTGTACATCAATGGTATGCCAGTCATTTGCATATACTTTCACATTTACTCTTCAAATAAATTTGAAAGAAAGGCACTATGATCAGCTCCAGTTTGCAGATGAGCAGTGGGCTGAGAGAGGTTATGTAACTATCCTGTACAGGCTCCCCACTAAAGTGGTGAGAATTCCCATACCAGTCTCTCCAGCTCAATTAATTGCTTGAATTCAAACTCTTAGAAAGAATTTTTTTGGTAGATAAACTTAAAGTTATTAAAATTTTCTTATGTTATAAAAGTGTTATTTTCCTAAAGGCAATAATTTTAATTTTCTTCCTTTCCCCCAAATCCCACTCCATTCAGATCTATTTCATTTGTACCAATGAAATTGCCAATATGCTTTTGCTAGTCTAGCATGTTTAAATGCAAGTTAAATGACTTGGAATTAAAAGATATTCATGAACATTTCCTGAGGTATTTTAAAATTGCATAAACTCTCAGTTCTTTATGGATTTGTGAGAAGGTATATTCACCAAGCTGTGCTGTTTTTGGAAAACAAAAATCTCTTCCCTCTCACCTTCTTCTCACATTTAAAAAAAAAAAAAAAAGGCAAATCTCTTTAAAGACTACCATTGTCAGCTTATGTCCTGTCTTTACAAACTTCTATGGAAAGTGCTGAAGAAAGCAGGAATGATACTTGGATAAATCCTGTATTTAATAATCAGGTGTATTTGCTTCTTAGCACTCGCACAGAATCCAAGGGCTGCCTCTAATTGCCATCTTCTGATGGTTACAGGTCCTGACAGGGAAAGTCATGTTCAAATACCCATCCAATTCAAGAAATTCTACTTATTTCCAGATTTTGTTGTTTAAACCCTTCATAAGAGTTTTTAATAGCAGAAATTAAAACAGAGTTAATCAAGACAAAGCTAATTCAAAACAAAGTTAATCGTAAATGTGTGCACAGCTTTGATACTTGGCTGTATAAAAATTTTAAGCAATAATATTTACTTTCCTAGACAACCAAACTTAGTCTTTTTCAAACTAAACTTCCTAATCACTTTCAAACTAATATTCACGTTAGTCAATACCCAAATAAATGTTTGGCTCTGTTTGTAACATGTCGCTATATGACACCAATGACTTAGTCTTTTCGGATTGATAGTGTGACTTTTTCCATCTTAGAACAGTGAAGATTCCAGTTTATAGCATACTGTAAGGAAGATCAGCTACAAAATTAGTGGAGCCTAGTACAAAATACGGAGAAGGCAATGGCACCCCACTCCAGTACTCTTGCTTGAAAAATCCCATGGACGGAGGAGCCTGGTAGGCTGCAGTCCGTGGGGTCGCTGAGAGTTGGACACGACTCAGTGACTTCACTTTCACTTTTCACTTTCATGCATTGGAGAAGGAAATGGCAATCCACTCCGGTGTTCTTGCCTGGAGAATCCCAGGGATGGCGGAGCCTGGTGGGCTGCCATCTCTGGGGTCGCACAGAGTCGGACACGACTGAAGCGACTTAGCAGCAGCAGTACAAAATAAAATTAAGTGCTTTGTGTTTAAAAAATGATTAAGAATTTCAAGATAGCAACATCAGAGCATTAAACCAAGTGTGGGGACTTTCTCAGCACTGGACCCCATATGACTACATAAGTCACACACCCAGGGAACTAGTCTTGGCTATAAAATTTCATATGCTTGTTGCCTTGCTCCTTCTGGTAATAGACTAGATTCCAGGTACCCTGTAAATAGACATATTGAAAAACTGGTGGATATACTACTTCTGCCTCCAAGTAAAAATTAAGTAGATACTCCTTTTTTATTTTGAGGATGTCTATGAAACATACATCACAGTCAGTAAACTCTCAGAACTGGTAGTAGGAAGAACTAAAACACTGTGATCTATCAAACTTATTTTGAGACTTAATACTTTAAAAAATGACTAGATGCTGAATGCCATTATGAAAATGTCTATTTTTGTTATTATAGTAATAAATATTTCTAGGATTCTCTTCAAAATGAGTATCTCTTTTTCTTATAGCTCAGATTGGCCACACAGATATTCTTTTCTATCGGAGTGTACCTGTTGCCTGCATTGAAGGTTATTAGTCTTTATCTTGAATTGCCCCTTTTATCTGCTGTGTCCCAATGTGTATTTTTCATGTGCATAAATCATATGAATAGATCATTTGAATTATTTATTCCAAACTAGTGGTTCTTGGTATGTTGATTACTTCTTATTACATAATTAATATATTTAGTCTAAAGCAAAACAGAAAATTTGGACATGAAAAGTGAATAAATTACCCATATTTTTCCTACTTCGAGTTATCAGGTTTTACTATTGGAATATGCTCCATGTTTTTCTCTATCATTTAAGAAAGGAAAGTATACAATATATATTTCTATAAATGTTTTCTATTAACAATGAACCAGAGACATCTTTTTAGGCCAATAAATATAGTTTTATATCATTTTTGATATTTGTATTATAGTCTATTATCTAATTGTAGTAGAATTTATATACCTTACCTCTTCTGCTGGAGAGTAGGGACTATGATCCTTTTCCAAGCTTTTCTCTCAGTCTTTCTGATCAGGCTGCCATTATATCTTATCTTCCAGATCTAGCAGGGCCCTTTAAACTACCTTTTAGTTTGTAAGAAAGTCATTGCATTGTTTTTTAACTTCATTTTCTTTTTTGATATAATACTGTTTCTCCCTCTTGTCTCAACTGTGACTTATTCCTGCCTCAAGTCCTGTTCCTCATCGCTGACCCTGTGGGCAATTTCCAACCTAGTGTATACTGATTTCATGAAGGATGCCTTGATACCTAAGGGGTCATGTTGCTGCATATAATAATAGTATTTTTATGAAAATCTGAATACACAATCATTTCCTATTTAGTGTTATCTATTCTTTCATGCTCTAGGCCATCAGTAGCTGTCATTACATACATCCCTAGTGCTACTCACTTGTGGACTTCATATAGATTGTCAGTGTAGACAAGTTCAATTAACATTGCTGCATGCTATGAGGAGAATTTGCCCCATGCTTTCAGATTTGGACTTTCTACTTGAAACCACTGTTTCCTATTTTGTCCACAGTTTCTGCACTTGTCCACTTCATCTATCACAACCATCAATCACAAAAGTCTCTCTTTGTGGCTCCAAGTCAGCTGCTCTGAATGATCTTTTTGCAAAGTTTTCAGTAACCCCTATTGTGATTTGTATGTATGCTATGTGGTCTGTATTTCATGGTATTCCACCCCAGCTACTCTCATTATTTGATGAAAAATCTAACCTCAGTGTTATTTTTAAATGGCAGATGATTGCCTTTCAATTTTCTGTCATTTTGACGTGTTTCTCAGGTCTGTGCAAAATGAATTTTGTGTATGCAACATAAACTATACTCTGCAAAATACACTCTCAAATTTGATGAAACTATAGCAGAAATTGTTATGTAATAAGTAAAAAAACTTACGTTGATAAAGATATTCTTCTTTAGTAAATATCTTCCATGTAATGCTTAAAATATTTTTTAATACTAGGAAAAGTTTTGTCCTTAAGTTTTTAATGAAATTTTGCTATATCAAAAAAGAGTGCCTCCCACTTCCTTATCTCTTTGATCCAAATCATTTCACTAGTAATTCATTCATTAATTCATTTAACAACTTTCCAGCAGGGCTTTTTTTCTATAGATACGTTGTTAAATTATGCAATAATGTATCTGTTTGATAAGTGTTTATTCAGTGTCCATTTTTAAGGTACCATTCTCCATCCTTGGTATATGTCAGTGAAAAAAATGACAGACCAAAAAATCCCTCCTTATGTTAAAAGAGAGAAATGGGAAGCAAACAGAAATAATTTTAGAGAATGAAGATTGTCAAGGAGTGTAATCAGGGAGATGAAGCACTTAATCTCAAACAGGCAGGGAATGCATTTCTTAAAAAGTGATATTTAAGGTGAGAAGAAAGGAGTCATGCACATGTCCAGATAAAAGCACCCAAGCAGAGGGAACAGCGAGAGTAAAGGCCCAGTGAACATGGCAGATCATTAGCTGAGACTCAGGTACAAGGAGGAAGTAATGTGATGTTGTAACAATAAGTGAAAAAAAAAAAAAAGCTTAAGAAATAAACTCATGAATCTGTGAATCAAGATAGAGATGTGGATGACAGGATGAGGTCAAGTAGAAAACACAGATCTTTGATGTTGATAAGGCTAAAAATTGAGAAACCAGGATATCGGGCAGATCATCTTCATGGGAATTATATTCTGTAAGAATGCTGACAAGGGCAGTGGTGGAGATATGTATTTGAATTATATCTGACTGTTAAACCAGAGATCCCGATGTTTCCACTTATATCTCATAGCAGAACATTGTCATGCTCCTGCACTACAGAACAAAAGTGTTCTTGTGCTAAGAAGGAAGTAGAGTAGTGTTCAGGAGGTTATGGTAAGTCCTTGTCTGATTGTCTTTACTATTAAGTATGAACCTTCAAAGAGTGCTTTACCCTTTATCTTTAGGCTAAAGGAAAAAAAAATAAAGTACTGGTTTGTGTCATGATACAGTTTTCTCTGTACTTCAGAGTTAGTGACTGAAATGTGGTAATTGACACGATACCTGTTTGAGGAACAGATGAATCAATGAGAAATAATTAGACAATTGCTTATCAAGCATTAAAAACATTTCTCCTTCAAGCTGCCAGTGCTCTAGTAGTTCATACTACAGTGTTTCTGTAGTCCACATACACAGAAGATAGTTTGGTGCAGTGGACAGAGCACACACAGACAGGGTTAAATGCTAGCTCTATTATTAACTTGCTGTAGGACCAAAGGCAAGTTCTTTGACCTCAGAGAGGTTTCCTTTCCTTCCATATTCCAGATCCATGCTTTACACCCAAACTAGTAAGTAAAATCAATAAACCTAAAATATTGCTTTCTCACATCACTGGTTTTGAAGCTGTGTAGAGCTATCTCAAATATTTGTTTCCTTCTAGATAGTGATTTCTACACATCTTTCTAGCTATTGGCTTTGTGGGGGCCAACAATTGGATGACTTAGTATTCTCAGAAATATGACAGTATTGCAGTTCACAGCCTCCTGTGGTTCAACAGAGTCATAAGGCTAGTTCTAGTCAGTGGGTTATCAGAAGTCAACTGTGGGCTAGGCATCGAGTGGCAGGATAAGATGCTTAGGTAGAAATTCTTATCTTCTTAGGTAGAAATCTAAGATGACTCTCAAAATTCTTCCCTAGTGTACCTTCCATATATAGTCCTCTCTCCCTTTACAATGTTTCTGTAGTCCACATACACAGAAGATAGTTTGGTGCAGTGGACAGAGCACACACAGACAGGGTTAAATGCTAGCTCTATTATTAACTTGCTGTAGGACCAAAGGCAAGTTCTTTGACCTCAGAGAGGTTTCCTTTCCTTCCATATTCCAGATCCATGCTTTACACCCAAACTAGTAAGTAAAATCAATAAACCTAAAATATTGCTTTCTCACATCACTGGTTTTGAAGCTGTGTAGAGCTATCTCAAATATTTGTTTCCTTCTAGATAGTGATTTCTACACATCTTTCTAGCTATTGGCTTTGTGGGGGCCAACAATTGGATGACTTAGTATTCTCAGAAATATGACAGTATTGCAGTTCACAGCCTCCTGTGGTTCAACAGAGTCATAAGGCTAGTTCTAGTCAGTGGGTTATCAGAAGTCAACTGTGGGCTAGGCATTGAGTGGCAGGATAAGATGCTTAGGTAGAAATTCTTATCTTCTTAGGTAGAAATCTAAGATGACTCTCAAAATTCTTCCCTAGTGTACCTTCCATATATAGTCCTCTCTTCCTTGAAATGGACAAATCTGTCAACAAGATGGGATATCATTCCTGAGATTAGGTTACATTATTTGCCAAAGTTGGAAGATTTTTGCAGATACAATTACTGTCCCTAATCAGTTGATTTTGAATTACTCAAATTATTCTGCGTGATTTGATTTAATCATTTGATTCCTTAAAAGAGAAATTCTGCTGATCTACTGAAGTGAATTGCCATATTGTCTGTAAAAGAGGCATGTGGCAAAGGACTGTGTTGTGCTTAGGGTGTGAGATCAGACTCTGGCTAGCAGTCACCAACTGCAAGGAGACCTCTGTCATACATCCACAAGGTGATGAATTCAGGTGACAACCATGTGATTTTGGAAGAGTACCTTGAATTCTGTCAGAAATGTAGGCCAGGTAACACTATGATTACCATTTTGTGATACCTCAAGCAAGAGATCAAGCTAGGTTGTACCCAGACCCTAACCTACAAAAACAATGAGATAATAAATGGTGTTGTTTAAGTGATGTTTTACATCACTGAGTTTGTGGTAATTTTTTTAAAAAGGCAGTAGAAAACCAATATATAAGGAAAGATACAAAAGCAGCAATATTTTAAGAAGTTTCTTTGGCAAACTAGTTTCTTGCATGAAGATTATGTGTAGAGTACTCTTGCCAAATCACCATGTACTTATAAGCAGTCAAAAACTAAAACTCTTGTTTTCTTCAGGTATTGAGATTTAGGAGTTCACTTCTCTTTTGTCTTTTCTTTTTCTTCATCCTTAGCCTACACTAGCCTATCCTCACTGATACAAATTTGGCACCAGAAAGCAAATGCAGTAATAAGCAAATACCGTATTTTACATTGCTTTAAAAAGTTTTTTTCTTTTTGAATTAACTATTATTAGAGACTAGAGGGAGAGTCATCTATGTTATGTAGTGAAGAAGCACATGATGAAATTGTCAAATGTCATCATTTGTAATGCAAATAATGTATATTCTGACCTTGTAACTTTTAGGAAAGTGGGGAATAGAATGCTCATAATGTATGTTGGTTACTGTTGGCTACATGTGGAAAATGCAAAGAGGAGGAAATGGATTCAGAAATAATTGGCCTGCTTATAAGCAGAAATGAAAAGGTCTAGAGAGAGTGCAAAAATATGAGAAATTGTACAATTTGAAAAAGTATTTTCTTCTCAATCCTGACCAGTAAAATATAATTTGGGGAAATTTCATGAACAACAAAGGTTGATTAAAATTCATCCATGCAGCAAGAATGCTGTCAAGGGTGTGGCCATTGTTAAAACTTCTTGATGGGTTAAGATTACAGGATAACAGAAGAGAGAAGGTATCTTTGGAGACAGAGCTGATGATTGAAGAGATCAGAGACCAACATTTCCTGAGCATGGAACAGGGCCTAATTGAGAAACATTTACCACAAGTGTAAGGTCTTCTTGTAGTTGAAATGCCCATGGAATTTCAGAATTGCCAAGGACCAATGTAATCTGTCCACTTTCCCTTCTTCCCATTTGTCAGTGGGGGTGCTTATTTTGATTGTCCTGTGTTTGTTCAAGCACTGCAGATTTTTTTGGAGGTCGAGCACACAATTTTCTGATATATCTATGAATCAAGGGAGGATCCTGTCTAGAACTGCTGTAGTGTCTACTACTCATCACTTAGAGATGGTAGGGTGGACTTTGAAGTTTGGATCTTGATTTTATGAAACTTTGGAGTTACTTCATTTTGGGACTGGGGGAGATGTCTGTTGACCTCTTTTAAAGGAAGTAAAATGAACCAAGTAGCTGACCAGAGAGTATTCTGTCTAGTATTAATTATATTCACCAAATATTTCTGATTCTCTGCATTTCAGGCTTATAGTAGTGGAATAGATGTTTACTGACCCTTACTGACGCTCACAGTGTTGTTGCATGCATGTATGCTAATTCACTTCAGTCGTGTCCAACTCTTTGCAACACTATGAACTGTAGCCCACCAGACTCCTCTGTGTCCATCGGATTCTCTAGGCAAGCATACTAGACTGGGTTGCCATGCTCTCCTCCAAAGGATCTTCCTGACTCAGGGACTGAACCCTCGTTTCTTATGTCTTCTGAATTGGCAGGCATGTTCTTTACCACTAGAGTCACCTGGGAAGCCCAGGTCAGTGTTGTTGGATGCAGTCAAATAACTGGTTATGGCCAACAAGCTATGGACCAGTGAGCTATAACCTTACCTATACTGAATGATGCAAAAAAGGAAGCCTTACTTGTTAAATACATACATCTTATGGGAAAAGATTGAGGGGATCTGCCCATTAGAGTCCTTCAAAATTCAGAATGGAATTTTGCTATTTGATTTTAAATTTTTTTTCACAAAAAAATTATTTTCATCCTCTTAAAAGTTGTACAGTGAAATGTCTCTTAAATATTATTACATTTAAATGAAGGGGAAGTTGGTAGTGCGGGAATTAGCATAGAAACCATGTTGATGTAAGTGATTCTATTTATAATGTTAAGAAAGATTAGCTTAAATATTGCATTTTAACTGCAATGTAAGTTGAAGTGCTGAAAGTTAAAATTACATGATTTGAATGAATTTACCTGTGAATTAAATCTACTACTCATAGGAAATGTTTCAACAATTTATAAAAAAATCACATGACTATTCATTGTAAGGTCACTTCTAAAAACCTTGTGTCAGCACTTTTATGATGATATTGATTGTGATGAAGAACCAACATAACGTCATTTTATTTGTCACCAGAGATAAACCTATGTTTGTTTCATTAAGAAGGTCCAAGGCAAAAATAATTTTTAGAAATTTTATATAAAGGAAAGATCATGATATTTGAGTTGAAATAAAGTATTTTGCAAAAATAACTTTTCCCCAGTTAAATTCTTACAAAAATCATTTTGATTATCTGATTTTCAAGGTATAGCATCTTTTAAAACTATAACATTTATTGTGATATAATTGCATGATATATTGTGTCAGTATATACTATATTAATGTATCTGCCTATTTTATTGCAACTTAGAGATAATATGGTTCTCTAAATACAGGGCTTTATTTGCAAGGCCTGTCATTTTAGTTTCTGCTTAGTGACCTTGAGAGATTAATGTAACCTCTTTTTCTTCTTTAAGCATTTGTAAATGGGATAATAACTTATTGAGTTTTAAAAATTAAAATGAGTTTTACCTAAGTATGTAAGTAACATTTGCTTTAAAATTAAAAAGAACCAGTTAAGTAGATGTTACATTAGTTCAAAAAGTACATTCACAGTAGAGAATAATAATAACTGCTTTTACAAGTGTTGCAGAACCAGATGAAGAAATAAATGAAAATGACAGCAATAGAAGCAAATCCACTAAAATTAGGAGACTCATATTCTGAACTCTTAACCATACCCACAGATAAGAACAGGTAAAAACACCAAGATTATTTCTTAGAAACCTTTGGGAAGGAGAAATTAAGAGGATTAAAAGTAAAATCCCCTACCACTTTATAGTGAATGGGGAATATGGGTGGGGGTAAGAGAATGGAAGTGATAAGGGAAAAAATGAAGCAAGGAAAGGGCAAGGACGAGGGTGCCATTGAACAGGAGGTAAAGAAGGTGCCTAGACAAATAATTTTGGAGCTCTTTTAAGGGGATTTATTGTGAGTACTCACGCTGCCAGACTGTCCTTTCCACTTTTTATTTCCTTTAGTGTAGAGCCAGTGGCAGTGCACTGTGTTAGAAATCATTGGAAATAAGGAGATCTGTTAGCACTTAAGATCTACTGAAAGGATGAACTTGTTTTGGAGATTATATAAATAAGAAGGAGAACATGACTATTAAAAGTATTTCATGGTGTTTTGTCTCTGAAAGTTGTTGATAAATAGCGATTATCATTGAAAATGAATTCTGGGAAGGGGGAAGTGACAGTTAAGCTCTTCAACTTCTCACTGTAAGTCTGCCCCTGCATTTATTCATCTTCATAATGGAGATTCTTTGTTTCCTGAGGGCAAGATCTTGGGGTTATCATTGATTTTTCTCTCTCCTTCATACTTATGACTTGCCTAGCAGTAAGTTCTGTTGATTCTGTAACCAAAACATGTCCTGAATTTGTTTATTTCTTTATAGTTTCATTCCTTACATATTGAATGTAAACTCCATATTTCTTTCCTCCAGAACTACGTCTGTTTTCAACCTCCTCCCCAATTGTTTTCTAGACCAGTGATTTTTAAAGTCAGGGCCACAGACTTCAGGAGGCCCCTGAGACTATGAGACTCAGGGACTTGTTAAGGTCAAAATATTTTTATAATAATATTAATGTGTTTGTTGCATTTTTTGCTGTGTATTTGCACAGATTATGCAAAAGTAACAGTGGATAAACAGCTGGTGCCTAAGTACAAATGAAGCAGTGACACAAAACCTCTACCAGTCATTGTATGTGTCATCTTTACACACAGTTGATGTCAGTTTTAACTTATGAATGTCCTTGATAAACAAAAATTTATTAAATTTACTCACCTCCAGCTAGTAAGTGTACGTATTTAAAAACTTTTTGTGACCAAATGGGAAGCACACATGAAGCTCTTCTGCTGCGTACAAAGGTATGATGTTTGTGTAAGGTGAAATACTGTCCTGTTGTTTGTGTTGTGGGGTGAATTAGCAGCTTGTTATTCACGGAGCACCATTTTTTACATGAAAGAGTTGCAGAAAAACTGAAGTTATTCAGACGTCAGTTCAGTTGTTCAGTCGTGTGTGACTCTTTGTGACCCCATGAATCGCAGCATGCCAGGCCTCCCTGTCCATCACCAACTCCCGGAGGTCACTGAGACATCCATCGAGTCAGTGATGCCATCCAACCATCTCATCCTGTGTCGTCCCCTTCTCCTCCTGCCCTCAAGCCCTCCCAACATCAGAGTCTTTTCCAATGAGTCAACTCTTCACATGAGGTGGCCAAAGTATTGGAGTTTCAGCTTTAGCATCAGTCCTTCCAGTGAACACCCAGGACTGATCTCCTTTAGGATGGACTGGATGGATCTGCTTGCAGTCCAAGGGAATTTCAAGAGTCTTCTCCAACACCACAGTTCAAAAGCATCAATTCGTTGACGCTCAGCTTTCTTCACAGTCCAACTCTCACATCCATACATGACTGCTGGAAAACCATAGCCTTGACTAGACAGACCTTGTCGGCAAAGTAATGTCTCTGCTTTTGAATATGCTATC
>SJYT01023596.1:42871-58554 GCA_006410635.1 Cephalophus harveyi | reverse complement strand
GGGCTCCAAAATCACTGCAGATGGTGATTGCAGCCATGAAATTTTTAAAAGACGCTTACTCCTTGGAAGAAAAGTTATGACCAACCTAGATAGCATATTCAAAAGCAGAGACATTACTTGCCGACTAAGGTCCATCTAGTCAAGGCTATGGTTTTTCCAGTAGTCATGTATGGATGTGAGAGTTGGACTGTTAAGAAGGCTGAGCACCGAAGAATTGATGCTTTTGAACTGTGGTGTTGGAGAAGACTCTTGAGAGTCCATTGGACTGCAAGGAGATCCAACCAGTCCATTCTGAAGGAGATCAGCCTTGGGATTTCTTTGGAAGGAATGATGCTAAAGCTGAAACTCCAGTACTTTGGCCACCTCATGCGAAGAGTTGACTCATTGGAAAAGACTTTGATGCTCGGAGGGATTGGGGGCAGGAGGAGAAGGGGACGACCGAGGATGAGATGGATGGACGGCATCACTGACTCAATGGACACTAGTCTGGGTGAACTCTGGGAATTGGTGATGAACAGGGAGGCCTGGTGTGCTGTGGTTCATGGGGTCGCAAAGAGTCAGACATGACTGAGTGACTAAACTGAACTGAACCATGCGTGAGATCTTCCAGATATTGCAGATCTCACATATGATAGGAAGAATTTAAAGTATTATTTAAGAATTTAAAGTATTTTTTTGTTGTTTTCCTTGGGACGATTGGTCCAGTACTTAGTTACTGTACCAATGGAAATTTAAGAGAAGACAACTTTTTCATGTTATTTGACTGTGAAGGAAGGTTATGTAATAGCTGAAGGGGAAATTATGCAGGTAAACGTCAGGCAACAAGGAATAAAGAAACACATTTATTAGTAGACCAAGAAGAACTGACGCTTAACTGAAGCTGTTAAGGAGTAAAAAAGCATTTTCATCTAATGGCCTTGTTTGTNGTGAAGGAAGGTTATGTAATAGCTGAAGGGGAAATTATGCAGGTAAACGTCAGGCAACAAGGAATAAAGAAACACATTTATTAGTAGACCAAGAAGAACTGACGCTTAACTGAAGCTGTTAAGGAGTAAAAAAGCATTTTCATCTAATGGCCTTGTTTGTGAATAAAGACTTTTAGAGTTTGGAGTAAAATTTTTCCCTGCTGATTTTTGTGATGCATGAGAAGATGAAATGACCAGCCATGATACAAAGTGTGTTAACGGTGGCATTTACAGGATGAGAGGGAGGCCATCTAGATGGCAGCCTCTGACATTATTTAATATTGATTTAGGAAATTTTTTACAAAAGTACTGCTACACAGGTTGACAAAAATGTCAGAGGTCAGATGCACTAAGCACAGTGGTATGTTGCAAAGAGCCAGAAAATGGCAGACTATTTGTTGAACTTTGGGGAAATAAGTGAAAATATGAAGAAAATTTAGAATAATTTTTCTGATTTTTGCAGAAAGAATGTATTGTTGATCATGTAAGTCAACATTGTTTTTCTTATAATTATGCAAAAGTAGACATTTCCAAAAATAAACTGCTGGGAAAAGGCAATATATTATGCTTAAAGTGCTATTCACAGGTTTAAAAAGGGGAATGAGGAAAGAACTTAAAATAGTGAGATAGATAAAGATGGGACATCAGCATAATTCTTTACAGTACCTAGTGCCAAAAGCCTCTCCTCGCAAACAAAATCTAACACTGTGTATACAGTATTAGTTGAAGATAAAAATGGTTCAGCAGTGGATTTCAGACACATCTGAGTAGTTCAGATATATGCGTATATGTCAGAGAATCTGGAAAGAGTTAAAAAAAGAATGCTTAAATGGGATAAGAATTAAAATTCAAGAATATGAAGGGAATAAGCATAATGTTTTGAGTCACAAAAACTTTCACTCACATTCTGGCAAAAAGTAATGCATTTTTTAAAGTGGGAAACAAACACTACAAGATGAATATGCAAAGACTGGGTTGGGAACTCTTCACCAGAATCTTGGATAAGATAGCATACCTTTACTGCTCTAACTTTACTTTGCAACAGTTGAAGAGTAGTTACCAGAGAAAGCATTGATTATTTAGCTAACAAATCCCTTTGATTAGTCTATGGACTAGGGGGAAAAATGTGAGATAACTCACATTTCCTGTAAAAAGGAACGCTGCCTTGATCAAACTTCAGTTAGTCTCCTCTGAGCCCTCTTTTCAATGCTAGCCCTGTCTTTGGGCCTTCAGCTTGCCTATATCCCAGTTTTATCAAGAATCCTGTCAGTTTAATATGAATCACCCTCACCTTTGATATCTGATCACCCTTGGTATCTGATCAGATTCTTCATCTCCCATCCTTGATCACTCTGGCTGGCCTTCAGCAAGGATCTTGTTAAGCTGTTTTAGTAAGAATTCCCCTACACTTGACATCTTCTCTTAATAGTTTTCCATTTCTGTGATTTTCTTTATTCTGTTCACTGGCTATAAATCCCCACTTGTCCTTGATTTGGAATTGAGTCCCATGTCTCTCCTCTATTTTAATAATACTAACACCCATTGCAATAGTTGCTGAATAAAATCTTCCTATTTTAATAAGCATCAAAAAAACATTTATTTAATATTATATACAACACTCTTTTTATATAATAGTGTTTCATTATAATAAAGAAGACAGATAATGTAGTAAGTTGGTAACTTAACAGATAGGGAACTTTCAAGTTTCATTGTCCATATGGCAAAACTATGGGGAAAGGAGTGTTTTACTGAAGAGAGATTTTCTGTCTTATACAGGACAACCTATGAAAAGGACATTTCCAATTGGAGGATAAAGGTCAAAAGCCTGGGAGGGAAAATGTAGAAATAATATTAGCAAATGTCAGCATTGTGTTGAAATAAATGAAGGGAGGATGAGCTCATGGATGAGGATGTAAAAAAGGAAGCAGCAAGACTTTTCAGGCCTGCCATGGAATGCTTTCTTTAAAAATCTCCCTAATTAAATGCCAAAGTAAAGACTCAACCAGAGGCAGTTCTCTCATGAGGAATAAAGTAGTGCCATAAATATTTTAAAGGCATAGATATTAACCTACATATTTGATTTGGTGTCTGAATTTGAGTTTATTGTTTATCAGGTGGTGGTATGATAGTATTTTCCAAATAAATTGAGACCATTTTCATTTAAAAAATATTTAATAAAACCTTTAAGAATTTTCCTTGGTTAGTTGTCCTAACTTGACCTTTAAAACTAAGAATTGTATAACATTTTGAGTATTGTATCTGTTCTTGTAGTATCTTCTTGTTTACAAAAATGTGATCAAGTCTCTCCAGTGTACGTGCTACACTGGTGAATAATATTATATGCATTGTAATCCATCACATATTGAGGGCACATCCATAATATATTTTCATAAACTGAAAGCTTTAAGAACATTATGATGACAGTAAGTACCTGTGACTTCTTTTCTGTATAACTGTCAACAGGCAAGTACTCTAAGGATCATTTACGAAAGAACAAGAACAAATTTTCCTTTAAACAGAAAAACTTTCAGAATAAACTTGAAATTCTTTAGCTTTTCATTCCATGTCCTTTGTAACTTACCTCCCCTTCTTTACATTTCACCTTCTACCACCAGAAGTACCTTCCCTAAACTGCCTTTATACCAGATACTGTCATTTTTTGTCAGCTGTCTCCTCTCTATGCTTGTACTCTTGTAGCTGTTGTCCTTTGCATAGAATGTATCTGCCACTCTCTTCAGCTGTGTATGAATTGTGTACAGACAGGGGGTTGGCCCCAATGGAAATTAAATATGTGATTTTCTTTCCTTTAATGAGAGTCATTGATAAGTATATCACAGAATAAGTAGCCACAGAAGATCACCTTACAATTAGGGAGACCACTTTTTGGAGAATTGTACCTTTTGGCATTAGAGAAGATTGAATCTCTGCCTACAGGTGAGGGAGTGCCAATTATTTTACAAGAACAGGTCATTCTATTAGGATAGTCAGAATAGGATTATTGGTTGTATAAAGAGCAGATACCCTAACTAACCATGCTTTGGTGCTATTAAGCCTTTCTTGTCTCTCATATATAATGAACTAAAATAGATGATTGTGTTCAAGATGAAGAGATGTGTTTATTGAGCTTGATTTCAGACAAATATCCACAATGTTCTCGTTAAGCAAATGTGGCATCAGTAGATTGAAGGATTCAGTTACCACTCTTGTTATGGACTGAATTATATTCCCCCTAAATTTGTATGCTAAACTCCTGATCCCTAACACCTGAAAATAAGATTAAATGAGGTTATATGCGTGGGCCCTAATCCAACATGACTGGACTCTTTATAAAAAGAGTTTAGGACACATGCATAGAAAAGACCAAGGAAAGACAGAAAAGAGGAAAACATCATCCATAAACCAAGGAGAGAGGTCTCAGAAGACACCAGCCCTCCCGACATCTTGATCTTGGACTTCTATCCTCCAGAACAATGAAATAATAAAATTTCTGTTATTTATGCCACCCAGTGTGGTACTTTTTTGATGGCCCTAAGTACACGGATACACTCCTTTTCCGTAGAGCTAACACTTCGCTAAGACTTCGTCGGTGTGGGCAGCAGTTGCTCTCCTGGGGAGATGCCACAGCACTCTGCCACATCCTGAGGCACTTAAGATGCAGCTCTTCAGCATCAGTGGTCCTGATAGCCTACAGCCTGAATCTCTTCAACCTCATACCTGTGAAGCAACAGAAATACGAAAGGTCTTTAACTCACAGATCCTAATTAAACGTGAATCCTTCCAGAAAGGTTGCACTGGGAAGTGGAGAATTTTCCCATAACGATTTCTTGACATAAGGAGTGAATCTGCTTTAGCACATGTGGACTTCGTAGGAACTGCGAACTTTGCCAAGGGATTCTTCCCTTGCAGAACACCACTCAGCATTTAGTGTCCTCTTTCTTCTAGTCAACCTCTATAGAAGAGACCTGGACTGGACGTGAAACCCTAGAAGACACCCCAAATAGTGGAAGGGATTACTGCCACTGAATGACTGGACTTCCTGCATTAACTGACTTTTGGGGACTTAACTAACACAGCCCCATCCTCACAAGCTGTGTAGAAAAAATGTTCTAGTTACATGCCTAAGTTCTAGCTGACCCATAAATGCAGAAGCTGGGTCTTTTATCTCAAGCCTTGTTCCCAAGGTCTGGCATCATACAGACTGACACACAGTGCACTTTTTAAATAAATGCTTTTAAAGGTTATAATCTAAATATGAGACTAAAATTATAGTCCTTACTTTGGATAGAATATAATGGTTAAATTTATAATTTTGCACATCAAATGTGAACTGGTTATAAAGATTAACATCTGCAGAAATGCTTAAAGAAAACAGAAGAAATTACAGTGCTTTCAGCTGTTGACATTGGTTTATATTTGTTGGAAAAGAACCATACCTGTGTTATTGAAGTAAGAAGAAATGGAGGAGAGCTTTGGAAAACATAGGAGATTTGCTGTTTGCTGTTGGGAAGATCCCCTGGAGGAAGACATGGCCACCCACTCCAGTATTCTTGCCTGGAGAATTCCATGGACAGAGAATCCTGGCAGGCTACAATCCATAGGGTTGCAAAGAGTCAGACACAACTCAAGTGACCTAGCACGCATGCAGAGAATCACTGGTTCCCAGGACAAGCTTCAAACTACAGACCTTTATCAGAAACTTAAAGGCCTTTCCACCACTAAGCCTTCAGCTAGTTTCTCAGATTCCCCTGGAACGCCTTTTGTTCTTCCTTCTTGTCCTAGAATATACAGCCCTGAGTTCTCATGCTGGGCCTGTGTCCTATTAAAATGGTCACCAGAAATGAGGTGCAATCTTCCCTTTTTCCTATTGTTTTATAAATGAGCCAAAGAAGACCTCTCTGTTGGCCCCTATATTGCTTATATCTTTACTACAAGCTGAGACCCATTAGCTCAAAAGCCTGTTTGTGCCAAACTCAAATGTTTATACATCTAATTATGTAAAAATAGCCCACACAAGCAGATTTTTAGCCAGTTAGGGCCTGTCTGCTTTTTGTACCCTGCAGAATCTTACTACCCATCTGCTGGCAATAGATAAGATAGTCCCAGGCCTTAGAGGCCCTGAGCCACTGCTGCTGCTCTTCTGGAGCTCCCTGATGCAGACATTCTGCTTTGTGACATCACCTAGACTTGCTAGCCTCCTCGCTGATCCCCCTGTCTCCTGGGAATTCCCTTGCCCTCATATCCTTCTGGATGGCGGCCCCTTCACTGTAAATCTGCAGACCATCTCATGCTGTGAGAGACTTCGCCTCTCATTCAGCCCTGTCCAAGTGCCACCCAGTCAACAAGTACCCACACCCAGTGTGGTAACTGCCTCTCACAGTCTTATTTTTGTTTTCTTGATATGCCCCCAAACTCCTCAAAACTCCTACAGCTATTCCTTTTCACTTTTTTTTTTTTGGTCATCATAGTTAAATGTTTGAAAACAAATGAGTTTTTTCATCTTTTCTAACAAGACATTTGTTGTCGTTGCACAGCGGTATTGGACAGGTGCAGCTTTTGCCATGGGGAAGCTGTGAACTTTGGCATCATTAGATGGGCTTGAACAATCTTTTACTAAGTAGGCAATCTATATTTCAAGGCCTCTCATCTTCCCTTCTTTTTATAAGGCTAGTCGTCAATTTCTCAAATGCAGTCCAGGACAGTGGCCTCTGGTGAACTTCTCCACATGGGCTTTTCTGACTGAAACTTGCATGTTCAGCAAGGTGTCCAGAGTAACAATTGAATGAGGTTCTGAGACAGCAGGACTAAGGCCAGAGTGGAATCTTTCATTAATCAAAGTAAATCAAAGTCCTTCATTAATAGAACATTTTTGGTGGTCATTAGTAGGAATGAAAGGGAAGGATGGCAGGAGAGCGAGAACTGAATGTCTAGACATCAGCTTGTTATTAAATACATTTTGGTTAACTAGTAATAAAAATTTGCTTAAAAAAAGTTATGCATGCAAAAGTTACAAAGTTTCCAGTGTTGATGGTGACTGCAGCCGTGAAATTAAAAGAGGCTTACTTCTTGGAAGGAAAGTTATGACCAACCTAGATAGCATATTGAAAAGCAGAGACATTACTTTGCCAACAAAGGTCCATCTAGTCAAGGTTATGGTTTTACTAGTGGTCATGTATGGATGTGAGAATTGGACTGTGAAGAAAGCTGAGCGCCAAAGGATTGATGCTTTTGAACTATGGTGTTGGAGAAGACTCTTAAGAGTTCCTTGGACTGCAAGGAGATTCAACCAGTCCATTCTAAAGGAGATCAGCCCTGGGATTTCTTTGGAAGGAATGATGCTAAAGCTGAAACTCCAATACTTTGGCCATCTCATGCGAAGAGTTAACTCATTGGAAAAGACTCTGATGCTGGGAGGGATTGGGGGCAGGAGGAGAAGGGGACGACAGAGGGTGAGATGGCTGGATGGCATTACCGACTGATGGACGTGAGTTTGAGTGAACTCTGGGAGTTGGTGATGGACAGGGAGGCCTGGTGTGCTGCGATTCATGGGGTTGCAAAGAGTCAGACACAACTGAGTGACTGAACTGAACTGAATCCTTACTTAAATTTTTTTTGACATATTTCTATGTTATTACTATAGCCAGAGATAAGGCTTATACATACTATTATTCTGAAATGACTTTCTCCTTCACAGTACTCACTCTAGCCTCCTCTTCTGTGAAATATATTCTCTTTTCTTCTTGAGTCTCCTTTATCAAGAAGTAGGTCTACTGAACTCAGAGCTTCTTTTAGGAGGACATTTAGATTGAGAAGCACCCATTTCTCCAGGCATAGCAAAGACACAGCCAGTTTATATATTTCCCCATAAGAAGATAACATTAATTAAAAATGGCATTTGTTGGGGATACACTTAAGATGGAATATGAGAAATCATTTGTTTATAAATTTGCTGTGAATATTCTCTGACTGCAGTCAGAGAAAAGCTTCATAAGGAGTTATGTAAGTAGAATTGCAATAGATCTTTCCAAGGGACAAAGGAAACTATTCGAAGGAAGAAATCAGAATCATAGTTGAATAAAACCCAAATGATGTTTAGGAAAAGAATGAGGAGCTCAGGTCACCTGGAGCAAATAATGTGTGCTTGAGAGTAGCTGGAGGTAGGTCTGGAAGTGCACCTTCGAGAAGGTTGAGTGTTATTGACCTCAATCATACAATTATAAAATACAAAGAAATACAAATTGGCTATACCATTTTTAAAAGCTGGGTGATATTTGAAGAAAACTGTGAACCTCAGCCAAATATATACATTTAGAAGTTGTATTGTTCACACAGCTTATTTTAACAAATGTTTCTAGTGCCCAGTGTTGAGCATAACTTCATATGTCTTCCCTAGTATTTCCATACTGAAAGTTCCCATGCAGTCATTTCCCATTCACTGTTTTATGCCATATTTTACTAGATATTTCTTGTGTAGAATCGATGTTACTTTAATTTATATGGAGATATAATCTGCTTCTCCTTGTGACTCTAAAAGGCAGACCTCTAACCAATGGGTGGATTTTGCATAGAACTTTATGATGAATAAAGCTGACTACAGTAATGCAGTATTACAGTTATGAGCCTCTAACAATTTTCATAAAAAGACAAAAAGATCCGCTCTCCACAATTTAAGGAAGTTGACATAGGTGGTTTCCAGGGCTTTCCAAATATGATTTCAAGTCTTTTGACTGTTCTGAACACAGAATGAGATACAGGACATAATTAATTGGTTTCTGTTTTACAGTCGCGCCACCCCTCCGTCACCCCTGAAGCCATGTTAAACACCAAATCTCTCAACGTACGCATTATTCTCAACATAAGTCATTTTGGAAATTAAACAACAAAGTGTCATCCTGAAGAAGGAATTCATATGACCGGGACTCCATCTTAGGCCTGTTCATTCTGATCATGCTTGGCCAGCTTTCCAATGGACTCTGAACTCTGTGTTTAGTGCCTACAGGAAAAAACAACAGAAGGATAAGACCCCTTCCAGACAGGGGAACCTTGAAGATTGTATCTAGGTTACTCATCGCCTAAGAGAAAACATACACTAATCACCCTTTCCTCCAGACAGGCCATAAATTTTTCTGTGTCTATTGGAGTGTAACCTCAGGCTTATTGATTATTGGGTGATTGTTTGAGCACATGAGCACATAGCACGTGAATGGTGGGGTTACTGGGATTGTATTTTCCTTGGTTTATGTAAGTCTCAAGGAATTTGGGGTGGTGGGTTCAGACACATGCACATGGGGTATAAAAGATTTTCACATATTCTGGTCGGGGTCCTTGGATAAGAGGAGACTCTGCCTTGGGCCTGCCGGTGTAATAAACTGCACTCCACTATCTGCATTGTCCTTCTGAGTGAGTTTGTTTCCCAGAACGTGTGGCTATAACAATCCTAAACAAATTTATTTTCCATACTGTGCACTTTGTTTTTCAAGAACTGTCTTACTCTATGAACTAAAGAACATCTAGTTCATTATGTAATTTATCAATATAAAAAATAGGAAGTTGTTTCATTAAGTTTGACTGACTGCTACCATGTTTGCAAAGGTGTTGTGTTTGGTGATCTGGAAAGGAGGAAGACACTTTAAGCAGCAGGAAGATTGTGCCAGGGATGAGCTACAGGGGGAAGAAGCAGGCCCTGAACCAGAGATCTAAAAGTCACCCACTGCTGCTTGAGTCTGGCCTTGCAGGAAACTCTGCTAATTGCTGTTCATTTATCAGTCTTGCCAAGAAGCCCTTGCTTTTGCAGGCCTTTCCCACATTCACCCAGAGGTAAACATGGAAAGGCAGCATCAGAAAGAATGGTAGTAGAACTTGCTGTTTCCTGGGAGGCCTGAAGCCTTGGAACAGCTTAAGGGAAAAAAAAGATACTGAAGTGTTGTGCAAGCAATATCTCTCCTTCTAACTTTTGTAAAAGGGATTCGAGATAAGGACATGATTCTGCGTTCCTTTTTATACATTCATTTCCTGCTTGCTTGTTATTTAAGTTGTTTTACATTTGATTAGCTTGGGTTTACATGCCTTTTATATGCGTTGGTCATTTTATCTTTAGGAAACTGAAGTTTCCCCAAGGTCACAACAAATATATGCTGTTTTGTTTGCAAGTCTGTATTGCTGAGAGCAAAATGTTAACATTGTCAGTGATCACCCCATCAGGGTTTATTCCTGAAGGTCTGAATCTGCAGGCTAGCTGCACTAATGGCAATAGCAATATGTTATTTTATATAACAACAATAAAATGCTACTTAGTACTACATTATACAAGCCTACTTAGTTTCTAGACTCTTCTGTAATATCCCCCATAGCACTGTATATTTCCAAGCTTAAGTTTCTGGTCTGTTGCAAATATTAATGGAAAAGAATTATACACAAGTCTGCCAGATAGATCATTACTTTCAATTCCCTTTGAGTCATTTAAACCAAATAGAATGGATCTTTCTTGATCATTTAATTATTGAGCATAATTACTTAAAAGTGTGTAAAAGGACTTCTTGTATCACTTATGAAGAAACTAAATTTTCTAAATAAATTTCTAAATTTCAAAAAAATTAATCTTTCAAAAAAACACTGAGTATTTTCTAAGATTAGAATAAAGACTAGTAAAAACAGACTTTGTTAACATATTTAGCAAAACCCCTTGCAATAATGTATTGGATGTAAAGGCAGGAGCTTTGGTTTGTTAACTGCTTCATCTGCAACCCCTAGAAGACAGTAGGAATTCAGCATGGACAATTCGATTCAATGAATCAATGAAATTGAATTTAATCAAAAGATTAAGCCTACATTTAACACAATTCAGACTTTTTAGTATGAAAGACACAAGTTGAGCTACAGAGGTATCAGTTTACCATTTTCACTTCTGATTTAAGAGCCAAATGTTAGGCTAAGTCTTATATCCAGCAGGGTGTTTTTCTGAAATATCATTGCTAGTTGTGTTATATGTTCAAAGGACTTGAAGAGCCAAGCTAAACTGGGCTTCTCCAAATGCTTATTATATTATCCCACCAGCAAGGAGGTACTGAATACCTACTGTGTATTTATTTCTGAGATGGAAAACAAAAGAAATATAAGCTGTCTCTCCCCTCAAGGAAGCAGCAGTTGGAGAGAAGTGACCATGCATGAGGGACCACAAAGCATTACAAAATAGTATAATATGAGAAACTAAGCTGTTTAATGAATTAAAATCCCTGTGTAAAAAAAAAAAAAAAGCATAAATTGTTTCTGTTTTTATCAAGGAGAGTTGCAAGGACTTTTGTAAACCAGAGGTGGTAAACTGGCAGCCAGAACTGCAGATAGATTCGTTTTTGCCTGTACTATGTTATAAAAAAATGAATCATTATTTAAATACTGAGGATTTTTTTGTTTAAAATATTTTTATTGCTTCTCTTGCAAAATAATTTCATAAAACCTGTAATCTTTGGATCAACTTTTATTTTCTTTAGAAATGACCAATGACTGTCACTTTTAGAGGTACTGATATTTCATATTTTTATTAATTTTTTTCCTTTCCCTGAAAGCATTGGATTTTACTACTGTATTGCTATAGGGGAGCAATATTTGCCACCTGTAATATATCTCTTTGGTCTGAGGTTTATTTTAGGCTGATTATTTTTTACAGTACAGAAGACTTAGGAAGTCTTTTTTTTTTTTAACCTCTCCATTAGCTGCCTTCCAAGAATCTAGATAAACAGTCTGTTTCTGGAATAGAACTAACACCAGAGATCTCTTCAAGGAATATGGGCTAAGAATGGTGGGGGAAACTTCAGGGCCTAGAGATCTGAGACCATTTTGACCCTATGTCTTTATGTGGCCCAGTAGACATTTGTTTACAAAATACTTGCTCCATGTGAATTGACTTTCTCCCCTTTGAAGTCGTAAACCACTAGCCTCAAAATCTGTTCTTGTCTTAAGCAGAAGGAGGTTTTGAAAGTAAAGGGTTAGTACATTTGGGTCTTCCTGGTGGCTCAGTTGGTAAAGAATCCATCTGCAATGTTGGAGACCTGGGTTTGATCCCCGAGTTGGAAAGATTCCCGTGGAGAAGGGAAAGGCTAGCCACTCCAGTATTCTGGCCTGAAGAATTCCACAGACTGTATAGTTCATAGGGTTGCGAAGAGTTGGACATGACTGAGAGACTTTCACTCACTCACCCAGGCCATTTTGGTGAGTTATTCGGTTTTGCTGGTTCTCTCCCATGTATACATGTTATGAAACTTCAGTGTGATTTTTCTGCTGTTAATCTGTCTCATAATCAATTTAATTCTTAGACCAGCCAGAAGAACTTACAAGGGCACAGAAAAAAATTTTCCTACACAGCAGTACTTACATACAAAACTTGCCTCCAGACTCTAATTAATGTTCTTTGGTATTTCTGATACATGACAGGAATGTCTGCTGCTGCTGCTAAGTCACTTCAGTCGTGTCCGACTCTCTGTGACCCCATAGACAGCAGCCCACCAGGCTCCCCCGTCCCTGGGATTCTCCAGGCAAGAACACTGGAGTGGGTTGCCATTTCCTTCTCCAGTGCATGAAAGTGAAAAGTGGAAGCGAAGTCGCTCAGTCGTGTCTGACCCTCAGTGACCCCATGGACTGCAGCCCTCCAGGCTCCTCCGTCCATGGGATTTTCCAGGCAAGAGTACTGGAGTGGGTTGCCATTTTCTTCTCCAGTGCATGAAAGTGAAAAGTAAAAGTGAAGTTGCTCAGTCATGTCCGACCCTCAGCGACCTCATGGATGCAGCCTTCCAGACTCCTCTGTCCATGGGATTTTCCAGGCAAGAATACTGGAGTGGGGTGCCATTGCCTTCTCTAGACAGGAATGTCTAGGGCCTACTATTTTAGTACAGCTAGAGCAATAATATTTTTAGGAAGGTGGGTTTTGAGTGGACACTGTGTCACTGAATGCATGTTCGAGTGCCAGCACACAGTGAGGCCAGACAAACCAAAATGTTAGAGTTTGTAGCAGAGAAAGGTTTTTGCAGGGCCACACTAGAAGAACGAGTGGCTCTTGCTCAGAAGACACAAAGTCCTGGATGGTTTTCAGGGATGAGTTTTTATGGGCAAAATTTTGGGTGAGATATGCAGGATGTGTGACTTTCTTCAGATTGGTTGGTGGGGAGGTAACTGGAGGATGTTCCAGGAGTCTTGTGCTCAGCCTGAAGATACCATCCTCCCCCAGATTGGGAACCGTTGTTCCCCAGAAGAACTCAAAAATATTGTTATGTATATCCTTTGAAAAGGAACCAGGTCCCTGCACTGTTGTTTCTTGATTGCTTCTCTCTTTCTGCATTTGTTCACTTCCCTGATTATAGCAGATGTTTGACTCTGCCTTTAGGTATTCAGGAAGGTCTAAGAGGCTGAAGCCTTTTTCCTACAGGCAAGAAATGGAACCGGAAAGAATTTGTAAGGGGCCCATAGAGACCTGTTCTGTTTCAGTTGTATACCTTGGTTTTCTAAATATGTTCAAGAAAGAAACAGAATCAGAGCTAGAGTAATAGATAATCTAATGTTTTGCACTTTGTAACTTTTGTTGTTACAGGAATTGTTTTTTAAGCTATAGAGACCTCTGCTGAAAGAGAATCATTTGTGAAGCCAGATTTCTGAAATGAATGTGTGGGAAAGGAATGTGATAAATTTATCTTTGTCTTTTTTTTCCCCCCAACTTAATATCTTTACCATAGCAACACATAGATTTCCTATTGGGAACTTAACTTGCTTTGTTTCCAGTAACATATACAGATAAAGAGAACCTAGAATATGTCTTTCTAAAAGGGAGGTCTGCTGCAGTTTAGATTTTGCTACTTCATATCTTAAAAGAAACTCAAGGATAAAGTAGTACACTTTTACCTATGTCAGTGATATTTTACTCTTTGGGGAATTCTGACATTCTGAGGAAGTAATTCAAGTTCAGTCAACTGATGTAAAAGTTCTCTCTCTCTCTCACCTCCCCCATCTTTAGAGATCTGATATCATTGGAAGTAACAGGTGCTTCCAAACACTCTAGTAGCTTTCAGTTCTTCAATAAATGTAGTCAATCAACCTTACAATCACTGTCCTAGTTGTTGAGCCATAGAATTAAGACTTTTTCCTCTTGAGGAGTTCACAACTGAGGAAATATATAGAAAAATGAACAGAGAGTTTAAAATTCCCATACTGTCAGTAGTGGAATTAAGGAAAGATACAGGATGCATCACACTTGATCTTGAGATAGAGAAAGATTGCTCAAATTGAATCTGTTGAAGAATATGTTTGGTATAGCTCAAAGTATTTAGTAGAGAAAAATTTGTCTGTTGGTCTTAATGGCTTGCTGGATATGGAATGAGAAGGAAGACTCCTAAGCTTGAGCATAGATTTTGGTAAAATTATATGTGGAAGAATTTGTGAGAAGCCTGTGTCAACAGCAGTAAAGATAACTAGTTCAGAGTTAAGTGAGATTCATACGAATAGTAAGGTGGAGGTATTCACCAAAACTTGGAAATATGTGTCTGGAACACATGAGAGACATCACAGTTGAAGATGTGCATTCTGATGTAGTCAGTAGAGAGGTAGTGTCTGTAAGATCACTTCCACATAAGTTTCCAGAAGGAGAATAAAAGAATAACTGTGGGTCCTCACATCCATAAAAGCTAAATGAAATTGCTGGAGAATGTGTCATAGTGGCCAATAATTTGAAAAATTGATTATGATATAAACTGTATAATATCCAATCAATTTTGAAAATCAATAAAACTGGAAGAAGAAACACTCAAAAAGAGTTCCAAACATCATATAATTAATTTAAAAGTAGGAGTCACTCATGACCTTCAAGGAGGCAATATTGGTGAAGTGGTGAGTGACAAGTTAGATTGCCCTTATTTTGAAGAGTTGGCAAAAGAGTAGAGACAAGTACATACTTCTTTGAAGTAGGTTGGCCCTGAAAAAATGGGAGAAATGAAACAGTAGAAAGAAGATCATCTTAGAGAGAAGCTTCAAAGCAGCAGTGGTTATAATTAGCAGTATCTTTGGTGAATAGGAAAGACTCTTGTGACTTTTGCTGAGCTCCCTAGAGTTGTGTACGAATTTTCTAGGTCTGCCATAACAAGAGTATCACAAACTAAGTGGCTGAAACAACAGAAATTTGTTATCTTATGGTTCTGGAAGCTATAAGCTTGAGATCAAGGTGTTGGCAGCCTCGGTTCCTTTTGAGGGTTGTGAGAAAATCTTCCATATCTGTACTCTCACTTCTGGAGAAGTGGTGGATTTCTGGCAGTCTTTGCTTTTTTTGGATCACCTAGTTTTCTGCCTTCTTCTCTGTGTAGCATTTTCTCTGTCTGTGACTCTGTGTCCCAATTACCCTTTCTATAAAAGACACCTGACTACAGTAGGGGACTGACCTATTTTAGTGTGACCTCATTTTGCCTAATAATCTCTGCAATGACCCTATTTTCAAATATAGTGACATTCTGAAGTATTGGGGAATTAGGACTTTAAATTTTGGGAAGACACAATCAACCCATACATGGAATGGTAGTTCAGTTCAGTCACTCAGTTGTGTCCAACTCTTTGCGATCCCATGAATCGCAGCACGCCAGGCCTCCCTGTTCACTACCATCTCTCCGAGTTCACTCAGACTCACGTCTATCGAGTCCATGATGCCATCCAGCCATCTCATCCTCAGTCGTCCCCTTCTCCTCCTGCCCCCAA
>SJYT01023596.1:0-41676 GCA_006410635.1 Cephalophus harveyi | reverse complement strand
CTGATTCCTAGAATGTCGACGTTCACCCTTGCCATCTCTTGTTTGACCACTTCCAATTTGCCTTGATTCATGGACCTGACATTCCAGGTTCCTATGCAGTATTGCTCTTCACAGCATCGGATCTTGCTTCTATCACCAGTCACATGCACAACTGGGTATTGTTTTTGCTTTGGCTCCATCCCTTCATTCTTTCTGGAGTTATTTCTCCACTGATCTCCAGTAGCATATTGGGCACCTAATGACCTGGGGAGTTCCTCTTTTGGTATCCTATCTGGTCCACTGGAGAAGGGAATGACAAGCCACTTCAGTATTCTTGCCTTGAGAACCCCATGAACAGTATGAAAAGGCAAAATGATAGGATACCAAAAGAAGAACTCCTCAGGTCATTAGGTGCCCAGTATGCTACTGGAGATCAGTGGAAAAATAACTCCATGGAATGGTAAGACCATGGTTAATCTTACAATTGATAATGAAAGTTTAATAAATGTTAATCCTGTTTATGAATTTCTCTTGATCCTATATTTCCTTAAGTAATCTTAACTTCTTGCCCTACTCCTTTCTATAGAGGTAAAGTGACTTATGTTTTAATCATGTGAATATTCTTGATATTGGGTATTTGTTTTCTTTCATCTTTCTCTTCCTTTTGAACAGAGAGACTGTAGGGAGTTATTAGATTCATTTGACTCCTGCTCTTAGTCGCCCCATCTAACCTGAATCTATCACTAAACCAGTTAGATTGTAGTTTTATGTCTTGATTTGGTCTAAATTTCTAAAGCACATTGAATAGAGCAAGGTGTGGATTCAGTGGAGTGTTCTTAATGCTCCTGCCCTTGTCTCGCTTTTCTTTCCTAATCTTTAGCATGCTAACTGCTCTTGGCTTATTTAAATTGTACAGTAAGATACTCATTCTGGATATCTTCTTATTAAAAAAAGAAAGTTTAGTATTCATGATAGACTCCACATCTCTACATAATCGGATAATTCCTTTTCTATTTGAAGTGCTCTTTTGATGCAAGTTGACCATGTTCATTCATTTCTTCATTACTCTATTCCTTTTTACAGCTATTCATGGACCATTTTATTATTTGTAATTCCCTTGGCTGGCTACTTCTAAGAAAGTCTTGAACTTATATGTCTAGGAGGAACGTGTCTTTATTTATCCTCTTGCCTTTCTGTAGCACCTTGTAATTTGAGGCACAGGCACAGGATCTAAGGGTGGCTGATTAAATGTATCTGCTGAGATTTTGAATCTGAAGAAATGGATTCGAATGAACAGAGTGAAGAATGTCCACAGAGGCAGCCATGTCCATCTCCATGGGTGGGAGGCTAGCAGTGGCAGGGGAAGCCTCTGGGGGCGGTGCCCGCAGTGTCAGCAGCCCCAGCTTCAGCTGCCAGCGTGCATGGTGATGGTGGCAGGCGACCATGCCAACCCAGGATTGATATTTTGGGGCCTGATTTTAGCTCTGGTTCTGGCTGCATAGCTTCCCTTTTGTTGTGCCCTAACTCCCCAACTCTCCCAGAAATTCTATCAACTACTTAAAATCTACTCAGTATTTTCCATTCTTGCCTCAATCAGCCAGGGCTTGTCTTTTTAATTTGTAATTTAGCTCTGTGACTAACACGTGATGCTATTGATAATACATGCAAATGTGTTAGCTGCTAAAGAAATAAACAGTCATGATCATGGAGAGTTGATATCTAAAGAGTCTCTGAAGGAGAGCTCACAAGTCAGAATTTCTTTATTCTCAGTCAGTATAAAGAAGCTCTATAGTTTTTTGAGTGTACATTTATAAGGCTTGGAGAGAAAGACTATGTCTGCTTAGCTAGATAGATGGTAAAGAATCCGCCTACAATGCAGGAGACCCAGGTTCGATCCCTGGTTCAGGCAGATCGCCTGGAATAGGAAATGGCAACCCACTCCAGTATTCTTGCCTGGAAAATCCTATGGAGAGAAGAGCCTGACAGGCTACAGAGTCCACGGGGTCCCAAAGAGTCAGAGACGACTGAACTAACACTTTCACTATCTAGATCAGGAGATTTGGGCAGGATTGTGAAGATGAGGATTTTCTGAAGGGCCAAACAGGAATTTCTACACATCACTGAAAAATTTTCCCCATCATAGATTCTTAGAGTAGATGTGATCCCTAAGAGGTTCATCAAACCCAAATTACTACCTGATTTGTGAAACTTACTTTCATGCTAACTGTTGCATGCTGTCATTACCAGGGTTAAAGCTTATTATTCTTTGTTTGTTTGTTTTGTCTTTTTATCAGCACAGACTTTCCTCCGTGTCTCGTAATTATAGAATTATGTCAGTTAGCCCAGCCTTGCAGCAGAGTTATGCTTCACTGGACAGATACCTGAGTGTGTGACAGGGCAACTTCAGTAGACTAAGCGCACTTTCATGCTTCATTGCTGTTTTCACATGTCTGTGGTTTCGATAACTGTAAATGTAATGTACATTTATTGAAATCATGATAAAAGGAAGTTCAACTTAACTACTCTTTGTCTCACAGTTGACATAATAAATTGGATCAAGATTTTCTTGAATAATCACAGCATTCATATTAGTTAAAGGTTAGAGATGAAGATAGATTCAATTATATCAACAGGTGAGACTATCTCTTTTCTTAATCTTCAAAGTTTCTACATTACTTTTGGGCTATTATAGTGAAAATATATCCAATTTTGATCAATGAGTTCATTTTCTAGCACTTACAGATATTGGGAAAGAAGAAATTATCCTCTACCCTTGTATGTTCTTCTGGCTGATCTAAAATTTATTAACAAAGTTAACATGAGACAGAGCAGCAGGAGAAAAATCAAAGAAAAATTTAATAACATATCTACATGAGAGAGGGTCTTCCTAAGTGGCTCAGTGGTAAAGAATCTTCCTGCCAGTGCAGGAGATGCAAGTTCAATCCTTGGGTCAGAAAGATCTCCTGGAGAAGGAAGTAGCAACCCACTCCAGTATTCTTGCCTGGGAAACCCCATGGACAGAGAAACCTGGCAAACTGCAGTCTATGGGGTCGCAAACAACAAAAACTACATGGGAGAGACCAGGAGAACTAAGTAACTCATAGAAATGGTCAAAGCTTTTTTTTTTTTTTTTTTTAAAGTGTTTGGCTACACTGGGTTTTCATTGCTGAGCACAGGCTCTTTTTGCAGGGCATGGACTTCTCTAGTGGAGGCCTGTGAGCTTAGTTGAGATCTGTGAGATCTTCCTGGGTCTCCTGCATGGGGAGCAGAGAGTCTTATTGGCTGGAATGCTTATCTTAAATACCACTTTAAGCTCAAGACAAAAGAGGTTGCTGGGGATAGTCTTGGGGACTTGAGAGGAAGGCAATTCACATGGAGACGGAAAAGCAGTGCTTGATAAACAAATGTTGCTGGACCATGCAGAGACAAGGGGACACGGTGATTTTTAGGCCCCTACCCCCACCATTTCTAGCCTATATTCTTTGCAGGTATCTGTGGTGATAGCTCTATTCCAGGAACAAGGCCTCCATCTCAATTCTTTTAGGTAGTTAAGGGGGAGAAAAATTTCCTAAGTCTTCTGTTTCTTAAAAATTAGCAGCCTAAATTAATCCTCCTGCCAAAGAAACACATTTTATAATGTGAAATTTTGTTCCCTTACATGGAGAAATTCTGGTTACTTCAAGCATTACACACGTGCTTTTGGAGAAAATAGTGAATTCATCAGTGGTAGTACTTTGTTTCATTTGCAGGAAGAAATTTGTTAAATAGGAAAGTTATTCTCAAGTGATAACTGCACACCTGGGTAAGTCTTGTCTCCCTTGAAATGTTCAGTGCCTTAGTGCTTCTAGACCATTAGTTTCAGAACAGCCTTTCACATTCTAACGAACACTGAGGAATAACCTCAGTGGCTGTGTTTTTAAGCTAATAAAACTACAATTGCTTGAATGGGAACTTACTATTGTGTGAGTTTCCCTACGAGGCACTTTTTATACATATTACTCCTTTTAAAGATTGTTAGCTAGTTAAGCTACTTATTTTTCAAGTTAAGTTTAGTCAGACTCAGATTTTATCCCTCTGCCTTTTCTACTAGTTTTCCTATTTTCTGTTCTGTCCATTAACTTTACCATTGGGAATTTAAGCATACATTATAAAGAAAAAAGCTACTTTTCTGAAACTTCACAAAATCAAATCAACTTTGTCACTTACATACCTGATGCGTTTTAGTTTATTGTTGACTGTATTATTCCATGAATAGAGCATAAGTCCACACAGTATTAACACCTCTGGATATAAATACATTATATCCACATTTGGCCCTCAGGTTCCTTTAGATGATCAACTGAACGAGACATTTAACTCTCAGTTTGAAGAGGTTTCTCTGAAAAATACAATTCAAATAAATGATTTCCACTGTCCCTTCTGCCACTAACATCCATAGTGTTATGTGTTGTGTTAGTCACTCAGTCGTGTCCGACTCTCTGAGATCCTATGGACTATGACCTACCAGGCTCCTCCATCCATGGGATTCTCGAGGCAAGAATACCGGAGTGGGTTGCCATTTCCCTCTCCACTATTCTATATATGAAAGTGAAAGCAAAGTCGCTCAGTCGTGTCCAACTCTTTGCGATCCCGTGGACTGTAGCCCACCAGGCTCCTCCGTCCATGGGATTCTCCAGGCAAGAGCGCTGGAGTGGGTTGCCACGTCCTTCTCCAAGTGTTACAACCCCTAAAGATGTATATCCCACCCTGATTGAACTGAAGTTGCTTCTACTGCACATGAAGGTGACACAGAACTGCCAGTGTAAGATAGTAGGATTGATTGCCTTCTGAAACAAGAACCACAGTATTTGGTAGTATGTATATAATATTATATTTGTACAAAGCTTTCCTAGTGGTTCAGCAGTAAAGAATCCACCTGCAATGCAGGTGACGCAGGAGACTTGGGTTCAATCCCCGGGTTGGGAAGATCCCCTAGAGGAAGGCATGGCAACCCACTGCAGTATTCTTGCGTGGAGAATTCCATGGACAAGGAGCCTGGAGGGCTACAGTCCATGGGGTCGCAAAGAGTTGGACATGACTGAAGCGACTTAGCACAAAAACACACACAAGGTCAGAATAAAAATTACTCAACTTTGAAAGAACCAGGAAAATGTAACTTACTTTCCAAAAGAAAGAAAATAGAAAAAAAAAAGAAAATAGGAAAGATGATGGTTGTAAGATATCCCAGATGTTGAATTATCAGATCAAGACTTTAAAGCAGATCTTAAAATTATGTACCACAAAGTTAACAAAATCAAGTAAATGAAAAATTAGAAAATATAAGACTATAAAAGACTATTTCCAAATTTATTACTAGATGTCCACTATGTTCTTTTAAGCTATTAGTCTTCTGTTGAGCTTGCAATTAGCTGAATTACTGTTTTTTCCTAAAACAGTTGTTGTTTGTGTTTTTGTTTCTGTTGATCTTTTTAAATTTATTTTTCTTCTGGTTATTATTGTTTATATTACTGACCTCTACTCTTATAGTTATTATTTTCTTCCTTCTGTCTCCCTTGGGTTTGCTCTCTTGATCATTCTTCATATGTTAGGACTTATTTTTGCTATTTGCATTTTCTATTTATCACATTTTTTCTTCTTTTCTTTTTCTTGGCTTCTATTAGCTGAATCAACCTTTTATGCTTTCTTAAGAGTTACACGTTTTACATTTATATGCAGACATATTTTATCTTTTTTAATTTGATAAGCTCGTAAGTACCTGTATCTTTTCCCTAAATATATTGTTCATGTCTCCTTATACTTCATTTTCTTCTTTCTTTACCCAGTTATATTGATATTATTTGTTATTTAGTCCTGATTTTAATAGATTTTCATTTTGTTTGTTGGGCTTTTATTTTCTGTATGACAGTAAGCCTGAATAAACTTTTAATTTACTTATAATAAATCTCATAGAAATTCACCCCCTCCTTTATTTGTTTCTTTTCCTTTTTGACTGCACCGGGTGGCATGTGAGATCTTAGGTCCCAGACCAGGGATTGAACCCATGCCCCCTGTTGTAGAAGGGAGGAATCTTAACCAGTGAACCACCTTTGGAGTCTCTTGTTGTTTTTCTGAGAATAAATTTGAAGGTGAATTCTGAGAATTGCTCTTTCTAAGATGATAGTCAATATCTACGTATGATTATTGAAAAGTTATAGACAAGTTCTACAGACAGTGCAGCCCTATTTCACCCTTGAAATTGAAATCATGCACCTCAGATTTGAACTTGAACTCACACAATCATGACTTGAACCCAGCCAAAACCCTTGGTGTTCTAGCTGAGATCACACATCTCATTTTGGTTTTTAATGAAGCTCGAGTTCATAATGTCTCATTGCAGAAAGAATTCCATGAGAGACAGAGAGATAGGTAAGAAGTGCATTTATTTAGAGAGAAACACATTCTACAGACAAGAGTATGGGTCATCTCAGAAGACTTGAGACTGGCCTAGAAATATGGTGTAGGTAGCTTTTATGGGTGGGTAATTTCATAAGCTACTGAGTCGGAGCATTGTTCCAATTATATTGGGGAAGGAGTGGAGATTTTCTGAAATTGGGCCACCACCTACTTTTTGGTCTTTGACTGGCCTTCCAACTGTCTTAGTGCCTGTGACTGTGTCAGTTAGCTTGTTGATGGTATGATGAGTATGTATTGAGGCTCAAGGTCTTGTCTACCATCTTGAACCCATTTGGTTCTTATCAGTTTAGGTTGTGTCCTTGGACTTTGTGATTCCTTCAAAGGTTGTGCCCTGCCCCCTTCCCTCTTTTTTCAAAATGACAATGTGATGATTTGATTCAGGCTAAATATAAAGTTGTATTAAGTTTGAACTTTACCTTTAACACTTTATAAAGATTCTTCTTTCATCCAGTGCTGGAATGGTCTATGTCAATTTAATTCAAGTGAGGTTTTGTTTTGTTTTTAGAATATATAATCTTTTTTAGGAAGCTTTTAGAGTTTCCTTTTTATGTATAGCTATTTTTTTTTAATTTTTGAATGCTTTTGAGATTATGTTGTATTTGGACTACTTCTTGATCATTTTGTTTTTCAATGCTTCCTACCCCCCTACTTTTTTGTGTCTAGAACCTCAGGTACAAGGATATGATAAACCTACTACCAAATTCCATGTCTTAATTTTTCTTTTTCATTGCCAGTTAATTGTATCCATTTTATTTTCTTTTGAAGAGTTTCTTTTGATGATTTTCTGTTCTATATTTTCTGTTCTTTCTTCACACTACTAACTTTTAAAATTCAAATAACATCTATTCCACAGATGTCTCTTTTCTGCTTACTCTTTCCATTATTTGCCTTTAATGCTGTTGGAGTATTTTAGACCTACCTATTATATATATATTTTTACCTCAGTTACACTAATTCTGTTTCATATGGTGTAAATTATTTAGTTTGTAGTTTTAATTTTCATTTTTGTTTGTTCAGTTTCTTGTTATTTCCCCCCTTTAGCTTCATTTCAGCTGTCACAGATATGGAGGAGAGAGAGGCTAAAGTGTGGGTTTCGCTTCTTTTCCTAGAATTCAAGGGATGAGTTTGGAAAATAATGCTTCAGGGCAAAGATCTCTACCACCAATTGAACATGACCTTGCAGGTGACCTTGCCCTTCAAAACATTCTTCAGGCTTCATGCTTGAGTATCGTTCTTTTCCCAAGGTCTTAATTCCAAATTATAATCTAGCCCAGTCTGTGAAGAGACAGGATAGGAAAAGTTTTGTCCTTCTAGGTATATTTTATCAGTTCTCATTCCAGACAACTTGGTCTTTGATCTCAGCCAGGTCTGAGTTGACTCTGTTGCTATTCTGACTCCAGTAGCGGGTTGTGGACAGTGGCACACCCATGGATCCATGCAAGGCAGGAAAGGACATGCAGGCTTTCTCTCAGACTCAACTCTACATAGGAAACCAGACTCTCCTTTACTCTTAACCATCTGTCAGCCATCTTCTTCTCTACTCCAACATTCACCTCAGACCAACTCTTCTGTTTCCTTACAGGTTTCTCATTTTTGTATTAGTTTCACAGATCCACCAGACTGAGTTTCTTAACCAAAAGAGGGCAGACACCCATGCAGTCAGTCTTTTCAAGAATCGTCTACAAATCACAAAAACAAATCTTACATTGAGTATGTGTATACAGCTTGGAAATTACATTTCCATAAAGGCTCACTGTAAATTAAGAAAGATTTTTAGAAATAAATTTATTAAGCATTATAACTAAAAGAATGAAATTGTTCAATAGCTGCGATAGAATTTATGGCACTTAAGGTATGTATTTATATCATTATTTAATGAATTTATCCTTGTTTTGTGTTTGGCTCCAAGGCAGATAATCTAATTTAGGTATAATCATGACTTTAGGTACAAAGCAAAATATAAAAGATTGCTCAGTAAACTTTTTTAAACTCAGTGGCTCAATGTAAGTAGTGACAGCTTTTGCAATTACTTTAGGCTCTTTGTTTCTTAAGGCAACTGTAAAACCTACAGCCATGTATTCACTTTTCAGTGAAATTTTCATAAAATTTGTAGTTGAGTTAATTGGTACATTGGCTGACAGTTTCAGCAAAGAGGCCAAGCCCTCAGCCATCCAGTTATTGCTTAAACTGCTCTGTTGTAACTATTTTGGCTAGGATCATTGAGAAGGCTGTGTTTCCCTAAGGCTTATCTAAGGCACAAATTGAAGACTTTGATATCTAGGGATGTCAGTCTGACACTTTTCATAAGCAGACACTCCAAATTACAAAAAATAAAAAGATATGCTCTGCAATAAAGATGTTTTATAAATGCCAAGTAATGACGTTATATTACTCAGAAATGTGTAACAGAGAAATTTTCTAGTATCTGGATGAATAAAAGGTTAAGGATGATGTAAAATCTATTTCTAAGTTAACATTTTTGTTCTAATGTTTATTATAAACTAGTATTTTCAATTTCATGAAATTTGACTCTTTTCCCTTAATTAACCCCAAAGACATTCTCATCCATTCAGTGGAAATAAGCTTTGAACTCATTTTCAATAGTTGTCTGTTTTGAGTACTCTTGTAAAACAAGGATTCCTGGTGTGTCTATTTAGAAAGCACTTTTTCAAAGGACAACAAATGCTTTAGGATAATTTTTCTTAAACGTGGAAGCTTCCCCTTCAGAGAGCATGGATAAAGCCAGTGAACAGTTACTCAGTTTCAGTCATCGACATTAATTGAAAGAAAATATTTCTCTAAGTGTAGTCAGGATATTAAACATTAAAAATAATTAAAAGTACCTTAGAACTAAGTAGATTATTTTAGATAAAGCTGAACCCTCAAGTTTTTCAAACAACAGATCGTTCCAAGAAACAATGCTTTTTCAATTTAAGGGCATTTAAAATAATGTTCTTTTTTTTTTTTTTTCTTTTTTTAGTTTTCTGAATGTTGAGCTTTTTATTTTTTAATTTAAATTTATTTATTTTAATTGGAGGCTAATTACTTTACAATATTGTATTGGTTTTGCCATACATCAACATGAATCTGCCATGAGTGTACACGTATACCCAATCCTGAACCCCCCTCCCATCTCCCTCCCTATACCATCCCTCTGGGTCATCCCAGTGCACCAGCCCCAAGCATCCTGTATCCTGCATCGAACCTAGACTGCCGATTCATTTCTTATATGATATTATACATGTTTCAATGCCATTCTCCCAAATTATCCCACCCTCGCCCTCTCCCACGGAGTCTAAAAGACTGTTCTATACATCTGTGTCTTTTTTGCTGTCTCGCATACAGGGTTATCGTTACCATCTTTCTAAATTCCAGATATATGCATTAGTATACTGTATTGGTGTTTTTCTTTCTGGCTTACTTCACTCTGTATAATCGGCTCCAGTTTCATCCACCTCATTAGAACTGATTCAAATGTGTTCTTTTTAATGGCTGAGTAATACTCCATTGTATATATGTGCCACAGCTTTCTTATCCATTCATCTGCTGATGGACATCTAGGTTGCTTCCATGTCCTGGCTATTATAAACAGTGCTGCGATGAACATTGGGGTACATGTGTCTCTTTCAGTTCTGGTTTCCTCAGTGAGTATGCCCAGCAGTGGGATTGCTGGGTCATAAGGCAGTTCTATTTTCATTTTTTTAAGGAAGCTCCACACTGTTCTCCCTAGTGGCTGTACTAGTTTGCATTCCCACCAACAGTGTAAGAGGGTTCCCTTTTCTCCACACCCCCTCCAGCATTTATTGCTTATAGACTTTTGGATCGCAGCCATTCTGACTGGCATGAAATGGTACCTCGTGGTTTTGATTTGCATTTCTCTGATAATGAGTGATGTTGAGCATCTTTTCATGTGTTTGTTAGCCCTCCGTATGTCTTCTTTGGAGAAATGTCTATTTAGTTCTTTGGCTCATTTCTTGATTGGGTCGTTTATTTTCCTGGAATTGAGCTGCAGGAGTTGTTTGTATATGTGTGTATGCCCAGCAGTGGGATTGCTGGGTCATAAGGCAGTTCTATTTGCAGTTTTTTAAGGAATCTCCACACTGTTCTCCATAGTGGCTGTACTAGTTTGCATTCCTACCAACAGTGTAAGAGGGTTCCCTTTTCTCCACACCCTCTCCAGCATTTATTGCTTGTAGACTTTGGGATCTCAGCCATTCTGACTGGTGTGAAATGGTACCTCATTGTGGTTTTGATTTGCATTTCTCTGATAATGAATGATGTTGAACATCTTTTCATGTGTTTGTTAGCCATCTGTATGTCTTCCTTGGAGAAATGTCTATTTGGTTCTTTGGCCCATTTTTTGATTGGGTCGTTTATTTTTCTGGAATTGAGCTGCAGGAGTTGCTTGTATATTTTTGAGATTAGTTGTTTGTCAGTTGCTTCATTTGCTATTGTTTTCTCCCATTCCGAAGGCTGTCTTTTTACCTTGCTTATAGTTTCCTTTGTTGTGCAGAAGCTTTTAATTTTAATTAGATCCCATTTGTTTATTACAAAGATTTTTAATAACATGATAAATGTTCACAATTGAATGTCAAGTAGAAAGGACAGGAAAATATTATTTCAATTATTTTATTTATTTGCTTAGAAGAAAAGACTCATATGTTGTTTCTGAGTGGTATGTTGATTTTCATTTCCTGTTTGTATTCTTTATTCTTTTCTATTTTTCATTAGTATAAATAATGCCATGATAAACGACATAGTGCAGAAATAGTTATCCAAATTTCTGATTAATTCCTTAGGACAGGTTCCAGAAAAGAAATTATGGAATGAAAGAGAAAAACATTAAAAAGGAACTTTTTATCTAAATGGCATTGCCAAATTAATATCCAGAAAGGCTCTGCCAAGACCTGTTCCCATCACGGGGGATGAGGAGTCTCGGCAGACTGCACACTGTCTTCTCACTTAAAAATAAAATCTTCACGCACTGGGGATGTGGGAAATGCCATCTTATTATTGCTTTAATTTGCATTTATTTTCATACTATTGAAGTTGAACATTCCCACATGTTTAACAATCATATTTTCTTTTGTGAATTATCTATTCACATCCTTTAGCATTTATGTCTTTTTAATGAATTTCTTTGTATTTGAGCAGTATTACCCTTTTGTCAAGTTCATGGCATAGAATTTTCCTCATTTATTGCTAAATAATTAATTTCATCTCTGAATTTTTTTAACATAAGAAGTATGTTGTCAAGTCTGTGAATCTTTTCTGCTTTTCTTGTATTGATTTGAAGCTTAGAAAAGTTTTTCCCTATTTCACGTATATATTTCCTCTACATATCTTTAGGGTTTTAGAGCAAAATAGAAAGTGAGGAGCAAAAATTTATTTTTCTTTCTAAATTCTTAAGTTATCTTCCCAACACCTTTTGTCAAATAAACCTATTTTCTATTCAATTATTTCTGTTTATTATCTATATTTCCTGTAGCTTATTTCTCAGTAACCCTGTATCTCCTATTCATTCTTACATCAGTCCTTTTTTCATTACTGTAGTCTTGTCATACATTTTATTATTTGATACAGCATTACTGCTCTTAATTACTTTTAAAGATTTTCTTGCCTGCTTATTCTTCCAAATGACCTTAAGAGTCATTGGGAAAGCTTCAAAAAAATTCCATAGGGACTCTTATTGGAATTGCTTCAAACATATAAATTAATTTGGAAAAAATTAATATCCTTACAATAATCTTTTCATTAAGAGTCATGGTATTATTTGCCATGGTATTAAAGACTTCTAAAATATTTCACTAAAATTGCACATGTGTATACATACATACATATATGTGTGTGTGTACATACATATATGTGTATATATACATATATATGTGTATATACATATATGTATGTGTATATATATGTGTGTGTACATATATATATATATGTATGTATACCCACACATATGTATTTTCATTCCTGGCTCAGGAAGATCCCCTGGAGGAGAAAATGACAACCCACTCCACAATTCTTGCCAGGATAATCCCATGGACAGAGCACTACAGTCCACGGGGTCACAAAGAGTTGGACACGACTGATCGTGCATGCAAACTTGAAAATGGCATTTAGGATCCATATGAGGAAATCATTTTATTCATATGTATATATGTGTGTAGTAGTCCAACTCTTTGTGACCCCATGGACTGTAGCCCACCAGGTTCCACTGTCCATGAATTTTCCAACCAAGAATACTGGAGTGGGTTGCCATTTCCTACTCCAAGGGGTCTTCTTGACTCAAGGATCAAACCCACATCTCCTGCATTAGCAGGTAGATTCTTTACTGCTCACCACTTGGGAAACCATATGTGTGTGTGTGTGCGAGCTCAGTCATGTCCAACTCTTTGTGACCCCTTGGACTGTAACCCTCCAGGCTCCTCTGTCCATGGGATTTTCTAGGCAAGAATACTAGAGTGGGTTGCCATTTCCTTCTGTGGGGGATCTTCCAGACCTAGGGATCGAACCCATGACTCCTGCATTGATAGACAGATTCTTTACCACTGAGGCACCTGGGAAGCCCTACAATGAAATATTACTCATCCATACAAAAGATTGAAATAATGCCATTTGCAGCAATATGGATGGACCTAGAGATTTCATACTAAGTGAAGTAAGTCAGACAGAGAAAGATAAATACCATATGATATCACTCATATGTAGAATCTAATTTAGAAAAAATAAGAAAGAAAAGAAACAAATAAATTTATTCACAAAAGAGAAACAGACTTACAGATATTAAAAATAAATTTATGGTTACCAAAGAATAAGCACAGTGGGGGAAGGATTAATCAGAAACTTGGGATGAACACACACACACATATATAAGATAAATAACCAACAAAGACCTACTATATAGCACAGGGAAAGGTACTCAATATTTTGTAATAACCTATTTGGGCAAAGAATCTAAAAAGAATAGACCCATGTATTTGTATAACTGAATCACCTAGCTGTCCACCTGAAACTAACAACACTGTAGATCAACTATACTGCAATATAAAATAAAAATTAAATTACAGAAAAAAGCTACAGGGAGAGAGAAATCTCAGTTTCCATCTTGTAGCTGAGCAAAGAAGAAATGCCTGTTTTCTGAGGATGCAGGGGGAAGCTCTCCCTCTGGGGGCTTGCCTACTCAGAAGCATGGAGACTCTAGCCCACAGAGCAAATTTTTTCTCCAAATTTTAGGAGTCAGTGGATCAGGACCGCTCCTGCCACCCATCCAGCTCATGTACACAGGTGAAGTCCTTTTTCCAGGAGACTCCCAGGTGAGGCAGGCCCCCTTTCTGCTGGCCCCTGGGCACCCTTTCTCTGTACTATCATCTCTGGGAGCCCTGCCCACCTGGGTCTGTGCCCACAGCAGAGGGGACTTGCCAGGAGGATGGGAGGGAGAGCCAGTTGGGATATAGCTGCAGGCTCAGAAGTCTCTGGGCTCTTTTCCGTTAAGTTTTCTAATGGTTATTGCTGTCACACAAGAAAACTGTTGATTTTTAAATGTGTGTCCAGTGGATAGCCACTGTTACTAAATTTCTCAGAATGACTGCTGTTCTTTCTAGACAATCATATTGCCCTCTGAATAGTGATAATCTTGTGTTCTCCATTTCTGAGGTGATTATTTCTCCCTTCCATTTCACATCATAATATTGACCAGCACGTTGAGAATAATATTGAATGAAAATGATATCAAGTATCCTAGGTCTTGCTTATCTGAATGGGGATTCCTCCCTGTATGAGGGTATCTGTTCTGGTCTTAAAGTCGATCACTCTTATTTTTTTAAGGAGATCACTCTTACTTTTTCCTTGGAGAAGGAAATGGCAACCCACTCCAGTATTCTTGCCTGGAGAGTTCCATGGACAGAGGAGCCTGGCGGGCTCTAGTCCATGGAATTGCAAAGAGTCAGACACGACTGAACAACTAACACACATTCTTTTCCCAGTTTTAAAAAGTCCTGATGATATATTATATTTAACTCAGCTTTTTTGTGATATCCATAGAGATCACCACTTAAAAGAATTTATTTCTTTACTTATTTGACTGCATCAGGTCTTAGTTGCTGTGTGCAGGATCTTCATTGCAGCATGCAGGATCTAGTTGCTTGACTAGGGATTGAACCTGGACCCCCTGCATTAGGAGTATGGAGTCTTAGCCACTGGACCACCAGGGAAGTCCCCATCATCTTCTCTTTCATCATTTCTTTTCTCTCTTATTTTCCTCTGTCTTTCTTTAGAGTAACTCAGGGTTGTAGGTTATTCCTACAACTATTTCTGCTGCTGCTGCAGCACCTACCTTTATTACTGCTACTGCAATTGCTCTTCTCCCCTCCAACATAATATATTTTCCAAATAACACTTATGTTTGCCTATGTAAAATTAATATATTAATACACTACTTTAAGTAAAGGACTTACCAAGAAGAAGCATATAAATAGCAAGTTGATATGTACAGGTTTTGGCTTTCCCCGTACCTAATGACCTCTCTTTTCTGCCCTTTTCAGTTCTTACATCCTTGCCCCCTCCCTGTTTATCATATTATATCCAGGCACTACTCTACAAATAAATTTTGGACCTTCTGAAGTGAAGTGAAGTGAAGTGAAGAGAAAGTCGCTCATTCATGTCTGACTGTTTGCAACCCCATGGATTGATTATACAGTCCATCAATTCTGGATTGGATAGCCTCGTTTCTTGTCATCCCTTTTCTCTCCTTCTCTGGTACCTCCTTTTGTAGGTACAACCCCAGCATATCACACGAGAAGTTCCAGCACTGGCCAGCATCATGGGCTCCAGTCTCCATGCCCTAAGCAGGGGGGAGACTGTGGGAACCCAGTGGATACCCACTGGAGTGGGTAGCCTTTCCCTTCTCCAGGGGATCTTCCCAACCCAGGGATCGAACCCAGGTCTCCTGCAGTGCAGGCAGATTCTCTACCACCTGAGCCACAAGGACCTTCTAAATTAAAATTAATACCAAAAATTAAAAAGAGAAGGATGGAGTGATGTTCTTTTCTGTCACCACAGTGAGTGTTCTTGCACATCCTTTCCCCTTCCTCCTACCTTGGAGAGCTGTCCTAGATCATATCAAGTTTCTCTGGGTTTTGCCTCTGTAGCACTTCTTTTAAAATCAACACACATTTGTGATGCCTTGTTTGTCTCTCTTCCCAACTGAACTTGAATTTCCTAGACCACAGTGTTGATGTCCTCTATGTTCATTTAGCATCTTCAGGTCTAGCGCAGTGACTCTATGTAATGGGTCTGGGAACCTATTTGTTGGCTTGAGTTAGAAGTCGTAGTTTTCTGCCAATGGATCCCAAGTAGACCTTGACTTTGCTCGAGCATTGATGGTGTCCTCTCCTTTTCTCCTCACTGAAGCTGGGTCCCTCTTCCTTCCATTCATGTCTTTCACCTCATCTTTATATGTTTGTACAATCTCTTAATTGCATAGGACTGTTTTCTTTCTTTTTTTGCTTTTTTCCGCTTTGGTTGTGCTGAGTCTCAGTTGTGGCACGTGGGATCGTCATTACTGCAGGCAGGATCTTTGTTGTGGCATGCCTCATCTCTAGTCACAGCATGTGGGTCTTGTTCCCTGATCAGGGATCAAGCGTGGGCCCCCTGCATTGGGAGCGAGGAGTCTTAACCACTGGACCACCAGGGAGTCCTGCCCAGGGCTGCTTTCATCTATCATACTGGGAATACAAGCAGGTGTTCCTGAAGCCTTCTTCTCTAATGGTGAATGAGTTTCAGGAGTAAATTTTTCTTTGGGTATTCAGGATACCGTTTCTCCTCTCTTTTTGGACTCACCCATATTTTTTCCCTTCATTTTCAGTTCTTAATGTGGAGACCTGGTTCCTAGAATTAACTATCATTTGTGTGGGTGTCACTGACCACCTTCTTTTCCCACTTGAGTTTCAGAATATCCACTTATGGGGAGGAAGTGTGCCATACCTCGTGTAGTTTTTGGTGACTAGTAAGTATTCAGTAAAAGAATACTGGATAGGGTTTGTTTTCGTGCTTACACTCACCACTTCTTTAAATCTGAGAAGCGTTTATGGTTAAAGAATTATGATCAGTGGGAGGGGGGTTCAGGATGGGGAACACGTGTACACCCGTGGCGGATTCATGTTGATGTATGGCAAAACCAATACAATATTGTAAAGTAATTAGCCTCCAATTAAAGTAAATAAATTTATATATTTTTTTTAAAAAAGAATCATGATCAAAGGGCTTCCCTTGATCCAGTGGTTAAGACTCTGCTCTTCCAATGCAGGGGGCATGGAACTAAGATCCCACATGCTTTGGGATGCAGCCCCGCAAAAGTTAAAAGATGAGAATCATGATCGAGAAGCAGCATATTAAACAATGATAACAATTCCCAACACTTATTGCACTCTGGGTTCCCATAGTCTCCCCACTGCTTAGGGTGTGGAGACTGGAGCCTGTAGCACGATGCTGACCAATGCTGGAACTTCTCCTCGTGTGATATGCTGGGGTTGTACCTACAAATGGAGGTACCAGAGAAGGAGAGAAAAGGATGACGAGAAACATGAACAAGGTGCCAGACTTCCTAGCAGCCTGGGCACACACACTTGGGAACTGGTTGCCTGGGTCTCTAGGTTTTGCAGAGTCTGGGTCTCCGAGCTTGGCGAGGACCAAGAGTGATGCTCATGCCTCTTCCCGTCACTTCTTGGCAGGTGCTGCAGCTCCCTTTCCAAGAGCACAGCCTGCACAGATGACCCGTTTTATTTCTCCATCTGCTTCACTCGCGCTGTGGCTGGCAAACATTTCCTTAGATTTTGCAAGTGGTTGATGGGTAGCCTCAGCTTTTAGAACTTCTGTGATTTTTTTTTTTTTATGGTCTTTTTCTAGTTTCATGGACTTTTTTACAGAAAGTTGAATGAAGACACATTAGAGATTATCCTCATTCTTTTTTATTTGATACATTTATGCTGGTAATGTGGGAGACCTGGGTTTGATCCCTGGGTTGGGAAGATCCCCTGGAGAAGGGAAAGGCTACCCACTCCAGTATTCTGGCCTGGAGAATTCCATGGACTATGTAGTTCATGGGGTCGCAAAGAGTCAGGCACGACTGAGCAACATTCACTTATAGTGGAGTATGGAATATGCTAGACTAGCATTAGCTGACACCTCTGTCACGCCATGCAATTATTTTTGTCCAGTTTGGGGAACAATTAAGATCTAATCTCTTAGCAAGTTTAATGTTTATAATACAGTTTTGTTGGCTACCATCACTGTAGTGTGTATAAGACCTCTGGGACTTATTTCTCCACTAGTTGCAAGTCTGTATCCTTAACATCGTCCAACACATTAACCAAAACACCCAAATAATCGGATTGAAAAATGGGGACTTCCTTGGGAGTCCAGAAATAAAGACATCACCTTCCAGTGAAGGGAATGCAAGTTCAATCCCTGGTCAGTTCAGTTCAGTTCAATCGCTCAGTTGTGTCTGACTCTTTGCCTCTCCATGGATTGTAGCACACCAGACTTCCCTGTCCATCACCAACTCCCAGAGCTTGCTCAAACTTGTGTCCATTGAGTTGGTGATGCCATACAACCATCCCATCCTCCGTTGTCCCCTTCTCCTCCCACCTTCAATCTTTCCCAGCATCGGGGTCTTTTCAAATGAGTCAGTTCTTCGCATCAGGTGGCCAAAGTGGTTTCAGCTTCAGCACCAGTCCTTCCAATAAATATTCAGGGCTGAGTTCCTTTAGGACTGACTGGTTTGATTTCCTTGCAGTCCAAGAGACTCTAAAGAGTCTTCTCCAACACCACAGTTCAAAAGCATAAATTCTTCGGTGCTCAGCATTCTTTATGATCCAACTCTCACATCCATACATGACTACTGGAAAAACCGTAGCTTTGACTAGATGGACCTTTGTTGGCAAAGGAATGTTTCTGCTTCTTAATATGCTGTCTAGTGTGGTCATAACTTTTCTTCTAAGGAGCAAGCGTCTTTTAAATTTCATGGCTGCGGTCACCATCTGCAGTGATTTCGGAGCCCAGGAAAATAAAGTCTGTCACTGTTTTCATTGTTTCTCCATCTATTTGTGATGGAGTGACGGGACCAGATACCACGATCTTAGTTTTTGAATGTTGAGTTTTAAGCCAGCTTTTTCACTCTCCTCTTTCACTTTCATCAGGAGGCTCTTTAGTTCCTCTTTGCTTTCTGCCATAAGGGTGGTATCATCTGCATATCTGAGGTTATTGATATTTCTCCTGGCAATCTTGATTCCAGTTTGTGCTTTATCCAGTCCAGCGTTTCTCATGATGTACTCTGCATATAAGTTAAATAAGCAGGGTGACAATAGCCCTGACATAGTCCTTTCCCAATTTGGAACCAGTCTGTTGTTCTATGTCCAGTTCTAACTGTTGCTTCTTGACTTGCATACAGATTTCTCAGGAGGCAGGTCAGGTGGTCTGGTATTCCTATCTCTTTCAGAATTTTCCACAGTTTATTGTGATCGACAGCGTCAAAGGCTTTGGCATAGTCAATAAAGCAGAAGTAGATGTTTTTCTGGAACTCTCTTGCTTTTTCGATGATCCAACAGATGTTGGCAAATTTGATCTCTGGTTCCTCTGCCTTTTCTAAATCCAGCTTGAACATCTGGAAGTTCATGGATCACATACTGTTGAAGCCTGGTTTGGAGAATTTTGAGCATTACTTTCTTAGCATGTGAGATGAGTGCCAACTGTGTGGTAGTTTGAGCATTTTTTGGCTTTGCCTCTCTTTGAGATCGGAATGAAAGCTGACCTTTTCCAGTCCTGTGGCCACTGCGAGTTTTCCAAATCTGCTGGCATATTGAGTGTGGCACTTTCACAGCATCATCTTCTAGGATTTGAAATAGCTCAACTGGAATTCTATCACCTCCACTAGCTTTGTTCATAGTGATGCTTCTTAAAGCCCACTTGACTTTGCATTCCAGGATGTCTGGCTCTAGGTGAGTGATCACCTGAGTGATTATCTGGGTTGTGAAGATCTTTTTTGTATAGTTCTGTGTATTATTACCACCTCTACTTAATATCTTCTGCTTCTGTTAGGTCCATATCATTTCTGTCCTTTATCAAACCCATCTTTGCATGAAATATTTCCTTGGTATCTGTAATTTTCTTGAAGAGATCTCTAGTCTTTGCCATTCTATTGTTTTCCTCTATTTCTTTGCATTGATCACTGAGGAAGGCTTTCTTATCTCTCCTTGCTATTCTTTGGAATTCTGCATTCAAATGGGTTAATCTTTCCTTCTCTCCTTTGCCTTTTGCATCTCTTCTTTTCTCAGCTATTTGTAAGGCCTCCTCAGAGAACCATTTTGCCTTTTTGCATTTCTTTTGCTTGGGGATGGTCTTGATCACTGCCTCCTGTACAATGTCATGAACCTCCGTCCATAGTTCCTCAGGCACTCTGTCTATCAGATCTAATCCCTTGAATCTATTTGTCCCTTCCACTATATAATCGCAAGGGATTTGATTTAGGTCATACCTGAATGGTCTAGATGTTTTCCCTACTTTCTTCAATTTAAGTCTGAATTTGGCAATAAGGAGTTCATGGTCTGAGCCACAGTCAGCTCCTGGTCTTGTTTTTGCTGACTGTATAGAGCTTCTCCATCTTTGGCTGCAAAGATTATGATCAATCTAATTTCGGTATTGACCATCTGGTGATGTCCATGTGTAGAGTCTTCTCTTGTGTTGTTGGAAGAGGGTGTTTGCTATGACCAGTGCGTTCTCTTGGCAAAACTCTATTAGCCTTTGCCCTGCTTCATTTTGTATTCCAAAGCCAAATTCGCCTGTTACTCCAGGTATCTCCTGACTTACTACTTTTGCATTCCAGTCCCCTATAATGAAAAGAACATCTTTTGGGGGTGTTAATTTGAGAAGGTCTTGTAGGTCTTTATAGAACCATTCAGTTTCAGTTTTTTCAGTATTACTGTTCAGGGCATAGACTTCGATTACTGTGATATTGAATAGTTTCCCTTTGAAACGAACAGAGATCATTCTGTCATTTTTGAGATTGCACCCAAGTACTGCATTTCAGACTCTTTTGTTGACTATGATGGCTATTCCATTTCTTCTAAGGAGTTCTTGCCCACAGTAGTAGATATAATGGTCATCTCAATTACAGTCACCCATTCCAGTCCATTTTAGTTCACTGATTCCTAAAATGTCTGTTCACTTTTGCCATCTCCTGTTTGAGCACTTTCAATTGGTCTTGATTCATGGACCTAACATTCCAGGTTCGTATGCAATATTGTTCTTTACAGCAGAGGACTTTACTTCCATCACCAGTCACATCCACAATTGGGCGTTGTTTTCACTTTGGCTTCACCTCTTCATTCTTTCTGGAATTATTTCTCCACTGATCTCCAGTAGCATATTGGGCACCTACCGACCTGGGGAATTCATCTTTTAGTGTCCTATCTTTTTGCCTTTGCATACTGTTCATGGGGTTTTCAAGGCAAGAATACTGAAGTGGTTTGCCTTCCATTCTCCTGTGGATCACGTTTTGTCAGAACTCTCCACCATGACTCATCCGTCTTGGGTGATCCTACACGGCATGGCTCTTAGTTTCATTGAGTTAGACAAGACTGTGGTCCATGTGATCAGTTTGATTAGTTTTCTGTGATTGTGGTTTTCATTCTGTCCACCCTCTGATGGATAAGGATAAGAGGTTTATGGAAGCTTCCTGATGGGAGAGACTGACTTATCTCTCTGGTCAGGGAGCTTAAAATCCCTTACGTGTCTTGCAGCCAAAAGCACAAAACATAAAATAGAAGCACTATTGTAATAAATTAAATAAAGATGTTTAAAATGGTCCACACCAAAACATCTGTACAAAATAAAATAGAAAAAAAAATTAAATAAGCAGGGGAAGTAAATAGACATTTATCCAAAGGACCAATAAGTCCATAAAACTGTGCTCAATATCTGTTCTTTGTGATCCTCAAGTCAAGATTATTCTGAAGTCACTGCATCCATTTTCTCAGAACTTACTCCCTAATGTATTTCAGATCCGAAACTTTCTAGTCAACACTATTCTCTGAAGGTTAGAAATGACCTTGCAGCTATTGGAGTAGAAGGCGAATTTGGTGCTCGTAAGATGTGTGGTCTGTCTTGTCTTGACAGTTTCTCTTCCACATGGATCCCCGAGGAAGATGTGCACATAAGAGCAGTAGGAATAAGGAATAAAAGTGCCCGTGTATATTCAGCCTTGCCCGTGGGCTGTATCCCTATGTAGCAAATAAGAGAGGAGGTAGGATGGCTGGTCTAACTCTAAGCAAATCAGGCTTGGATGGACCCATAACATAGATGAGAAACAATACCAGAGGCATATGGGCCCCAGCTGTGAGCACGGACTTTGCACACCTCCTGAGAGCCAGCCTTATTGATTACCTCCTGGTCCTATTTAGAAGGGAAGTGAGAGTGAGCAGTGCCAAGGCTAGGACATGCCTTACCCTCCACCAACTCCTTCCTTTAGCCTCAGCTTCTACTGTGCATGTGTGCGTGCTAAGTTGCTTCAGTCGTGTCCGACTCTTTGGACCCTATGGACCCACCTGCAGGGCTCCTCAGTCTGTGGGTTTCTTCAGGCAAGAATACTGGAGTGGGTTGCCATGCCTTCCTCCAGGGGATCTTCCCCACCCACGGATCAGACCCATGTCTCTTACATCTCCTGCACTGGCAGGTGGGTTCCTTACCACTAGTGCTACCTGGGAAGCCCACTTTCTACTGTGGTCAATTGCAATTTCCCATTTGGATATAAAGCGGAAGTAAAAGCATCTTTTCTATTATTCTAGGATACATAAGAGATGTAAAAGCTCTGCTTAATGTCCAGCTCCCATGAGAAACAGGCTTCCCGGGTTGCTAGGTTGCTGGAGGCAGGTGCACTGCTTGGGGTTGTCTGGGCCTTGGAGCTGCTTTGACAGGCAGGTTGAGGATGGGGCAGTTTGGGAAGTAGGAGGACTTAAGGATGTAAAATTCTGAGCGCAGAGGCAGAGGATGGAGAGAATATGCTAGTCCTTTCAGAACAGTGGCTGAGCCAGCCTGCTGCCCACAGTTAAGCCTTCACAAGGAAGAACCTTGCTTGTGTCACCAGCTGCTTCGAAGTCTATATTAGATCCCTAACCAGGGATCAAGCCCATGATCCCTATAGTGGACACACTGAGTCCCAACCACTGGACTGCCAGGGAAGTCCCTGTTTCTCTTCTTAAAAGGACACCAGTCCTATTGGATTAGGGCCCCACCCTTATGACCTCACTTAACCTTAATCACTTCCTTCAAGTCTCTGTCTCCAAATATAGTCACACTGGGAGTTAGGGCTTCAACCATTGAATTCTGGAGGGACACGATTCAGTCCCTAACACATTATAAGAGGTTGATGTGGAAGCATTAGGCATAAAAATTTCACTGGGTGGTGTTGGTGGATGGGGTGATGCTCTCACTCCCCACTTGGACACTTCCCATTGACTCTACATCAGGAACAAGCAGGGCTTTTCTTGTCCTGTTCTCTTCCCATAAGAGTCCTTGTTCCAGCATGAAGGGAGGGTGGTTACTGCTCCAGTCACACGACATCCTTCCTGGGGTCCATGAGGTATTCAGGGTCCTCATCTCCTCTTTCAGCTTGCTAGAACCTCCCCTCCCTTACGGGTTAAGGGTTCTGTTGACTTTTAAGACAGTGCACACCATGAGAGCTGCAAGTCAAGTTTTATTTGGGGCAAAATGAGGACTGTAGCTCAGGAGACAGCATTAAAGAGAGCCCTGAGAAACCACTCTGAGGAGACCAGGGGAAGAACTAAATACATAGGCTATAGAGCTAGGATCTATTGCAATAAGGGGCTTCCCTGGTGGCTCAGCAGTAAAGAATCTGCCTGCCAATGCAGGAGATGGGTTTGATTCTGGGTTGGGAAGATCCCCTGGAGAAGGAAATGGCAACCCACTCCAGTATTCTTGCCTGGGAAATCCCATGGAAAGAGGGGCCTGGTGGGCTACAATCCATGGGGTCACAAAGAGTCTGACTCAACTTAGCATCTAAACAGCAACAACAACAACATTTCAATAAAGGGAAGGTTATCAGGAAGATCAAAAGATGATTATTAATAGAAGAAAACCAGATATCTCAAGGCCTTTAGCACTTTTCCAAGTATGGGAGAATGCCAGAGTCTAAGCTCTCCGAAATCATTCCTCAGGTATGCACCTGAGCTATCTGGGGCCAGTATCCTGTATTTTCTCATCCTCTGTCCCCCAGGGCTCACCATAGGGAGTGCCTGCAATCTCATGGCTGCTACATGGCGGGTGTTCTTTTCAGCCCCGAATTTCCTCAGGGCTCACCAGCTCATGTTGGAGGGCTGCAATTGCCGATGACTGTGATATCCTTGTGTACTGATATGGCAGGAAATATTCTCAGCTCACTCCTGAGCCATCGAGAATTTCCAAATTCGAGCCTTTGCTCCTACCATGGTGCTGCCCTAGCTCAATGCTTTTAGGTCAGTCCCAGCCCCGACTTGATTCTGCCCTGGGTGATGGGTTGCAACCTCCTGGAGGGTAAGCCTGTGTCTGTTCATCCCTCTCTTGCCCCACCATACACCTCACATCTCCGCTTTTGGAATTGAGTCAGTTGATTGGAACAGAGTCTCAAGCAGACATTTCTTCTTCCTCCCAAGCTATCTCCTCATTACCCTTCTTTACCCATCATTTTTTCTGAATATGCCTTTCCTTCCTTTTATTTTGCAGGGATTTTTATTGTTATTTTACCTCTTGGTGAAAGTTTCAGCTGGTTGGTCTTAACGAATGTCATGCAGTCCTGGCCCTCCCGCAGCTTCTTGCCCTCGTTCAAGTTCATTACTCTGACTTACATAGCAGTGGGAAGCAATCAGATGCGGTCCTGGGCAGGTTAGCTTCCTGCCTGTCTTGCTAAGTGGATCATAATATTGGAAGCATGGGGGAGGTTAGGAATGAGTCCTTATTGGAGTGAGTTTCATTGTTTCGCTCTGCACTTACTGGACTGTTAAAGATTCGTGAAATGATTTAACCAAATGAAGTTTTTGCATTCGGAGGTCGCTGCATTCTGTGAAGGGTCAGGGGAGGGCGGTCTGGCAAGATGCCCAGTTTGTCTTTAGGGGACATGTGAATGCCAACCTGATGTCTTTAGGGGACACGTGAATGTCCCCTGCCTGATGTCACCCTGGCAGGCCTGATGGAAGAGGGTGCCTATAGGATTGTATGGGAGAGACCTGGATCCTTTGAGAACTGACCCTCCAAGGAGAATTACTGAGACCCTCATTGCAGGCAGAATGGCAATTTGGGGAACAAAGAGCTTTCAGACAGTGGTCATTTGTGTTAAAACCTCTAAAGGCCATTTTCCCAGTTCCCACTAAATTCCTTCCTGAAAGCTCAGTAGGAAAACATATTATACTCTCAGACTTTGCAGAGAGGTGTGAACCTGAAACAGGAATTATACTGGGGCCTCTGACATAGAGGGAGGCTTTGCAACGTGGGGGTTAATATCAAGAGTACCAAGTTGATCCCTCGGCAGGCATATACTAGCTGCCCAGCCTTGACCTAGCTCCTTTTAACCTCTTCTTGCTGAAGTTTTCTCAAGAGTAGAATGTGGAAGGGCAGAACCTATTCACAGTGTTGGGCTGGAATCAAACACAATAATATATGTCAGACCTTGAGTTCAGTGTCTGGCATATAGCAAATGTTAAATCAATATTTCCTATTTCTTATTATGACTCTTTTAAATGCTTAATAAAGGCCTCCAGCAGCTGACCTGAGAGTTGATAACTAGACAAAAAGACAACTTAGATTTCAATTTGCCTCTTTGTGCCAGGGAGCCACAACACTCCCCAGCCAGGGAACGCTGGGGTCAGATGAATGAGTGTTCCTGACAGAGTCATATATCACCCGGCCTCCTGAGAGGGAGCAAAAGCATAGGCAAGCGGCTGGGTTGGGAATCACTGCTCTGCTCCTCTGTGTGAGCTTCTGCAAGTTACTGAACCTCTCTGTGCCTCAGTTTTCTCATCTGTAAAATGGGCTACTGGCAGACTTCAATAAACTAGGCTGTGCAATCTTCCAATGATGCCATGGCATTGTGAATGCTCAGTATGTTAGATGTTAAGATCATCACCAGACTTCCCAGACTTTGCCTCTGCCAGTGGCTAGTTTTTGTATAAGGAACTTAGGGAGATATCTCTGAAACTGTACTCTTCTCAATACTCCTGGCATGGATGCAGGATGGGGTGGGGTGAGAAGGACGTGGGGCCAGACTGCTAGGAGCAGCTTTGATAGCTTATGGGGTGTTCCCAGTCCTGTCTGTCCTTTAAACTAGGATCTGCTGAAGGGGACTTTTATTCAGTCTGCATCTGAATAGAATCTTGTACTCCTGGCAAGACCAGTGCCGAGCTGTGTATGTGAGGGAGGAGTCTTTGTGTACTGCGGGTCTGCAGAAAACTTGCAATATGCGCAGGCTCAGGAGCCAGAGCTGAGAAGATCCCGAGAGACGTAGAGAAAGTCAAAGAGGCATCCCTCTTATTTCTCCAACTATGGGCCTGCAGAAATCTCCCTTGGCTCATTGATAATGGAAAAAAAAAAATGGAGGAGGGCCGTGGAGAATCACATTTTGACCAATAAAAAATCTGAGGTTCCAAATGTCTTCTGCTTAGTAGCTAGAAACAAGTTCTTCCATGAACCAGACCTCTCCTCCAACTAGCAGAAAGGTTCTGCCAAGTCTCCTGTGCCCCTGCACTGTAGCTGGCACCACCCTGGGGTTGCCCACCATGACCCAAGCTCTTCCCTTCTGGTCAAGGGTTTCGGTAGCAAAAAAGCTGCTCCCTTCACCGAGGTCAGGATATGGTTGGAAGCATCACTCCCATTTGTCAACTTTGAGGCTGACGTTCTCAGCCAAGGGTACCATCTGTGAGTGCTCCCTGATGACTTTGATCAGGGTTCTGTGTGGACTCCAGTTCCACATGCTGCTCTCCCATCACTTGGGTTGGGGGGAGGTTTCAGAGAGATGGGTGATCACTCTCCTCTTACCTGAAAGATAGATTGTTTAAAAACAGCCTCATCCTCCTGGAGAAGTATATATTGCACATACTCTGGACACCGCCACCCCCATTCCATTCAGCTCCCAAGTGAGAGTGGTGCCTACTACACCCTGGCCGGAAGCGTGTATGACCCAGCCCAGTGGATGTATTTTAGATAGGGTCTTATGAGGTCTTTGTAAGAGAATGATCCACACCTTCGAGCTTCTAAACCTTTATGAACCGTTGCCCTGGCTGACAGAAGGTTGGGATGATGCCCACTAGACCAGGACCTCAGAAGGAGGTCCCTGGAAGGAGAACCATAGTACAGTAAGTCCCCTACATATGAACAGGTTTCATTAGTAAGTCCAGTTTGTTCTTAAGTCTAATTTGTTCATGGGTACCCAACTAACACAGTCAGCTATATCATACTATACTGTAATAGGTTTATAATACTTTCCACACAACTAATACATAAAAAAACAAACACAAAAAATAAACATTTCTCATCTTATACTAGTACCGCACAATAGCTGGCATCCAGGGGCTGGCATCAAGGGTTACCAACTGGAGGAGGGAGAGGAGGTGGGAGATGGTGGAACTGAAGGATTGTCAGCAATAGGAGACGGAGGGCAAGCTGCAATTTCACTCATGCCTGACATTGATGAAACAGGTTCTGGTTCCTTGCTGGAACTAGATGCACATTTGAATCTTTGAAAGTTCACAACTTGACGATTGGCATGGAGGGGACTTGCTGTACTTGAGACAATATCTAGTCTAGTGTTTCTCAAACTACTTCCTCTTCCTTCTCTGCTTCTTCCTCTTGTCCTGCTACTCCTCTTGTTCTGCCACTCACCTGCTCAGGTGCCTTTTAAGACCCTTGTTTCTCTAGCTGCCCCAACCCCATGGCATTTTAATAGCACAGATACAGTGTGCATATAGTCTCTTTACGTACTGTGACCTTAGGAGGGCCACTAACGGTTGTAATGCCTAAGATATTTTTTGTCCCCTAAGAATCACTTTCTATCTCACTGAAGGTGACACTTTCTCTCTTGAGAAAGCATCTTCTGGTCTGAGACTTTTTGGCCATCCAGCACCAGCTTTTTGTTTATTTATTTATGGCTGCACTAGGTCTTCATTCGGAGAAGGCAATTGCCGGGGTCCAGCAGTCCATGGGGTCGCTGAGTCGGACACGACTGAGCGACTTCACTTTCACTTCTCACTTTCATGCATTGGAGAAGGAAATGGCAACCCACTCCAGTGTTCTTGCCTGGAGAATCCCAGGGACAGGGGAGCCTGGTGGGCTACTGTCTATGGGGTCGCACAGAGTCGGACACGACTGAAGCGACTTAGCAGCAGCAGCAGCAGCAGCCCTGGTGGATCCAGGGTAATTCGAAGGGGAGACGGAGTAGGCGTCCTAGGAAAAAACCTATTTAATTACAGATAGAGAGAGAGATTAGAAACGGATAGTGTAGTAGGAAAATTAGTGGAGAAAAAGAGGCTGAATAACTTGGTTTACATGGAATACCAATCACCACCTATGTAGGCCACAGGCGCCTTTCCCTTCTCCCGAAGGAGAGGAGGCACTGAGGCCTCCCCGGTCCGATCTTAGAAGCCCAGGCAAAATTAGCAGGCTTGGTTCCTTGTCACACCCAGGGCAGGGAATTAGCAGTAATTATTGGCACAACAAATGAAAAAACCCTTCACCAATATAATTCCTAACCAACCCACTATACTAATAATTTCTAACTTCCCAAAAGAATCTGCCTTTAGTAAGTCTAAAACATCTCGTGCCTCTCACGGTTGGGAGGCTGTAAACAATCACTTGTGGCCGGACGAACGTGTACAGGCAAGCTAGATAACCTTCAGAGGAGTTCATAAGTTGAAACACTCTTGTCACACCCAAGAATTTTTATTGACTTGGAGCTGCACGTTTACTCCTTCTCTGAGAGAACCAGTGGGGAACAGCCCCCCATAAAGTCAGAGGTGTAGGTGAGAGCATGAATCAGTAAAGTAGATGGACTCTGGTTTTGGGGGTAGATGCTCAGGAACAGGGGTTTCCTGAGGCTTGATCATGCCTTTGCGTATGCCGAAGCCTCCTTCCTCATGACCTTTGCCACGGGCGGAGTTCCTCACGCTGGCTCCCGGCAGGCAATGGCACCCCACTCCAGTACTCTTGCCTGGAAAATCCCATGGATGGAAGAGCCTAGTGGACTACAGTCCATGGGGTCGCTAAGAGTTGGACACGACTGAGCGACTTCACTTTCACTTCACTTTCATGCACTGGAGAAGGAAATGGCCACCCACTCCAGTGTTCTTGCCTTGAGAATCCCAGGGACAGGGAAGCCTGGTGGGCTGCCATCTATGGGGACGCACAGAGTCGGACACGACTGAAGCGACTCAGCAGCAGCAGCAGCAGCAGCAGCAACAGCAGCAGCAGATCTTCATTGCAGCTCACAGGCTCTTCATTGATGCATGCAGGCTTTCTCTAGTCATGGTGAGCAGAGGCTACTCTCTAGCTGCAGCATGCAGGCTTCTCATTATGGTAGCTTCTCTTGTTGCAGAGCATGGACTCTAGGGCACTCCGGCTTTAGTAGTTGGCTCAGGGCTTAGCTGCCCCGTGGCTTGTAGAATGTTAGTCCCCAGAGCAAGGATCCCATGTCCCCTGCACTGGCAGGCTGATTCTTAACCACTGGACTGCCAGGGAAGTCCCCAGTGCCAGGTTTGACTAGCAGGAGCAACTTGGGGTGAGCAGCAGATTAGTGCATGAATATAACAAGTGTGACTGTCCTAGACTGGGAGCCATGTGGTGCTAACTCAGTGTGAACACCAGCAAGACTGGGCCATTCTCAGCTTCCTCCAGCTTTCTACTTTCACAAATACTGGATGATTTATCTTTGGGTAAACATCCTGGACTGCATTTAAGGTAGTTTCCTCGCTTTGTCTTTTTCTTTAAAAGTGAAGTTATTAAGTGAAAAGGAACCAGCAGGACACAGCATCTTGAATCCTGCTAGTCAGTATTCAGGATGAGCACACAGGGATGCATAAGTGAGCTCATGTCTTCTCCACATCTCTGCCAGCATTGAACAGTATTCTTTTAAGAAGTATTTGCTAGTTTGAAAGGCAAGATGCTAACTTGTCAGCTGATGATGACCAGCCAGGGCGAAATTTTAGATCCTTTCATCTTGTCGAATGGTAAGAGGTAGATCCCTTTCTCGGTAGTCCTTGGACTGCCCCGCCCCATTTGGTGGCTCAGTCTGCCCTTTCCCACTGACTTGTCATGCTTCTCCTATCCTCTTGGAAGTTTTATCTACACTGGGATCTGTTCATGGACTGTCTTTTTCTGAATTATTGACATCTTGATGATGACATCTGCTTGAATTTTGGAAGTAGGTTTTCAGCAAAGGCTCATGGAAGGCTATTACGCTCTGGGAGTGGACTGATATGTCTGCATTTTGGCAAGCTTGTATGCAGCCACCTGGGCTGTCTTTTTACCTGGGGCCAAGGTGTGGTGACTCTTGGTGGAGACACCCTCCCAAGCAGTCCGTGCAGAATGCCAGACTCATGAATCCTGGGGGCTCAGGCCATACCCTGAAGGTCTGCTTTTGTCTAAGTTGGCCTAAGTTCACTTGGCCAGTGTCAGCTCTAGCATGGAAGTTCCAATACATGTTGAACTGAGCAAAGAAAGTACAAGCAAGGGATATCATTCATTCTCTAAGGGTACTTTGAGTGTCCACCATAGTATCAAATATAGAGACATTTCAGACTGGGTGGGTCCTTGGCCTTGCAGAGCTAACAATCTAGGTGAGAGACAGGCATGCACGTTAGTGGCTGAGATAGAGGGTAATCAGTTCTAAACAGGTGCACATTAAGTTAGTAGGAGAAACAGAAGTTTGCCCAACTCTGTCTAGTGAGATGAGAAAGGGTCAGGAAAAATATCAAAAGAGAACATGATATTTCAGCTTCATCTTATGAAACAAGTTAGAGATCACCTGGTAGACAAATGGAGGGAACAGTGTGGACAGAGCTGTGTCTGGAGCTCTGAAATAGCCTGGCATCTTGTGCAGAGGTGGGGAGCAAAAGGTGTCAAAAGGCATAGTGGGACTTGAGGTGGGTGGGTTCTGAGGTGGTTTCCTTATTTTTGGTCAAAGATGCCACTGAAGTTTATAAAGCAGGATCAGATAGGCTTTGGGATAAAACTGTGTGGAAGAGAGTGTGGAGGTGAGAATATGAGGACAAAAATCATTTTACTAGTAATATTGTAATTATTATTCGAACATTCATTCTTGGAAACATTTTCCTACCACAGTATTTTTGGAACTGGACTAGCAATTGAATTATGAAGAAGGTAGAGCAGTTACAGGTATTTAACAAGTGAAATCAGTAAGACTTGATGACTAAATTTATGTGTGATTGACCAGTATGAAGGAAGATAAAGGTGTGATTTCTCTCCTGTACAGCTAGGCAACTTTGGGTCCAGGAATTACAGTACCTGTGAGGTTGTATTTACCAAGTGTATTTAACAGGTATTTAACAAGTGAAATCAGTAAGACTTGATGACTAAATTTATGTGTGATTGACCAGTATGAAGGAAGATAAAGGTGTGATTTCTCTCCTGTACAGCTAGGCAACTTGGGGTTCAGGAATTACAGTACCTGTGAGGTTGTGGGAGGTGTTGGTTGGGATTTAGATATAAATACTAACAAATGATTAGGGATAGGTGGTATTGGAGGTACTAATCGTTGCCAGTTTCTTGGTTGTCTTTTGGTATTTTAAGAGTGTTGCGCAGTTTTCAGAAATGGTTCCAGCTCTTCATTGATCAAGGTCATGCTGTGGAGAAAAGCGTGTAGATGTTTATTTCATGTTTATTTTATTCATCTACTCCCAGATGTTTATTTCATTATTTCAAATTATTCCATGATTTTATTTCACAGAGATGTTTATTTCATTATTTCCAGTGAAATAATGAAATAAACATTAGGTAGGTCAATTTCAGCTACTTTTCAACTCATACTTGTATCTTCTCCTTCCAGGGGATGGCCAGGTGGATTTTGATGAATTCATGACCATTCTTGGCCCCAAACTGGTGTCTTCAGAAGGTCGTGATGGTTTTCTTGGAAACACAATAGACAGCATATTCTGGCAGGTGAGTTAAGATTTTGTTTAAAGATTAGATTTGATAGTAAACATGGATTTGGGACTCACATTTGACTGAATTCTTGCGCTTCTGTTCAGCATGTGAAGCTCTCTTCTGGGCTCGACTGACATACATTTCTTGAACTGGACAACTAAGTTGAGATCATACTAGGTCCCCTGAAAACAAGTATCAAAACTATACTCATTTAAGTCTTGGAAGAGTGAAATATCTCCCTATTTACTCCTTATTTCAAAAATAGTTTTACATTTTGGAGAAATGAGATTCCTCCTCTTCTGGTTTACAAAAGCCTTTTTCCTGGAGACACTTGGGAAGGACATCTTGGTATTACCTGTGCTCACTGCCATTCCCGGTTCAGGAGGTCCTTGCTGAGAGGATGATATGATTGCCTTGTGTGTCTGGATCCTATCTCTCAAGAGGACAGAATGGTTTTATCTCAAAATTTGTATTTGGTACTTCTCAATTTGCTTCTGTTTCTATCTGCAAACTGTCTTAGAAATTCCAAGTAACAGTGACCTTTGAACTATTTTAATGTGCTATAAGTCATTTCTTTATATTCTTTAATTTTAAAATGTGAATATTATTTTGTGATTATGGAATTTGGGGAATGGCTCCTCAATAATTATTTTTAAAATGTGAATATAATTTGTCAAATTGAATTATAGTTTAGACATGTAAAATACCATTCCAACACAGGGTGGTTTCTTTAATTTTTTTGATGTGTTTTTTCCCTTAACCAATGATACTTCTCTCACCTAGTTAAGGATTGCAGTTGGCAGTGTACCTCTAGTCTGAATCTGCTATCATCTTGCATATAACCAACAAGTACTTAGTAAGAACTGGTTACTTATCCCGTAGTCTAACAGTCACTACGGGTTTTTCAAAAGACGTTTAAGACAGTCCTTCACAGAGAATAGAGTGGTGGTTGCTAAGGGGAAGGAGGGTGGGAGAGAGTTGGATTGGAAGTTTGGGATTAGCAGATGCAAACTGGTATGGGAGAATGAATAAACAACAAGGTCCTAATGTATAGCACAGGGAACTATATTCAATACTCTATGATAAACCACAATAGAAAAGAATATGAAAAAGAATATATATATATATGTATAACTGAGGCACTTTGCTCTACAGCAGAAATTGACACAACACGGTAATTCAACTATACCTCAATCCTATTGGTTACAAAGCGCATCTGCATTCAGCGGAGGGAGAGGACTCCTCCCAGTGAATCCCCAGAGGAGGGGTCATTGAGGACCGCCTTGGAGACCGGCGACCACAAAGGGGAATGGGGCTGTAATTTGGCTTCAACTTCCTGGCCTGACCCTGCTGTCACGCCTTTCATTTTTTCCAGGTTTTGGTTTCTCCCTATCTTAGAGGAAAACTGACCATGGATGTTCTCTGTGTTCTGAGAAGTGAGCCCACCAGGCCCTAGGCTCACCTTGCAAATTAAGTCTGCTCTCCAGGGCTCACTCATTCCTGGCATTCTAGCCTACAGGGCCAAGGGGAGAAGAAAATCAAATGGGATTCTGCAAAAAGGGCTATTTATCAGTTAGTGCTCATCCCCGAAGTTTTGAGCCCCTGGCTCTTTGCGGGAAACTGGTATCAGTGAAGATGGAATTGATTGGCTACTAACACGAGGGCCATGCCCCAGAGTGTCTGTCCTCCCTGGGTACTTAGTCTGGGTGTGAGGCTCACAGATTTCTTGGCTGCCAGTTCAGAACCTCTCTCTCATGTAGCAAATAATAACCTGTGGAATTCTTATTGTCTTCTCCTTTATTCAGCAAAGTCGTGTGTGTTGGCTGTTACTGCTGTGATGTAGTTGAGCAGAACTTGGTGTATGTTAGAGGTGGAGAGGAGAGGAGGGGAGGGAGGAGCTGAGAGGGCCAGATGCAGGGTGGGGGCGGGGGAGGGCTTTCATGCTCAACACTTCAACTCCATTGCAACTGCAGAGCAGCAGCATCCTCAAAGTCACTTTATTCTGCCAGTCACTCGCACCACCCAGCACGAGGCCACGTGTACCCAAGAAGGTATCGAATGCAACAGATGCTCCCCTGCTGTGAAGCATCTGCCTCTCGGGTTCACCTGAGTCCCCACAACAGCCCTTCATCTTTCCTCCTCCATGACCTCCAGCACTGTGCCCAGCTGTGTTCTGCCATGAGCTCGCAGACTGTGGCAATGACCAAATGGCAGAGGTAACGGCCAGCATCACGGGAGACCATGCAGCTCTGGTGATCTAGGTCCCACCAACACTTCTGTTAAACTCTTCTCCCTTTAAAGAGAGAGAGATGAGTCCCACCCTTAGCTAGGAGAGGAGCCAGTGGTGTCTTACCATCGGGACTTACCTGGACCTGTAGAAGGTACAGGTAGAACACCTTGGCCCCTTGGCTCACATTTTTATCTTATGTATAATAAGACTTCACTAAGACTTGACTAATTTACAGGTCTTTTTTGGCTGTGCTGGGTCTTATTGCAGCGCATTGGCTGCTTTTGTTGAAGAGCATGAGTTCTAAATTGCGTGGACTCAGTAGTTGCAAGCATATGGGCCTTAGTTGCCCTGCGGCATGTGGGATCTTGGGCCCCGATCAGGGATCAGACCCAAGTCCCCTGCATTTGCAAGGTGGATCTTTAGCTACTGGATCACCAGGGAAGTCCCTAATTTACAGTTTCTGATTTAGGAAATGAAACACATCGATATTTAAGCAAATGGATCTGTTCAATGGATGGCATTGGATGTGTGGGAACAAACAGGTTTGGGGCTGGAGGTTAAGAACAAAGAAACTCACAGGGCTTCCTGCTCTTTGTGCATGCTCCAGAGTGAGTTTTTACTTGCCTGTTTACAAATCGGTCTAGTTTATCTCACATCTGTGTGCACAAGAAAGAAACACTCCGGAAAGCTCCAGGTGCAATATGATGCCAAATCTTTTATGCATAAAAGAACTGGGGAAATATGTCAGTGTTGACAGTGACATTCCATATGTGATAGCATGATAAGTGATCATATCTTTCTGTATTTTTCAAAAGCTTGACAATGGGCATGCATTACTTGTATAATCAGAAAAAGAAGATGAAAGGAAAGTAAATATAGTCCCCAGCTAGTCAAATAGCTATGAAGTATCTACAATGTTTTCATCTGTGAAACTGTAAATTACCTGCCCTGTGAGGTCGACCTTGGATAAAACTTGCAGGGAAAGCAAGTGAGACAGAAGAAATTATATTCATTCACATGAGGTGTTTGTTGCATGTGACAAAGACCTAGAAAATACCAGGATTTTGACTTTTGTTCTTTTATGGATAACTTGCATTCCAGCAGGCAGAGTCGCTTCTTACATCAAATCTGGCACCAACAGAATGGTTCTCTCCTCAATATTTTGTCAACGTGCCACTCTATCAGAGTTTGGGATCCAAAGCTGCTGTTCTTAATCATCTTAGGAACCAAATAGCTTTCAGCAGCCATGCCTATCACGAGGCCTGTTAGATTGACAGCGAATGCTTGAATCCCCAAAGCGATTTTACTGCCTGTGAAATATGGAGCATGGAAAACTCAGAGGTTCTCAGAGTCTGCTTCCTGAACCAGCAGCATCAGCATCACCTGGGACATGTTAGATATGCAGACACCTGGACCCCACCCCAGAAGCACTGAATCAAAAACTCCAGGGTGGAGCTGGTATCCGGGTTCAATCCGCCCTCCAGGTGGCTCTGATGCTCGCCAAAAGAACTGGGGAGAGCCGCTGAGATCTCAGAGTCACTGAGAGCCACTGGAGATCGCTCTCTTATTGAGAGCCACTGAGATTTCGGCGATCCTGGCACATGGGGCAGGCATCCAGTAAGGCTTACTGGTCTGTTTCTGACCTTGGTCATTTGGGTTTTTCCCTCATTTACCCATATTTGTAAGTATCATTGGTCTTTAGTCTGTATAGCAGTATATGTTTTAACTGTTTTAAAAGATGGAGGAATTACATGTCAATGTGTAACTAATTTTCTAAGTAGGAATTGCCTTTCTAAGCATTAAAGCAACAGAAGAATCATAAATAAAAACTATTAAACTATTGAAAGGGTGTTTCAGAAAGTAATTGGGAGACTTCTCTGGCAGTCCAGGGGTTTGTTAAGATTCCGTGCTCCCAATGCAGCGGCACTGGGTTCTCTCACTGGTCAGGGAACTAGATCCCAGATGCCACAACTAAAGATCCTGCATGCTGCAACTAAGACCCAGCACAGCCAAATAAAGAGATAAATAGTTTAAAAAGTAATAGGGAAAAATGCAGCAATAGGCTAAGGTATATGTGGAGAGCATTTCTAAAACAATATGGAAACCTCTAGATATGATAATAGATGAGTGGGGTAAGAAATAACAATTGATGGATACTTGACGTTAAACAAACATTAAAACAGTTCTCAACCTCACTAGAAATCTAAGGGATATCTACTAAAATAGTAATTGGATAACAGTTTTCACCTATCAAGTTGGAAAAGAATAAAACATATAATAGTGCTGTCAAGAGAGAGGAAATGGGCAAACTCATATACTACCAGTAGAAATGTAAATTTTAAAACTTTTCTGAAAACTATTTGGTGATAGTTTTCTACAACTTTTACAACGTTAAACCCTATAATTAAAAATAATTCTACATCTAAGACTCTGTCATATGAAATTAGTTAGAGGTGTAGAAAAATGCGCTTACAAAGATGGAATATTGTGCAATTTTTAAAAATAATATTTTCACTCTACGATCTAGAGATTTTAATCTACAGTATAATTGCATCCTTGTCCTCCAACTATTGTATATCCATTTATATTCATACAGAGACAAAAACTGGGGAAAATGTAGTAATTCTGACAATACTAATTATTATGACTTGGAATAGAGGTGAATGTAAATTTTCTTTATCCTTGTATGTAGTTTCTGAAATTTCTACAATTAAGCCATAGGATCTATTCTGTTATTATTCAATGAAATTAACAAAATCACATTGTAAAACAACTGTTTTCAGTGGCAAAAAAAAAAATGGTTAGACTTTCTAATACATGTACTCATTGCTATGGTAAATAAAGTACACAAAATTTACATGAGAGTTTAAAAGTTTATAGTCAAAATGGTGACTGCCAGCTGCCTGGAGGAAAAGAATTCAGGCAAAGCCTCTGAGAAGCAATGGTCACCCCAAGCAGCTGGGTGGCTACTTGTTCCAGAAGCCACAGCAGGCCTGAGGCCAGCTGCAGTTCCCCAATGTACCAGTCACCTTATATCCAGTTAGTATATCGAAAACTCACCTTTTAGAAGAATGTCTGCATTGATTTCATAATCAGAAGAAAAATAATAAGTTGAAACTGATTTTAAATATCCCTTCTAAATAAATTCATGATGGGTTCTCAGCTTTGTGATTGGGTTGGGCTGATAGGTGACTTCAGGCAAAAAGAGGAAAAAGTCACTGGTCATATCCAGGAAACTCCTGGCACCAGTGACTTAATACTTAATGTCCAGTGGAATCTTCCCATGTTACAGGTAAAGTTGTTTTCTTTAATCTACTTAAAAGTCTAACGCACAGGGTCTGTATGTAATGTGAATATACTGTCACCCTCAGGAAAGCATAGAATTTCATTCAAAGTTATCTAAAAGAGGACTGGGTCTAGTAAGGGTAATATCTTGTGTTCAGGTTCGGAGGGAAGAGAGAAAGAAACAAGGCAGGTGTGGAGCCAGTGGAGACTTCTTGGGGTCTGGCTGACGAATCCTCTAAAATCCACAGTTCAGATCAATTCAGTCACTCACTCGTGTTCGACTCTTTGTGACCCCATGGACTACAGCACCCCAGGCTTCCCTTTCTATCACCAACTCCCAGAGCCTACTCAGACTCATGTCCCTCGTGTCAGTGATGCCATCCAACCATCTAGGGAAAACCACTAGACCATTCAGGTATGACCTAAATCAAATCCCTTATGATTATCCAGTGGAAGGGACAAATAGATTAAAGGGATTAGCTCTGATAGACAGAGTGCCTAAAGAACTATGGATGGAGGTTCGTGACATTGTACAGGAGGCAATGATCAAGACCATCCCCAAGAAAAAGAAATGCAAAAAGGCAAAATGGTTCTCTGAGGAGGCCTTACAAATAGCTGGGAAAAGAAGAGAAGCGAAAGGCAAAGAGGAAAAAGAAAGGAATACCCATTTGAATGCAGAGTTCCAAAGAACAGCAAGGAGAGATAAGAAAGCTTTCCTCAGTGATCATTAGTCCAACTCTCACATCCATACATGACCACTGGAAAACCCATATCTTTGACTAGACGGGCCATTGTCAGCAAAATAATGTCTCTGCTTTTTAATATATGCTGTTATATCACTGTCTAGGTTGGTCATAACTTTTCTTCAAAGGAGCAAGCATCTTTTAATTTCATGACTTCAGTCACCATCTGCAGTGATTTTGGAGCCCAAGAAAATAAAGTCTGTCTCTGTTTCCATTGTTTCCCCATCTATTTGCCGTGAAGTGATGGGACCAGATGCCATGATCTTAGTTTTCTGAATATTGAGTTTTAAGCCAACTTTTTCACTCTCCTCTTTCACTTTCATCAAGAGGCTCTTTTGTTCTTCTTTGCTTTCTGCCATAAGGGTGGTGTCACCTGCATATCTGAGGTTATTGATAGTCCTCCCGGCAGTCTTGTTTCCAGCTTGTGCTTCTTCCAGCCCAGTGTTTCTCATGATGTACTCTGCATAGAAGTTAAATAAGCAGGGTGACAATATACATCCTTGATGTACTCCTTTTCCTATTTGGAACCAGTCTGTTGTTCCATGTCCAGTTCTAACTGTTGCTTCCTGACCTGCATACAGATTTCTCAGGAGGCAGGTCAGGTGGTCTGGTATTCCCATCTCTTAAATAATTTTCCACAGTTTGTTGTGATCCACGCAGTCAAAGGCTTTGGCATAGTCAATAAAGCAGAAATAGATGTTTTTCTGGAACTCTCTTGCTTTTTCGATGATCCAGCGGATGTTGGCAATTTCATCTCTGGTTCCTCTGCCTTTTCTAAAAACAGCTTGAACATCTGGAGGTTCACAGTTCATGTACTGTTGAAGCCTGGCTTGGAGAATCTTGAGCATTATTTTGCTAGCATGTGAGATGGGTGCAGTTGTGCAGTATATTTGAACATTCTTTGTTTGAACATCCTTTGGCATTGCCTCTCTTTGGGATTGGAATGAAAACTGCCCTTTTCCAGTCCTGTGGCCACTGCAGAGTTTTCCAAATCTGCTGGCATATTGAGTGCAGCACTTTCACAGCATCATCTTTCAGGATTTGAAATAGCTCCACTGGAATTCCATCACCTTCACTAGCTCTCTTCATAGTGATGCTTCCTAAAGCCCACTTTACTTCACATTCCAGGATGTCTGGCTCTAGGTGAGTGATCACCTGGGTGATTACCTGGGTCATGAAGATCTTCTTTGTATAGTTCTTCTGTGTATTCTTGCCACCTCTACTTAATATCTTCTGCTTCTGTTAGATCCATACTATTTCTGTCCTTTATAGTGCCCATCTTTGCATAAAATGTTCCCCTGGTATCTCTAGTTTTCTTGAAAAGATCTCTAGTCTTTCCCATTCTATTGTTTTCCTCTATTTCTTTGCATTGATCTCTGAGGAAGGCTTTCTTATCTCCCCTTGCTATTCTTTGGATTTCTGCATTCAAATGGGTATATCTTTCCTTTTCTCCTTTGCCTTTTGCTTCTCTTCTTTCTCCAGCTATTTGTAAGGCCTCCTCAGAGAACCATTTTGCCTTTTTGCATTTCTTTTTCTTGGGGATGGTCTTGATCACTGCCTCCTGTACAATGTGAAGAACCTGTGTCCATAGTTCTTCAGGCCCTCTATCAGATCTAATCCCTTCAACCTATTTGTCATTTCCACTCCATAATCGTAAGGGATTTAATTTAGGTCATACCTGAATGGTCTAGTTGTTTTCCCTACTTTCTTCAGTTTAAGTCTGAATTGGGCAATAAGGAGTTCATAATCTGAGCCACAGTCAGCTTCCTCTCTTGTTTTTGCTGACTTATAGAGCTTCTCCATCTTCAGCTGCAAAGAATATGATCAGTCTGATTTCGGTATTGACCATCTGGTAATGTCCATGTGTAGAGTCTTCTCTTGTGTTATTGGAAGAGGGTGTTTGCTATGACCAGTGCATTATCTTGGTGAAACTCTATTAACTTTGCCCTGCTTCATTCTGTACTCCAAGGCCAAATTTGCCTGTTATTCCAGGTATCTCTTGACTCCATACTTTTGCATTCCAGTCCCCTATAATGAAAAGGACATTTTTGGGGGGTGTTAGTTCTTGAAGGTCTTATAGGTCTTCATAGAACTGTTCAACTTCAGCTTCTTCAGCATTAGGGTCAGTGCATAGACTTAGATTCCTGTGACATTGAATGGTTTACCTTTGAAACAAACAGAGATCATGCTGTCATTTTTGAGACTGCACCCAAGTACTGCAGTTTGGACTCTTTTGTTGACTATTGGTGCCTACTCCATTTCTTCTAAGGGCTTCTTGCCCACAGTAGTAGATATCATGGTCATCTCAGTTAAATTCACCCATTCCAGTCCATTTTAGTTTGCTGATTCCTAAATGTCGATGTTCACTCTTGCCATCTCCTGTTTGAGCACTTCCAATTTGCCTTGTTTCAAGGACCCAACATCCCAGGTTCCTATACAGTCTTGCTCTTTACAGCATCAAACTTTAGTCCATCACGAGTCACATCCACAGCTGAGTGCTGTTTTTGCTTTGGCTCAGTGTCTGCATTCTTTCTGGAGTTATTTCTCCGCTGATCTCCAGTAGCATACTGCACACCTACCGACCTGGGGAGTTCATCTTTCAGTGTCTTCTCTTTCTGCTTTTCATACTTTTCATCAGGTTCTCAAGGCAATACTGGAGTGAGTTGCCATTTCCTTCTCCAGGGGGTCTTCCTGACCCAGGGATCAAACCCCGGTCTCCTGCATTAATAGGGGGATTTTTTTTTTTTCCACCAGGGAATCCCCAGGTTAGGTACTACACAACTTTAAATAGAACGTTGAAAAAAGACTTCTCTGAGGAGAAGATGTTTGAACTTACACTTAAATCATGAGGAAGTACCAGCTGTGCAACCTCTGGGGTAAATGTTCACCACGGGGAGGCAACAGCAAATTCTAGGACCCTGAGGAGGGACAAGCTTGACTAGAGCTTGGTGGGCAAGTGGTTGAGATGAGGTTGGGGATGTCTGTGTAAAGATCAGCTTTTGTGGGACACTATAGGTCCTATGTTGGGATATACATTCAGCAGAATGTGATTGAAACCAATCTAACAGTGGTACAAATGGAATAGAAACAAATAGAAATCACCCTTACTCAATTCTCCACTGCCATCTGATTCATTACTCTGAAATCCTCCAATATCACCCTATCCATGTCGCTTATGTCCACATCTGCATCCTTTCATCAGAAAGCCAATGAAGGGAAACAGAGCACAAATCTTTGAAGAAGCTGCATACGTGGCTTCTATTTATGTCCAGTTGACCAGAAGCTAGTCACATGGTTGACCAGAAGTTGGTCATGTTGCCATACCCAGCAGCAAGGCATGTTTGGAAATGGTAGTCTTTCTTTTGGACAGCCATTGTCCCAGATTTTTTAATTAAGGGTTGTTTTTTTTTTTTTTTGCTATTGGGCTTCCCTGATAGCTCAGTTGGAAAAGCATCTGCCTGCAATGCAGGAGACCCCGGTTTGATTACCAGGTCAGAAAAATCCGGTGGAGAAGGGATAGGCTACCCACTCCAGTATTCTTGGGCTTCCCTTGTGGCTTAGCTGGTAAATAATCCACCTTTACTGTGGGAGACCTGGCTTTGATCCCTGAGTTGGAAGATTCCCTGGAAAAGGGAGAGGCTACCCACTCTGGTATTCTAGCCTGGAGAATTCCAGGGACTGTATAGTCCATGGGGTTGCAAAGAGTCAGATATTACTGAGCGACTTTCACTGGCTTCAGCAATATGTGAACCATGAACTCCCTGATGTTCAAGCTGGCTTTAGAAAAGGCAG